>CM035159.1:896281-1321281 GCA_020205615.1 Panax quinquefolius
ATAATTAATTATTAATTCATATGATGAGAAAATATTGATTTTATGTGAATATAGATGGAGAAAATTTTTAATGTGACAATTGTTGAAAATTGAAATTTTATCTTTTTCCGATAAAATAATTCATTTAAATATATTATTATATTTTAATAATATAATAATGGTGATATTTTACAATCGAATGTGGGATATATGAGTATACGAGGAGGAAGATTATTTTTGTTGCAATAAATATTTAAAACATGTTAAACATGTCGGTGGACCCCATTTATTGATTTGAAATTTGATTATAGCACAATAAAATCGCCTGCTTTATGGATTTCGGTCCAATTTACATTTGGAATTCGGAAACACTTTCTTACAGTAAAGTTGTAGAAATTGAATTTCCTATAAAAACTCATGATTTGAATTTTCTACGATAAAAGAGCTATTTATTATGAATTATTGAAGTTAGAAGCTCAAAATAATTGATTTTTAGAAGTTTAAAATATTTTAAATAACAAAAACGTTTTTTTCATTATGGTGTGTTACACATGTGTGTTGAATGAGCTGAATTCGGTTCTTGGAAGGTTAGGCGTGAGGAAATTTATAATATATATTAATATATTATTAAATTTTACGCTTTAGTCATTCTAAGCATTTTCCTATAAATAGGGTGCTTAGGTTAGAATTGAAAATCACACCAAAAAGCAAGTTTTCTCTCTATATTATCGGCGTATTCTTGTGAGTATTTTGAGTATACTTTGAGTATTGTTAGAAGGTGCAAGTTCCTCCAAAGACTATACCCTGATATTCAAATAGAAGTACTAATCTTTCGAGGTAAGGGATATTATTATTTTTAGTATGATATTATTTCTTCAATATCATTATGTTGAAATATTGATCTCAAGTTTTATCAAATTTGGAACTTTTGGTGTCGAAGTTACTATTCACGATATTATGACTATTCATTCACGATCTGATCTTATTCACTTAATAATCGACACTTATTCATCGAAAAATGAAAATTTTCCTTTTCGTCCAAAATATCTATTACGGATACTAGATTTGATTGTATCCATGTTTTGATCATTCTTGAATTTTACACCACGTGATTATTTTTGAGGTATTTTTGGGCGTGGATAAAACAAAGTACGAATCCTTAATCCTTAATCCTTGTCATTTTGTTTCACTTTGGATTCGTTTTTAAAAATATTTTCATCATCCTCGGTCTTAAATGATGATATTATTGAATATCTTTGGCTGTGTAGTGCAAAGATGAATGATTTCTGAAGAATATCTTTGGTAGTAGTGCAAAGTTGAATGTGTGTTTAGATGAACATGACCAATGATGAATATCTTTGGCCCTGTAGTGCAAAGATGAATATTTGATTTCAGATGTATATTGATTGATGTTACAGGGGATAAAAGATAGACGATGAACTTTTAAATTCATACATAGAAGATAGTAGTTTGCATTCTCTACTTAACTCTTCTAATGAATTATTATTTCATTGCGAATATTGATTTAAAATTTGTTGTCTATTGTATTCTATTAGATTTTTCCCTGTTGAAGACTAACGGTAATTTGTTGTATATTATCTTAGTCATAATATTCTTTCTTGGGCGATTGAGCTCACCCTTTTCCTTTTTGTTCCATTTTTCTTCTCGGGAGGCGAGAATATAAGCGATGCAGTCTGGGGTATGAAATGAAGGTTTTAGAAAGAATTGTTTAGTAGTCCTCACCATTTTTTGTAAAATAATGTATCAATAAATATGATGAGGATTTATTTGAGTATAGATATTGTCTAGAAGATAATATTTGTATTCAAACTCACGCTTTCTTGTTGTAATAATAAAGTTGTAGTTGTTTACGTACCATGTATTGACAACTCGGAATGAGTAATGTATACCTATTTTGGGGGCGTTACAGTTGGTATCGGAGCTTAGGGATATGATCTCTGGCGGAGATCGGGAATAGAACTAGGAGGGAGAGCGAGTAAATCCTTCATTTAGTGTGTCACCCTTTAAGCTTATTTTTTAGTTGGTCGAGTATATAAGGATATTATGTGATATATTGATTTCCTTAATTAACCCTTGTTTTATAATGATGTTGAGAATGTCGTTGAGAATATTAACAATGGAAATGAGGCCGTGGAGAGCCAAAAAGTAATATGCACACAAGCCAATCATGTTTGATGATAAAGCATATACTTTGTAACAATCTTATTCATTTATTAATAAAAGTATTAATTTATTAAAGGCTTTTAATTATCTACGTGATCTTTGTTTTATAATATGTGATAAACCCATAGTTTTAAGCAATGCTTTTAGAATAATGATGATGATCATTCTAATGAGATCTAAATTCTTATAAAGCTTAAAACTAAAATAGTTCCCAATCATTGGATTACTAAATTGGGGATTAGTGAATCCGGATAGATTGGTACATACGTTAACGTTGCTTTCGTTGGATGAGGATGATTGATCTCATGATCATTTGTGTGGAGACACTAAAGCAAGTATGTAGGTGCTTATTAGAGAATAAGTTCATTTGAGCGTTGGCTCGCTAAGAAATACCTAATGGAGTTTTACTTGCTGTCCGATAGAATTCTGTAGTGATAGTAGTACAAGTGATCCTTGGACTTGAGATCATCATAGTATCTTTGTGTATGATGAGTTATACTTTGACTTATTCCTTAAGACCCTTAGGGTATATCAAAGGGTATGCTTGGGTATAATAAGTTGTACGTGGAGATAATGTATGATCGATAAAGAATCTACCACTTCTAATAAAAGAAGATAAATGTCCTATGTGATTCGATAAATGACAACCCAAGTAGTCCTTGGCGGCGAGAATGAAATTAGAAAGGAGTTTCTAATTTGCATTATTTAGTGTTGTGCATTTAAGAGTCAAAATACATATAATTAAATAAAATAAGACTTGTGGTAATTCCATGTCTTATATTTAATTGGGACATTGTATGGTGGAAGGATTGAATTGTCTGATAACTATTTACTTAAAGGTTCTTTAATGATTAATGTTGAAATCTATATTATCCGGAAAGTCGTTGATCATTAGGGAGGCTTATCCCTATTGTAGAATAAATATTATTTATTTAAATAAATTAATTGTTTAATTTATTTATTTAAATAAGATTAGAATTATTCTAATTGATTTATTCACAACCCTGGTTTAATATGGAGAACCTAAAGGGTCACACCATAAAAAAGGAAGAATAATTATTTAAGAAGTTAATGGCATAATCGTAATAATATGTTATGTATATTTAATTTAATCTATGGTGATAGAATAAATTAAATAGCCTAATATTATTATTTAATATTTTAAAAATATTAAATATAAATTAATAAGAGAGTCTTATTAATATTATTACAATTATTATTATTTTAATTTCTAAATGAGTTTAGGAATTAATTTAATATAAGTACTCTCATTTATTCCTAATTGGATTAGGAAGGAAAATTAGTTAAAGGAGTTTAATTAATTATCCCTAATAGGATTAGGGAGCTTAATTAATTAAAAGAATTTAATTAATTAAATAAATCCCAATTCCTTAATTGTTAAGGTGGGTTGCCCACATCTATAAATAAGAGAGTCTTATTATGGGTGTGGTGGTTGTTGACTTTTACAACATACTGACATAATTCCAATTTGTTGGAAATGCGCCCTTTTTTCTATCTGAGATAGGAAAAACTAGGGTTTGAGCCAATACCCCTTCTTCTTGAAAATCCTTTTTCCTTGGTGGATCACCTCTAGAGGCCAAACACTTGGGTGGCTAACGTTGATCAAAGGAAGGAACCAAACCCGGTGGATTCAAGTTGAACGCGAAAAAGATTGGAGGTGAACTTGTACCTGAGGAAGCTCGATCTTCAAGGGTATGTTTCTTTTTCATCCTTTTCGTTTAATTAATAATTGTGCATAAAGGGTGATCCGGATATATGGTTTGTAAAAATTTTAAACTCTGATTTTACATGTTTCCGCTATATTTTGCAATTTGATTGCGTTCATGAATATTACAAACCTTACAGTGGCATCAGAGCCAAACCTTTATGCGAATTATTAATTGTTTTAATTTGATATGTGTATTGATATGTGTTTAGAACAATTTAATTGGGCATAATTTTATTGTATAAAATTTATTCATAAAAATAAAATTAAAAAAAAAAAAAACATGTACTGTTACTCGCGAAATCGCATTACCGCCATTTTAAAAAAGGGGAGGAGCTTCACGTTGCTTATATCATATGACTTGAATCAAAGTCTAATAACATTCCTGCAAAAATGTTTTAATATCATGTGGCCCACGGTTTTTTCATGAAGGCTGTACGTTTTTTTTTTTATGATGCACGGAAATCAAGGAAGTCCGGATATTATATATATATATGATATATATTAACGGTTTTATTATATATATATATATATAATAACGGTTTTGTTTTATTATTATATATATATAATTTTCATAATAATTTTATTATTAAAATAAATTTTTTTATTTTAATATTAAAATAAAAAGTTTATTTTATATTAAATAAAAAGTTTTATTTTAATTTTAAAATTAAATTTCATGCTAACTAATTAGAGTTGGAATTGGATTCCATGATAACTAATTGGAGTTGAAATTGGATTCTATTCTTTCCTTAAATAAAGGAGTTTATTTAAATATGAAATAAAATTTCATATTATTCAAAATAAAAGAGTTTATTTGTGAATAGGAAAGAGAATCCATATTTCCTTAAATAAAGGAGTTTATTTAAATATGAAATAAGATTTCATATTATTCAAAATAAAGGAGTTTATTTGTGAATAGGAAAGAGAATCCATGTTTCCTTAAATAAAGGAGTCTATTTAAATATGAAATAAGATTTCATATTATTCAAAATAAAGGAGTTTATTTGTGAATAGGAAGAGAATTCGTGTTTCCTTTAGAAAGGAGTTATTTTTTTTTACATGGAATTGGATTCCATAATTAATTAAAATAAAGGAGTTTATTTTGATTAAAGATTTTGATTAAAATAAAATAGTTTATTTTATTCAAAATTAGATAAATTAAAATAAAATAGTTTTATTTTGATTTAAATTTGGATTAAAATAAAGGAGTTTATTTTAATTCAAAATTAGATTTTATACTAACTAATTTTGCCCATTAAATGATATCAATATATATATTGAATGTTTATTATTCATAAGATGAATGTTATTTATTGATGCATATGGTGATGTGTATGATAATAAATGAGATTGATTATGGACTATTGACCAATGTGATTGGATTTTATTTTAGTTGGATGCATGAATGTATGAGTTTTATTAAATGGGGTCTGCATTACCTCGTCTTCTCTAATTTTTCTTAATGTAAATTCTATCTCTCTCTCTATGTACTTCCCTCGATCTGCGATCAAGGTTTCTATTTATTTTAAAATAGTTATGTAATAGGAATAGTTAGAATTAATTTTGAAGAATTAGAGGTCAAGGAGCAAGGAGCAAGGAGCGCTTGAAGACCCGTTTGTAATGGAGCCCGGGTTTAACTGTAATAGTTATATTTAAATATTATTTCTTGCACCCCTAGGGTTTGACCTTTTGGTTCACTTGGTGGCTCTAGTGAACCAAACTAGAATAAAAGTCCATAATCAATCCGGGTAGAATATAGTATTCTATATGTGCATGCTTATTCTATATATATTATATATTATGCAAACATGCTTAGCATGTTTATTAATATAATGACGTATTTTATATATATATATAATAAATGCCGCTAAACAAGATGAGACAAATTAATAACAAACCCTCAATTTTTATATTAAGTCCTAAGCGTTCAAAGATATTTGGAATATTGAGCGTGCTTTCTAGCATGATAAAATTAATAGAGTATTAAATATTTAATATGAGTTTGTTGTGTCACCACAAGGCAAGTATTAAGTATTTAAGATGTTAATTTATCACATTTGATGCTTATAAAGAAAATTGAACAATATTGTTTTGTTGTGTCACCACAAGGATGATATTTTCTTTTTTTTGATATATGGAGTGCTAGGTTAGGACTTAACTTGGATAATTTTGATTCGGATGTGCCACCACTTGATCAAAATAATCTAAGAGGCAAAAGAAAAGGAGTTGCATAGTTGATGTAATTGACAAAAGTTGTCTACCTATTTATTTATATATAGTTTGTTGTGTCACCACAAGGCTATATACATTTGAAATGAGATCCTTATTCTCACTAGCAAATCTTTAATTAGATTTTGTCGAACTATATAAGTGAGGGTAATATAGTTTGAAGAAAATAGTGGGAGATACCAATTTAAAATAAGACCTAAATTATTTTGGTAATTAATAAAAGAATGTATGTTAAAATATTGTTAATTACAAATTCATTTACAGAATTTTACAATGTCTAAATTACTATCACTGCGAAGCATATTAGATGCTATTTAATCGGACCAAATTAAACGGATTGGTTAAGGAAATTGAGAATAGTTCTCACGGCTAAAAGGCTATCTTATATCCTTAATATGCCTATCCCTGCAATGGTTGCAGACAATGCCTCTGAGGAAGACATTGCTACTTTTAGAAAGTGGCAAGATGATGCCTGATTGGCTCGATGCATCATGCTCGCATCCATGAGTAACAAGCTTGATGTCGACACGAAACTATGGATACTTCTACTATACTCTGAGCGTCAAGTAGTTGATGGTGAGGAAAGTATGGTGATAGATATCGAGATATCTAAGCAACTCTTCCGATCTAGAATGGCCAATGGCACTATAAATGCAGACAAAAAGTTCTTAACATAATTAATTTGATTGATCAATTAGGATAACTGGTTTTGTCATGGATGGAGAGTTGAGCCAAGATTTGATCTTTCCCTCACTCCCGGACTCCTTTCACAATTGTTGTGAATTTTTCATATGAACAAGCTAGATATCAGCCTCGCTGATTTGCTTAACATGTTGAAAAATGTTGAGAGTCACTTTCCAACCATGAAAGACCATGTCATACTGGTAGGGGCCAAAGGATCTTCTGAAAAGAAGAACGATTCAAAGAAGGTAAACAGAAAAGGCGTAAACAAAGGATAATAAGAACAAAAGCGTCTGAGGATAACAAAGGAGTTTGCTTCCACCGCTATAAGCTTTGACACCTTTGAAAGAAAGCTACGAGAAGCACCTTGCGTTGGCTAACCAAAAGAAGCTTAGTGAAGTTTCGGTTCAATACGATTTTTGTTCATGATTGAAATAAATTTTTCTTTAAGTCGAGGTTCTACTTGGGTATTGGATACCGACTTTGGTTATCATAAATATAGATTTATGAAGGACCAAGCGTAGTAAAAGCTAAACAAAGATAAGCAATCCTATGTGGAAAAATGAATAAAAGGTTGTTGCATTAGCCATAGGAACTTATAGTTTAGCAATCCTACGAGCAAATCTATTAAGTCAATAAGTTGTTATTGTATTCCAGTTCTTGTTAGAAATATTATTTCTATTTTATTGTTGACAATAAAATATTTGGTATTATAATTAAGAACAATTGTTGTTCTATTTATAATAATAATGTTTTGTATAATCGGAATATTACTTAATAAATTTTGTATACTTGACTTACATGAAAATAATTTTACAAATTGAACAAACTAGAACAAGAAAAAGGAGATGATCATTCAAAGAGTTGAATGTGTGTATTTCTTTGAAATACAAGTATGAATTATTTGAAAGGTTCAAACAATTGAAAGTGAAACAAATTGACAATGTATTAAGATTCTTTGATTAGATCAAGGAATAAATACTTGTGCAATAAATTTCTAGATCATCTCAAATGGTTTTCTCATAATGGACACATCCCGATCTGTGATAATTGATTTATGTATCTGAAAGGAAAAATCGTACCTTGTTGGACATGAGTGCGGTCCATAATGATTTTACTGAGCATTCTAGTATCCTTACAGGATCATGTCCTAGAAATGGTCACATATCTACTACGAAAAGGTAACCTCAAAATCCATTTCAAGACTCCATAAAAGTTATGGATAGGGAGGATTCTAATCTTAAGTATGTTAAGATAAGGGGTTGTCCAACTTATGTGAAAATGTTTCAAAAGATAAGCTTGGGACAAGATTTGACAAGTACAAATTTATGGGACATCCTAAAGTAAGTTTAGGGTATATGTTCTATAATTCTACTTAGCAAAAGGTGTTTATTACGAAATGGCTGCGCCTTTCTAAGATAAAGGTGTTTATTATTGAAGGGGCTAGTGGGAGGATAATAGATCTTGAAGAGTTCAAGAACCACAAAACTTATAAGTCAAATAAGAGGAACTCAGTAGATATACCTATTGTACCCACAACCCAAATCGTAAATCTGAATAATACTAGAAGATACCTAGGAGGTATGGATTCATCATAGATGATGATGATGAGGTACACATCATAGAAGATGATGATCCGATTACATCGATGAGGTAAGAGTTCTAGTGTGTACAAAAGGGACGATTAGGAGCAGCAAGTGACATTCCTAATATTATATGTTGATATACTACGGATAAGGAATGACATACTAATGCTACAATTAGTAATGATAAAGTTGTCTAAACATTCCTCCATGAATGATTTGGAAGAGTATCTTAATTGGGGATATAAATCTATATAGATAGATATAACAGGATGCTCGACTTAACCCAAGGAACGTATATTCATTTGATGCTAAAGTCGTTTAGCATGGCAAACTCCAAGAGATGTCTCATGTCGATGAGCTATGGAGTGTATCTCTTAATAGTCCCCACAGACTCCTAAAAAGAGAGGTCGCCACGAGTGACAATCATGTATGCAATGAAATATACGAGACACGATGTTGATCGGTCGTATTATGGAGAAGATCAACTTGTAAAGATGGTGAAAAACATCTTAAAGTTCTTAACCGGCACTAAAGATGTGAGCATACATGGTGGGTCTGAATCAAAACTAGAGGGCTTTACAGACTCAAGTTTTTCAGACAGACCAAGACGACCGAAAATCCACTTTAAGGTAAAGTGTTACCTTTAACAGTGGTGCAGTGAATTGGAAAGGTTCCAAACAGCAAAAGGATGCTGGTTTAGTGATAAAGACAAAGTATATAGCTATAAATGAAGCTGCAAGTTGATTGTTTGGATTAAAAGTTCATTACAGAACTAGGAATAGTTTCTAAGTCTCATCTTGGATCTAAACATGTGTTGTGGCACTTTCATTTGATTATTAGAATCATTGAAAGATGGGAAATCACTATAGAGATGGTGGACTCTCAAGAACAACATTACATATCCATTAACTAAAGCTTATCCAACAATGGGATAATCGTCACTTATAGAAGAAGTATAAGAAGATACAATGGCGATTGGCTTTAGTGCAGTGGGAGATTAAAAGTAGTATGCACACAAGCCCGATCATGTTTGATGATAAAGCATATACTTTGTAACAATCTTATTCATTTATTAATAAAAGTATTAATTTATTAAAGGCTTTTAATTATCTACATGATCTTTGTTTTATAATATGTGATAAACCCATAGTTTTAAGCAATGCTTTTAGAATAATGATGATGATCATTCTAATGAGATCTAAATTCTTAGAAAGCTTAAAACTAAAATAGTTCCCAATCGTTGGATTACTAAATTGGGGATTAGTGAATCCGGATAGATTGGTACATCGTTGCTTGCTCATTGGATGAGGATGATTGATCTCATGATCATTTGTGTGGAGACACTAAAGCAAGTATGTAGGTGCTTATTAGAGAATAAGTTCACCTGAGCATTGGCTCATAAGGAATACCTAATGGAGTTTTATTTGCTGTCAATATGAATTCCTGTAGTGATAGTAGTACAAGTAATCCTTGGACTTGAGATCATCATAGTATCTTATGTATGATGAGTTATACTTTGACTTATTCCTTAAGACCCTTAGGGTATATCAAAGGGTATGCTTGGGTATAATAAGTTATACATGGAGATAATGTATGATCAATAAAGAATCTACCACTTCTAATAAAAAGAAGAAATGTCCTATGTGATTCGATAAATGACAACCCAAAGAGTCCTTGGCGGCGCGAATGAAATTAGAAAGGAGTTTCTAATTTGCATTATTTGAGTTTGTGCATTTAAGGATCGAAATACATATAATTAAATAAAATAAGACTTGACAATAAAAGACCCGACTTTTATAAATAAAGATGAATTTTTCTATAAATATTATTTTTGAATATTATGGAATAAATTTGATATAATGTTATAGTTGTGGGTAATATTTATAAATTTTGCAAAGTATGCAAGTTGTTATAAAATATTAGTTTGGTGGGGAATATTCTTTTTGTTAGGGAATATTAAATACTGATGGCTCAATCATTGGTGGACCCCACACAAAATTATTATTGTCGGATTGAAAAGCGACAAAATATTTTATAAAAATAACTTGGCGGAGGTGTTCTGAATTAAAAGCTGTTGAACTACCCGGTGGTAAAGAAATGCGATGTCTGGCGTGGTTGCGTAGTAGCACACGGTATTGATTATTGATCTTACGTGAGAAGTCACTTTCGGCTATGCTCGATTATTACTTTCTGATAATTCTTTGCATCATATCTCTTATATATTATTGATTCATTATTGTCACGATCATCATCATATAATATGTTATAGTATTAAATCAATAATTGAGGCGACAAGTTATAAATGATTAATAATTATTGAAAGATTAAATATGTGTTATGATTTGTGGTAAGTTTGATTATTTTATGGGGGCTCATATGTCATCATCTAAGAGTCTCTTCATCGATAGTAATTACCTTGTGAATAGTATTTACCTTCGTCGATAATAGTAATTACCTTCGTCGATAGTAATTACCCTTGTGAATAGTATTTACCTTCGTCGAATAGTAATTACCTTCGTCGATAATAATTACCCTTGTGAATAGTATTTACCTTCGTCGATAGTAATTACCTTCGTCGATAGTAATTACCTTGTGAATAGTATTTACCTTCGTCGATAGTATTTACCTTCGTTAATAGTAATTACCTTTACTGAGACGTCGAACCACTTGTCGTTTCACATTCTGATCGAACCACTTGTCGTTTCACATTCTGGTAATCGAACCACATTCGTCATTAGAGCCACTTGCCTTTTCACACGCGGGTGTGCTAAGCTAGAAATCTTCTATAAATAGAGGCTGAGGCTTCATTATTTTCACGAATTCATTCAAGCTATAGAGAGAAAGTATAGAGAGAATAAGAGAAAGAAGAAGAGTATTTTGTTCTTACTGCTTCTTTGCGCGATATTCAATCTCCTACCAAATGTAAGGGGTGTTATTCTTTCTTATTCATGAAGAAGGCTGTTGTTATTCCATTGCTTATTATTACATTGGAATAACTTTGTATAAGTGGTTTACCTATACTTGGTGACATTCTTCTATTATTACATTGGAACATCACATGCATGTGTTTTACCGGACTGGTTCCGTCTTTATTATTATTACATTGGAACATCACATGCATGTGTTTTACAGGACTGGTTAAAATCTTTATTATTACATTTGGAACATCACATGCATGTGTTTTACAGGACTGGTTAAAATCTTTATTATTACATTGGAATATCCTATCATGTGTGTTTTACACGGATGCAGTTCCATCTTTATTATTACATTGGAACATCACATCCGGTGTGAATTTCACGACTTTGGTTCCGTTATTTATTATTACATTGGAATAACACATGCATGCGATCTATCGCATGCATGGTGATTTCTTTTGTTATTCCATTCTTTATTATACCCGGTTGGTTAAAACTTTGACTTCTATACTCCATGAAATTAGTAGAATATCCTTGATATTTGCGTTTCATCGATATCTTTTCATGAAAATATTCTTACGATCATTCTTGAATTTTACTCTACAAAAGCGATATCGTGTTGACAATTTGGGCGTTAATAATTCTGGATAAAATAATTCTTGAACTTGTTTTATTGAATTCTTATATCATTGTCATCATCCTCATGTTTATATTTTTTTGAAGTCAATACGTGGCACATAGTGCATAGATGGACTTGGTATGATTATGACCGAGAGACTATTGATTGTAATCATGGCCAGTAATAATTACAAATGATGTGATAAAAATCCTCGATTAGTAGTAGTGCATTGATGGGCGATTGTTGGCATGATCATGACCATTAATGAATACACAAATATTCTTGGCCCGTGAGTGCATGAATAATTGTGGTCGTGATCTTAAAGAATATCCTTGGCCGTAGTAGTGCGGGGGTGATTCGATGATGTGGAATATTTATTAAAGTGAGTCTCGGCTATAACGATGAAAAAAAACTTTTAAAACCTAAAAGATAGTAGACTTTATTTTCTACTTGACTCTTTTAATGGATTGCATATTCATTGCTGATTAAGCGGTTTGTCTATTGTATTTTATCGGTTTAACATTATTGAAGACTATTGATAATTTATTACGCATTATCTTAGTCATAATATTTCTTCTTGGGCTAGTTGAGCTCACCCTTTCTTTCCTTTGTTCTCTTGAGAAATGATAATATAAATTTGGGACGAGTCGGGGAAGCAGTGATGGTCTGAAGATAGCATTAGTAGTCCTCACTATTACGCGTAAAATAGTGTGATAATAATTATAATGAGGACTTTTTATTTGAGTTTGTATAATATCTAGTAGAAGCGATATTTGTATTTAAACTCACGATTTATATAAATATTGTACCACGACAGATTATGTTAATAAGTTGTATTTAAATTACATATGCCATGTAAGTGGCGACTCAAGATGGGTGATGTATACCTAATTTTGGGGGCGTCACGGTTGATATCGAGCTTAGGGATATGATCCACAGCTAAGATGTGAGAATAGTACTAGGAGGGAGGCAGGGAATACCTTATTAGTATGACCTACCTAAGTTTATGTGATATTTTATTGGTTGGTCGGAAGATAGGGATAATTTGTTACATGTCAATTAACCTTTTGTTTTGTGGCGATGTCGAAAATGACATCGAGAATGTTGAGAATAGCAATGGGCCTTGACGATCGTTGATTCACCACATATCGATAATCGAGGATAATGTGCATCGGGAAAGGCGACAATCCTCATGCAAACACAACAACAACGACCAAATGACGAATGATCAAATGTTCGGAGGCTTTATGCGATTTATCTGAACAATGATGAGGCGACTCTGTCCAAAACGTGGGTGGAAACACGGAAAACTCTCGGGCGGTCACGCTAAACAATTTAAGGAGGCTGGGACCACCGGGAGTTTAAGGGAGAACCAAAACCACTTGGCGGAAGCATGGATAAAAGCAGTTACCAAGATATTTGATGTCTTGGGATGCTCAGAAGAGCAAAAGGTTCCCTTCTACGCCTTTATGTTGCGCGGAGGCGGATTCTTGGTGGGAATCGGTAAAAGCGTACTCGACCAATTTGTCTTGAAGATATCTTGGGAGAAGTTCGAGGGCATTCAGCGACAAATACTTTCACGAAAGTATTAAGCCACATGAAGGAGGTGGAGTTTATCAAGTTGGAACAAAACAATATGGCCAGTGTATCGCATGATCTGAGGCAAAATTTGCGGAGTTATCACGGTTTAAATCCCACTTGGTGGATAATGAAGAGAATGGCGCGAATGTTTTTAAGAGGTTTGAAGCGGAGATATCGTCAACATCTTATTTCTCATAAAGCGTGTTTGTATTCGGATGTTGTAAATAGGGCTCGATTAGTGGAAGCGCGATAATGAGTCAACCTTGACTAAAAGAGAAGCGGTAAGCAAAATTATAATACCGGCGAGAATAGTCATCGGCGGTGACAACAAGCGTGGAGGGAATCAACGGGCGGATATGGTAACCACTTGGTGGTAATCGAGGCCAAAACAATAAGAATGGACATTTCAAGAAAAGGAGATTCAATGATGATGGAAAGGCGTCGGCCTGGCACCCGTTGTTAAGGAAGGAAAAGACCACCTATCGTATGCTTCAAATGCGGAGGAGAGGACACATCGATCAAAGCTGCGTCATGCGTAGTCAAAGCGTGTTATAATTGTGGAAGAAGGTCACTTAGCTCGATTTTATCGTTCTGAAAGACAAATTCAGCTAGGATGGAAACACCAAAGGCCGTCCCGGAAAAATTCAAAACCCGGTGTCTGAGGAGAGCATTTGTTGTGACCTCCCAAAAGAGCAAGAATCCGAATGAGGTCATCACGGGTAAGCTTATCATAAACTCTAATGAAGTCTATACTTTATTTGATCTGGGTTCTACCCATTCTTTTATTTCTCTACTTGCGCTCATCGATTAAATTTGACTCAGGAGAAATTAGACTTTGACTTATCTGTGGAAACTCAGTTGGGAGAAACCTTCATTACATCCACTTTGTTTATAAGTCTTGTTTGGTTCAAATCGGTACCCTCACATTACACTGTCGATCTTATTTCATTAAAAATACTTGCATTTGCGTGATTACAGGGATTGATTGGTTAACTACTTATCATGCAAAAATTGATTGTTTTAAAAGGTTGTTAGCTTTCATATTCCTAATCAACCTATTATCTTGAATTCAAACGACCAAACCATTAAAATCAATCACGGTCATCTCAAGCCATAAAGCTATTCGTTTATTGAAAAGCGGATGTCAAGCTTTCTTAGCTCATATCACAATTTAAATAAAAATCGTCGGTTTTAAGCGATATTCCTATTGTTAATAAATTTCTGACGTATTCCCCAAAGAACTTCTGGCCTACCCCGGCGTGAAATTGAATTTTGTATCGACCTTGAACGGTACAAAACCTATTTCCAAAGCCCCATGTCGAATAGCTCTATTGAACTTGAGGAGTTAAAGACCCAATGCTGCGAGGAATTGTTAGACATTGGCTTTATTAAATCTAGTACTTCTCCTTGGGGTGCTCTGTTACTATTCGTGAAGAAGAAAGATGGGAGTATCGACTTTGTATTGATTATCGGGAGTTGAATCACGTCACCATCAAAAATAGGTATCCATTGCCCGCGTATTGATGACTGTTTGACCCGATTGCAAGGCCAAATTCTTTTCAAAGATTGATCTTACGTTAGGATATCACCAATTGAAGATTAGAACCGTGACATTCCAAAGGCGGCTTTGAACTTCGATGCGGGCATTATGAATTCCTAGTCATGTCCTTTGGATTGACTAATGCTCCTCTTTGCCTTCATGGATATGATGAGCCAAGTATTCAAGGAATATTTAGATCACTTTGTGGTGCGTCTTTATTGATGACATCCTTATTTATTCCAAAAGCCGTGAAGATCATGAGCAACACTTGAGGCGACACTCCAAAAGCTTCGTGAATATAAGCTTTATGCCAAGTTGAAGAAATCGAGTTACGGCTTGAAGAAGTAGCATTCCTTGGGCGCGTGGTATCAAGTCATGGAATATCTGTTGACCCGGCAAAGATTGAAGCTATTCAAAGTGGGAACAACCTAAATCGATGGCCGAAATGTCGTAGCTTTCTCGGTTTAGTTGGTTATTATCGGAGATTCGTGGAAGGATTTTCTCGAATCGCTATTCCATTATTTCGGTGACTCGGAAAGATCTGAGTTCGGTTGGAAGCGAAGAATGTGAGAAGAGTTTTCAAGAACTTCGAGAGGAGACTTATTTATTTTGTTACGACAATACCATCGGCTCGGAGGATTTGTCATCTCTGATGATGCTTGAGCAAAAGGGTTGGGATGTGTTCTCATGCAACATGGAAAAGTTATAGCTTTATGCCTCGCGACAACTCAAAGAATATGAGAGGAATTATCCTACTCATGATCTAGAGTTAGCGGTTTGTTATCTTCTGCACTTAAAATTTGGAGGCATTACTTGTATGGGGAGAAAGTGGAGATCTTCTACGGATCATAAAAGCCTCAAATATTTCTTCACTCAAAAGGAACTCAACATGCGACAACGGCGTTGGCTTGAAGCTGTTGAAAGATTATGATCATACCATCGATACCATCACGGAAAAAGCGAGCGTGGTAGGCGGCGCATTGAGTAGAAAATCATATCACAATCTGAGTGCGATATTGTCAGCGCAAAGGCCCATTTTGTGTGACTTGCAAAGGATGGAGATAAAATTAAAGACTCGAGGGGCGCGTGATGATGATGAGTATCTGAGTAGAACCGACTTTAATTGATAAAGTTAAAATTTGCTCGAGCTACTGGACACAGGTGATCATTATGAGGAAGAAAGTGCGAGAAGGTGCTATCTTAGGAAGCAAGAATCGATGAAGAAGGAATACTTGAGTCGACTCCGGACTTTGTGTTCTAACGACCACGATTTAAAGTATAATATCATGATGGAGGCACACAACACACCATTTGCAATCCATCACAGGAGTACCAAAATGTATCATGATATTAAATCATACATTTTGGTGGAAGCAATATGAAGAGAGAGATAAGCGGCTTTGTTTATCTCAAGGTGTCTAACTTGTCAGCGAGTTAAAGCGGACATCAAGTACCAAAAGGTCCATTGCAACCACTTGAAATTCCGGAATGGAAGTGGGAGCACATTACCATGGATTTAGTTCTCGGTCTTCCTAAGGTTTCTCAAGGCATTGATGCGATTTGGGTCATTGTTGATAGATTGACCAAATCTGCTCATTTCTTCTGCGTCTGAGAAACTTATACACTTGAACGTCTTGCTCGTATGTACATAAAACGAGATTGTAAAAGGCTGCATGGTATCTTAGTATCCATAGTTTACGATCGAGACCCAAAGATTCACTTCACGATTTTGGGTTAGTTTGCAAAAAGCTATGAGCACAGACTTACGATTTAGCTTCGGCATATCATCCTCGGGGACAGACGGACGATCGGAGAGGACTATTCAAACTCTTGAAGATCTATTAAGACTCTGTGTCCTTGATTTCAAGGGAGTTGGGACAAGTTCTTACCATTGGTGGAGTTTTCCTACAACAACAGATTATCAAGCAAGTATTGGCATGGCTCCATTCGAGCGTTGTATGGAAGAAAGTGTCGTTCTCGATTATCTTTGGGATGAGGTGGGTGAAGCAACGTTGTTGGGACCGGAGTTGATGCGTATGACTACGGAAAAGATTCAAATGATCCGACAACGTATAAAAACCTCACAAAATCGACAAAAGAGTTATCTTGATCTTCATCGAAAGGGCGTGGAATTCGATATAGGAGATCATGTGTTGTTAAGAGTTGCTCCATGGAAAGGAGTTACAAGATTTGGAAGAGAGAAAACTTAACCCTCGATTCATCGGTCCATTTTAATCCTCGATCGAGTAGGAAGCTGTGGCCTATAGACTCGCTTTCTGCTTGAATATGTCTACGTGTTCATAACGTTTTTCACATATCTATGTTACGTAAATATGTGAAAGACCGAACCATATTATTGAGTTAGAACCAGGACGAAATAGCGGAAGATTTGGCGTATGAAGAGGTTCTGTTCAAATTTTGGATAAGAAGAACACATATTCTACGCTCGAGGTTATACCTCAAGTCAAAGTTTTGTGGAGGAACCACGATGTTGAGGAAATGACTTGGGAGTTAGAATCTGAAATGAAATCAAGGTATCCTTACCTCTTGACATACCAGTCGTACCCTAATTTCGAGGAAAATTTCATAAGAAGGGAGGTTGTAAGACCCGACTTTTTATAAATAAAGATGAATTTTTCTATAAATATTATTTTTGAATATTATGGAATAAATTTGATATAATGTTATAGTTGTGGGTAATATTTATAAATTTTGCAAAAGTATGCAAGTTGTTATAAAATATTAGTTTGGTGGGAATATTCTTTTTGTTAGGGAATATTAGTACAATGGCTCAATCATTGGTGGACCCCACAATGAATTATTGTCGGATTGAAAAAGCGACAAAAATATTTTATAAAAATAACGGCGGGAGGTGTTCTAGTTAAAAGCTGTTGAACTACCCGGTTGGTAAAAAATGCGATGTCTGGCGTGGTTGCGTAGTAGCACACGGTATTGATTATTGATCTTTACGTGAGAAGTCACTCGGCTATGCTCGATTATTACTCGATAATTCTTTGCATCATATCTCTTATATTATTGATTCAATTATTGTCACGATATCATCATATAATATGTTATAGTATTAAATCAATAATTGAGGCGACAAGTTATAAATGATTAATAATTATTGAAAGATTAAATATGTGTTATGATTTGTGGTAAGTTTGATTATTTTATGGGGGCTCATATGTCATCATCTAAGAGTCTCTTCAATCGATAGTAATTACCCTTGTCGATAGTATTTACCTTCGTGAATAGTAATTACCTTCGTCGATAGTAATTACCCTTGTGAATAGTATTTACCTTCGTCGATAGTAATTACCTTTGTGATAGTAATTACCCTTGTGAATAGTATTTACCTTAAATCGATAGTAATTACCTTCGTCGATAGTAATTACCCTTGTGAATAGTATTTACCTTCCGTCGATAGTATTTACCTTCGTTAATAGTAATTACCTTTACGGACGTCGAACCACTTGTCGTTTCACATTACGAGCGTCCAAACCACTTAAATCGACCACTTGCCTTTTCACCACGGCGGTCTTGCTAAGCTAGAAATCTTCTATAAATAGAGGCCTGGGCTTCATTATTTTCACGAATTCATTCAAGCTATAGAGAGAAAGTATAGAGAGAATAAGAGAGAAAGAAGAAGAGTATTTTGTTACTACCTTCTAACTGCGATATTCAATCTCCTACCAAATGTAAGGGGTGTTATTCTTTCTTATTCATGAAGAGAATCATTTGTTATTCCATTGCTTATTATTACATTGGAATAACTTTTGTATAAGTGGTTTACCTATACTTGGTGACATTCTTCTATTATTACATTTGGAACATCACATGCATGTGTTTTACAGGACTGGTTAAAATCTTTATTATTATTACATTGGAACATCACATGCATGTGTTTTTACAGGACTGGTTAAAATCTTTATTATTACATTGGAACATCACATGCATGTGTTTTACAGGACTGGTTTAAAATTATTATTACATTTGGAATATCTATCATGTGTTTTACAGGATGCAGTTCCATCTTTATTATTACATTTGGAACATCCAGGTCGGTGTGAATTTCACGACTGGTTCCGTTATTTATTATTACATTGGAATAACTTTTATGCATGCGATCTATCGCATGCATGGTGATTTCTTTTGTTATTCCATTCTTTATTATACCCGGTTGGTTAAAACTTTGACTTCTATACTCCATGAAATTAGTAGAATATCCTTGATATTTGCGTTTCATCCGATATCTTTTCATGAAAATATTCTTACGATCATTCTTGAATTTTACTCTACAAAAGCAGTGTCATGTTGACAATTTGGGCGTTAATAATTCTGGATAAAATAATTCTTGAACTTGTTTTATTGAATTCTTATATCATTGTCATCATCCTCATGTTTATATTTTTTTGAAAGTCATACATGGCACACTGTAGTGCATAGATGGACTTGGTATGATTATGACCGAGAGACTATTGATTGTAATCATGGCCGTAATGTTACAAATGATGTGATAAAAATCCTCGATGGTAGTAGTGCATTGATGGGCGATTGTTGGCATGATCATGACCATTAATGAATACACAAATATTCTTGGCGTAGTGCATGAATAATTGTGGTGGTGATCTAAAAGAATATCCTTGGCCGTAGTGCGGGGGTGATTCGATGATGTGGAATATTTATTAAAATTGAGTCTCGGCTATAATGATGATGAAAAACCTTTTAAAACCTAAAAGATAGTAGACTTTATTTTCTACTTGACTCTTTTAATGGATTGCATATTCATTGCAGATTAAAGCTGGTTGTCTATTGTATTTTATCGGTTTAACATTATTGAAGACTATTGATAATTTATTACGCATTATCTTAGTCATAATATTTCTTCTTGGGCTAGTTGAGCTCACCCTTTTTCTTTCTTTTTCTCTTGAAATGATAATATAAATTGGGGCGAGTCGGGAAGCAGTGATGGTCTGAAGATAGCATTAGTAGTCCTCACTATTACAGTAAAATAGTGTGATAATAAGCTGTAATGAGGACTTTTTATTTGAGTTTGTATAATATCTAGTAGGCGATATTTGTATTTAAACTCACGATTTATGTCGTATTATTACCACGGCAGTTATGTTAATAAGTTGTATTTAAATTACATACCATGTAAGTGGCGACTCAAGATGGGTGATGTATACCTAATTTTGGGGCGCGTCGCGATACGGTTTCTCAAGGCATCAATGTTATTTGGGTTATTGTTGATAGATTAACCAAGTCCGCTCATTTCTTGCCGTCGGAGAGACTTATTCCTTGAGCGTCTTCTTTAGTATATGCGTGAATGAGATTGTGAGGTTGCATGGCATGCCGATATCCATAGTTTGGATCGTGACCCAAGATTCACTTCAAGATTTTGGGTTAGCTTGCAAAAAGCTATGGGCGCAGTTTGCGATTTAGTTCGACATACCATCCTCAAACCGGACGAGACAATCGGAGAGGACTATTCAAACTCTTGAAGATATATTAAGACTCGTGTCCTGAACTTCAAGGGTAGTTGGGATAAGTATTTACCATTGGTGGAATACTCCTACAACAACAGATTATCGAGCAAGTATAGGTGTGGCTCCATTGAAGCATTATATGGACGAAAATGTCGTTCTCCATATGTTGGGATGAGGTGGGTGAAGCAACATTGTTGGGACCCGAGTTGAAATACGTGTGACTACTGAAAAGATCCAAATAATTCGACAACGTATACAAAGCGGCACAAGATCGACAAAAGAGTTATGCGGATCTTCATCGTAAGGGCGTGGAATTTAGTGTAGGGGATCATGTGTATTGTTGCGAGTTGCTCCGTGGAAGGGAGTTACAAGATTTGGGAAGAGAGGAAAGCTTAATCCACGATTTATTGGTCCATTTCAAATTCTTGACCGAGTAGGAAATGTAGCCTCTGAGACTTACGTTACCTCCGTATGTCTCGTGTTCATAATGTGTTTCACATATATCTCATATTAATTAAATATGTGAAAGACCCGAACCACGTTATAGAGTTAGAACCAGGACGAAATAGCCAAGAAGACTTAACGTGTGAGGAGATACACATAAGATCTTGGATAGGAAAGAGCAAGTCCTACGCAAGAAAATTCATACCACAAGTTAAAGTTACGTGGAGGAATCATGCTTTATAGAGGAATGACACAGGAATTGGAAAGCGGAAATGAAAGCGAGGTATCCTCACCTTTTGAAACACACCAGTGCGTCGTCGATTTAGAGGACGAAATTTCATAAGGAGGGAGGTTGTAAGACCCCAACTTATTATTAATGAAATTTAATTTTCTCTATTTATTATTTTGAAATAGTAAGGGTTGATTTGATTAATGTGGATAGTTAGGGGTAAAATCATAAATATTTCAAAATAAGCAAGTGGTTATAAAATATTCATTGTTGTGGGGGAATATTAGTTTGGTGGTGGAATATTAAATGCTTGTCGGGGAATATTAAATGCGGACGGTAGCGACCGTGTGTAGTGGAGCCCCATAACGAAAAAGCGATTGGATGAAGAAAACGACAAATATAAGTTGTTTAAAAATAACGGCGTAGTTATTCACAGTTAATCTTGTTAAAATACTCGGTGGTTAAAACACGATAGCACAGTATTGCACGATTATTGATTCTTACGTGAAGGCATTACTCAATAATGGTTACGATAATTCTTTATTCGATATTTTATTGATTTAATAATTCTTTGCGTTGATATTTTATATTCTTTGTTGTTTGATAATTGTCATTACACGGTATTTTCTTTATCGAAGCAATAATTCATATTATCTGAATAATATTATTAGATAACATTATTGGCAATGTCTAGAAAGTTACATCAAGGAGAGGTTTGGTCACCTAATTGCGCGCCAATGAGAGAGAAATTCTTATTGGAAAGCCCCTCTTCTCTGAAGCTGCTGGTTGTCAATATTGTGATTACGTAATATTATTTGAGAATAATTAATTATTAATTCATATGATGAGAAAAATATTGATTTTATGTGGATATAGATGGAGAAAATTTTTAATGTGACAATTGTTGAAAATTGAAATTTTATCTTTTTCTGATAAAATAATTCATTTAAATATATTATTATATTTTAATAATATAATAATGGTGATATTTTTACAACGAATGTGGGATAAATGTTTAAAACATGTTAAACATGTCGGTGGACCCCATTTATTGACTGAAATTTGATTATAGCTTGTAAAATCGTCCGTTTATGGATTTCGGTCAATTTCTGTTTGGAATTCGGAAAAACTTTCTTCTGCAAAGTTGAAGAGAATTGAATTTCCTATAAAAACTCGCGAGATTTGAATTTTCTGATAAAAGGGCTATTTATTATGAATTATTGAAGTTCAAGTTCAAAATAATTGATTTTTGGAAGTTTAAAATATTTTAAATAACAAAAACGTTTTTTCATTATGGTGTGTTACATATGTGTGTTGAATGAGCTGAATTCAGTTCTTGGAAGGTTAGGCGTGGGAAATTTATAATATATATTAATATTTTATTAAATTTTACTGCTTTGGTGTTCTAAGCGTTTTCCTATAAATAGGTCTTAGGTTAGAATTGAAAATCACACGTAACTGAAGTTTTCTCTCTCTATATTATCGAGCGTATTCTTATGAGTATTTTGAGTATACTTTGAGTATTTGTTAGGCGGTCTGAGTTCCTTGACCTATATCTAGATTCCAAATTAAAATACTAATCTTTCGAGGTAAGGGATATTATTATTTTTCAGTATGATATTATTTCTTCAATATCATTATCTTTGAAATATTGATCTGAAGTTTTATCAAATTTGGAACTTTTGGTGTCAGAGTTACTATTCACGATATCTGCCTTTATTCACGATATCTGATCTATTCATTCACGAATCGACACTATTCATTGAAAAATGAAAATTTTCCTTTTAAGTCCAAAATATCTATTCGGATACTAGCTTTGATTGTATCCATGTTTTGATCATTCTTGAATTTTACACCACTTTGTGATTATTTTTGAGGTATTTTTGGGCGTGGATAAAACAAAATCTGAATCCTTTATCCTTAATCCTTGTCATTTTGTTTCACTTGATTAGTTTTTTAAAATATTTTCATCATCCTCGGTCTTAAATGATGATATTATTGAATATCTTTGGCACGTAGTGCAAAGATGAATGATTTCTGAAGAATATCTTTGGTAGTAGTGTAAAGATGAGCAGTGTTTAGATGAACATGACCAATGATGAATATCTTTGGCACAGAGTGCAAAGATGAATATTTGATTTCGGATGTATATTGATTGATGTTACTGAGGGATAAAAGATAGAGCGATGAACTTTTAAATTCATACATAGAAGATAGTAGTTTGCATTCTCTACTTAACTCTTCTAATGAATTAATTATTATTTCATTGCGAATATTGATTTAAAATTTGTTGTCTATTGTATTCTATTAGATTTTTCCCCGTTGAAGACTAACGGTAATTTGTTGTATATTATCTTAGTCATAATATTCTTTCTTGGGCTAGTTGAGCTCACCCTTTTCCTTTTTGTTCCATTTTTCTTCTCGGGAGGCGAGAATATAGCGAGTGCAGTCGGGGTATGGAATGAAGGTTTTAGAAAGAATTGTTTAGTAGTCCTCACCATTTTTGTAAAATAATGTATCAATAAATATGATGAGGATTTATTTGAGTATAGATATTGTCTGAAGATAATATTTGTATTCAAACTCACGATTTTTATTGTTGTAATAATAAAGTTGTAGTTGTTTACATGCACCATGTATTGATGACTTCGAGAATAGGTGATGTATACCTATTTTGGGGGCGTCACGATTAACAGTAAAACTTTTATAGTTATTTTTATAAAAGTTATTTACATAGTTTTCTAACTCCGATAGTAATTCCGTTGTGGGGTCCACCAATGATTGTGTCGTCATACGAATATTCCCTGATAAAACAAATATTCAACGACCAAACGAATATTTTATGACAACTTGCTTACTTTGCAAAATTTGTAAACATTACCCACAACTATAACATTATATCAAATCCACACCTTATTACTCAAAATAATATTTTTTAAAAAATTAATCTTTATTCATAAAAGTTGGGGTCTTATAATATATATATATATATATATATATAAACATTATTTTGACAATTATATTTTTGGGTTGTCCATAAAAGTTTAGACGATCTAGATATTTTTAAAAGTGTTATTTATTGTAAAAACTTAATTTTTTAATTTGGACAACTTGCTCTCCTATGGACGATCATAGATGTGCTTGTTTGAATAATGCCAATATTTCTGTGAATTACTCTTTTTTTATCAAACAGTCTAGTCGACTAAAATATATTGAAACTAAAAACTGTTACAAATGATGAAAATCTTACAATAAAAATAATTGAAAATGTAACAATCATATTTCAAAAGTAATAACATAATATGCAGATTTGAGCAATTCTTTAATACAAGTAGAGCAAGAATCGGTCGTCATGATAACGCCACACTCAAATTTGAATAATATATCTTCAACGATTCACTTACCAAAAAAATTCTTATAAACGAAAAAAAAATAATCTCTCAACTGGAGAAAGTAAAGACTCTTAGATGATAGTGAAATTCATTCATAAAAAAGAAAAATTAATCATATTATGAAAAAACAAGTCTCATAAAAAAACAAATTTCACAAAATGGAAGAAATTATTACTAGGATTTTTGTATAGAGAGAATAGAGAGAGAAGAGAATTCCTAATTATTAATTTTCTTTGTTAACACTTAGTAGTCTTTGAAAAAAGTAATATTTCTATTATATTCCTCTTATGGATTACTACCTTATTTAATAAATCAAAAAAACCCCTTGAACTCCATACTTTTTTTCATAATAACCTATGAGCTCTTTTTATTTCACAAAGATCTTGGAATTCTAATAAGGGCTAAATACAATTTATTACATGAAGTATCATTCCTGATTAGACTCTCAAAGAATTTGGGCTTACACTTTACTACATCAAATGTCTAATTTGATACAATTTAGCCCTAAATTTCAAAATTTGACCAAAATTGGTTGGATTACCTAATTTTTCGGCCAGATACCGTATACAATACGGGCTAATAACATTTATGTTACATCAAATACCACCAAATTCATAATTTATTACATCAAGTACCTAATTCGTATAAAATTTATATAAATACTTATAAATAATTATTATATATTAAATTATTAAAATTAAATATTAATACAAAGTTTACCCAATATAATTATTTTAATTTAAAATTTTAAAAATAGACTTAATTATCAAAAAAATCAATAAACTTTTAAACTACAAATTATTTTTAACACGAATAACATTAAACTTTTATACAGTTGACAAAAGTGCCAATAATTTAATCAATTAAATAATACCCTTTTCATATTAGAAGAGCATACAAAAGGAGGAGAAAAAAATTGAAAAAGAAAAAAATGACTCATGCTCTCTCTTCTCTCTCCTTCTTCCTTAATCCTTCAAATTATTTTGTTCTTTCAAATTTAGAAATTTTAACAAATTGTGTACGTATAAATTTACAACTTAAATCTTGCAAATTATAAATTATATCATAAATTATAAATTTTACGTCTTAAATTTTATAAATTGTATGTACAAATTTTATAACTTAAATCTTACAAATTATAAATTATATCATAAATTATAAATTTTACGTCTTAAATTTAACAAATTGTATGTATAAATTTTACTGACTTAAATCTTGCAAATTATAAATTATATCATAAATTATATATTTTACGTCTCAAATTTTATAAATTATATCACAACTTCAATTTTACAAATTGTATTTATAATTTTATTTATAAATATTTATAATTTTAAATTGTATAAATTAAAAAGAAAAAAAGAAAAGGAAAAAAATGACTTATTTGCTCTCTCTCTCTCTCTCCTCTTTCATAATCCTTCAAATTATTTTGTTAATCCTTCAAATTTAGAAATTTTAACAAATTATATGTATAAATTTTACAAATTATATCACATCTTAAATTTTACAAATTTTATTTATAATTTTAATTTTATAAATTGAAAAAGAAAAAAAGAAAAAAATGAGTCATTTACTCTCTCTCTATTTCTAAATCCTTCAAATTGTTTTATTCTTTCAAATTTGAAAATTTTAACAAATTGTATGTATAAAATTTTACAACTTAAATCTTGCAAATTATAAATTTTATGTATTAAATTTTATAAATTTTATGTATTAAATTTTACAAATTGTATGTATAAATTTTACAACTTAAATCTTGCAAATTATAAATTTTATGTCTTAAATTTTACAAATTGTATGTAAAAAATTTACAACTTAAATCTTGCAAATTAGAAATTTTATATCTTAAATTTTACTAATTGTATGTATAAATTTTACAACTTAAATCTTGCAAATTATAAATTATATTAGAAATTATAAATTTTACGTCTTAAATTTAACAAATTGTATGTATAAATTTTACAACTTAAATCTTACAAGTTATAAATTATATTATAAATTATAAATTTTACATCTTAAATTTTATAAATTATATCACAACTTAAATTTTATAAATTGTATTTATAAATTTAAATTGTATTTATAATTTTATACCTTATTTCTACGATATTAGTTACTTTTTATAAAGGGCTATAAAAATATTATATTTTTAATTTTAATTTTTTTTCTTTGGAGGCCGAATCATGAATATGATGGTACTTTGATGTAACAGAAATGTAAAAAGCCCTTTTTTAAAGAGTAATGTTACGGACACAAACTATTTTATAAATATTTTACAAATTACTGATGTGGCATACTTCACCTCAGCATATTGATCAACAAATTAATTTAATGTAGTCTTCGGCCCCACATAAAAGCTGAGATAGAGTATGCCACATCAGCCAATTTATAAAATATTTGTAGAATAGTTTGCGTCTCTAGCATTATTCTTTTTTAAATTAAGTCAAATTATAAACCGTATATTTATACGGTCAACTAATATTAAATACACAAAACCCGATCGGATTCTTGGGCGGATCGGGTATTCTGATCAATTTTGGTCGAATTCAAAAATTGGGGTCTAAATTGTATCAAATTAGGTACTTGATGCAGTAAAGTGTAAGCCCAAATTTTTTGGGAGTCAAATTATAAATTTGATGGTACTTCATGTAATAGAAGTGTAATTAGCCCTTCTAATAATTAGGCAAAAAAAATACCCTTAAAACTAACCATGGTTAACTGAGGATGAGCTGTCATGATACATAGGCATATAATATAATGTGTATAAAGAACTATTTATATAAAAAATGCCTTTTAATTTTTTAAAACAAACTATGTATATATATACATATAAATTATACAAAGTATATAATGTCACTAAGTCAAATAAAATATATAAACTGAAATTATGTAAAAAAAAATCTATAAATAAATACTTCATTAAAAAAAGATCTGATGGAAAAAATTAAAAAAAAAGTATTGTACCACCCCCAACTCATCTAAACTCCAATACCCTCAAACTTCTTCGCCCCAGCCTAGACCTAGCAAATGGGTCACGCTGGCCTAAACAGATCGGACTATGGCCAGGCCGGGCCTTTAGCGGATCGGACCAAAAAGGCCCGAGTTTTGACGGGCTGAAAAAGTTAAGCCCAAAGCCCGCTTTTTGACGGTCGATCTTGGTTGGCCCGCAGGCGTAGATTGATTTATGACAAATTTTTGACAGATTTTTGGGCCTAGCCCAAACGGGCCGGGCCGGGACAAAACAACATAGATTTTGGTGGGCTGAAAAAATGAGGCTCAAAGCCTGCTTCTTGACGGAAGGGTCGGCTTGGGCCAATTTTTCCAGGTCTACCCCAGCCCCAGCCCCAGCCCCAAACCTTGCCAGATTTCTTCATTGTCTTTAGCTATCCACCGAAAATTTTCACGGCGACAATTTTAACGAGATTAATATTTTTAGGCTACGTTTGTTTGTAAAAAATATGTTTGGGATTGAATTATTTTTTTAATTTAACACTATTTCGAACTATTTTATCGTAAGATGCAGGATTAATAGTTCTTTAAATTGTCATATGAACTATTTTTTGTCATTCATAAGACTATTTATGAGGGATTATATAATCTATGAATGTGAGATTAATAGTCCCCTCTATTTTAAGCTTTCAAATGGTTTTATGAGACTAAAAGCCACACATCAAGGGACTAATAGTCCGTCGTCGTCGAAGGATTAAATAATTCAAAGTAGTGTTAAATTAAGACAAATAATTCAACTCCAAACTTACTTTTTGCAAACAAACATTGGCCTTATGGTATTCTTTTGGTAGTAAGAAATTAAGATTTTAATGTTATAAAATTATAACATATATATTTATGGATGTCTAGATTTATATTTAATTGTAATGATCTTTGGTATTTTGGAACTCCCAAGTTCATTAAGTAACTCCCATGTTCATTAAGTTTTAAACTCATGACTTTTGAGTTTTGAAACTTCCAAGTCCATGTATCTATAAATAAGAGCATTGTAAAAAAAAAATGGTGCATATATGAAAATATTATGAGACATGCCTCTTTTCTCTAATCATTTGTTCTTAATTTTAGTAATCTTTTATAACACGTTATCAACACGAATTGCTTCTCACCTTCGTCTTGAAGATAATCATATTTGATTTGAAGGAGAAAGTATATTTATCAATTATATAAATATGGATACGCAAATTTTTTTAGTATAACATACTGTATGTTATTCCATTCATAATATATTATTAGAGTTTGTTGTTCTTGGTTCTAGCATGCTAATGACTGTCATACTCATATGTAAGTCATCATCACACCACCCTAAAATTGTTTTGTTGTTATACGGCGTAATATCTAACCTCAATTATTGTGCAGTGTTAATTTTTATAAAAGTGTATTGTAATTTTGCATTCCTTCCAATCTAAATAAATCAAAAGGGATCCGATAAAATATATGATGATTACATTTTTAGATATTTTCATATCTCAGCAGATAACAACTAGAAGATATAATCTTCAAAAAAGGGTACTTTTTAGTTTTCGTACTAAAACAATCTTTTGATACATTTCTAATGATTTTTGATATATTTCCTGTGACGCTCCCAAAATAGGTATACATTACCCATTTTGAGTCGTCGATAACATGGTACAGAAACAACTACAACTTTATTAATACAACATAAAAACTGTGAGTTTAAATACAAATATTGCCATCTAGACAATATTCACACCCAAATAAATCCTCATTACAATTATTGGTACATTATTTTATAAAAATGGTGAGGACTACTAAACAACTTTCTAGAACCTTCATTCTATACCCCGACTAGTACTCGCTACATTCTCGCCTCTTGAGAAGAAAAATGGAACAAAAAGGAAAAGGGGTAAGCTCAAGCTAGCCCGAATAAAGAATATTATGACTAAGATAATATAGAACAAATTATCGTTAATCTTCAATAGGAACAAAAATCGATCTGATATAATGACATAACAAGTTTCGGATCAATATTCATGAAATTAATAATTCATAGATGAGTTACGTAGAGAATGAAATCTACTATAATCTATGAATTTAAAAGTCTATCATCAATATTTTATCCCTGTAACATCAATCAATATACATCTTGAATCAAATATTCATCTTTGCACTACAGGCCAAAGATATTCATCAGTTGGTCATGTTCATCTCAACACATGTTCATCTTTGCACTACGGGCCAAAGATATTCATAAGAAAATCAACCATCTTTGCACTACAGGCCAAAGATATTCAGTAATACCATCATTTAGGACTGAGGATGATGAAAAATATTTTAAAGAAAACGAATCCAGTGAAACAAACGAACAAATATTAAGGATTCGTACTTTAAACAATCTGAGTTCAAAATACTTCATAAATAATCACAGTGAAGTAAAATTCAAGAATGATCAAAACATGGATACAATCAAAGCTAGTATCCATAATAGATATTTTGGACAAAAAAAATGAAAATTTAATTTTTTTGTGAATAGTGTCGTATTCGTGAATAGTGCTGTATACGTGAATAGTAATCCCGACACTAAAAGACAAGAATTTCACAACAAAAATCTTACCAATATTCTGGCATAATGATATTTGAAGAAATAATATCATTTTAAAAAAATAATATCCATTACCTCGAAAAGACGGTACTTCTGATTGAAATACTGGATATAGTGCTGAAGGGAACTTGCACCGTATAACAACACTCAAAGTATCAAAATACTCACAAGAATACGCTCGATAGTATACAGAGAGAAAACTTCAGTTTCTGGTGTGATTTTCAATTCTAACCTAAGCACCCTATTTATAGGAAATTACTTAGAACACCAAAGTAAAAAATTTAATATAATATTAATATAATTTTTTCAAATTTCCTACGCCCACTTACCAATTACAACATCACCCACACATGTGCCAAAACATTAAAAACGTTTTTCTTAATTAAAATATTTTAAACTTCAAAAATTAATTATTTCGGAACTTCGGAACTTCAATAATTCATGATAAATAGCCCTTTTATCAGAAAAATTCAAACCTCATGTCCCTTCCATAGGAAATTCCACTCTCTACAACTTTGCAGAAGAAAGTTTTTCCAAATTTCAAACAGAAATTGACCGAAATCCACAAACGGACGATTTTACAGGCTATAATTAAATTTCAGTCAAGAAATGGGGTCCACAAACATGAAAAACATGTTTTAAATATTTATTGCAACAAAAATACTCTTCCTCCTCATTTATTCATATATCCCACATTCATTGTAAAAATATCACCATTATTATATTATTAAAATATAATAATATATTTAAATGAACTATTTTATCGAAAAAGATAAAATATCAATTTTCAACAATTGTCACATTAAAAATGTTCTCCATCTATATTCACATAAAATGAATATTTTCCTTATCATATAAATTAATAATTAATTATTCACAAATAATATTATAGAATCACAATATTGGCAACCAGGCTGTTCCCAGGAAAGAGGGGGCTTTCCAATAAAGATTTCTCCTTGCTGGCGCGCAATTAGGTGACCAAACCTCTCCTTAGACAGAACTTTCTAGATATTACCGATAATGTTATCTAATAATATTATTCAAATAATACGAATTATTGATCCGATAATGAAAAATACTGTGTAATGACAATTATTGAAACAACAATAATATAAAATATCAACGTAGCAATTATTGAATCAATAAAATAAAATATTGAACAGTAATTACTGTAACAATTATTGAGTAGTGCCTTCTTACATAAGAATCAATAATTGGTGCAATACCATGTGCTACTGTGTTTTAACCACCGAGTAGTTCAACAATATTAATGGTAACAACTACGCCGTTATTTATAAACAACTTATACATGACGTTTTCTTCATCCAATCGCTTTCCGTTATGGGGTCCACACAAGGCTGCGCCGTCGTACGAATATTCCCCAATAGTAAAAATATTCTACGACCAAACGAATATTCCCCGACAACAATGAATATTTTATAACCACTTGCTTATTTAAAATATTTGCGCATTTTACCCATAACTAACCACATTAATCAAATCAACCCTTACTATTTCAAAATAATAAATAGAGGAAATTTAATTTCATTTATAATAAGTTGGGGTCTTACAACCTCCCCTCCTTATGAAATTTCATCCTCGAAATTGACGTCGTGACTGATATTTCGAAAAGGTGGGATACCTCGCTTTCATTTCCGCTTTCCAACTCCCGTGTCATTTCCTCAATATAGCATGGTTCCTCCACAAAACTTTGACTTGGGGTATGACCTTTGTCGTAGGACATGCTCCTTCCTATCCAAGATCTTGACAGTACCTCTTAAATGCGTTAAGTCTTGGCTATCTCATCCGGTTTCTAACTCGATAATGTGGTTTGGGTCTTTCACATATTTACGAAGCACAGATATGTGAAACACATTATGAACACGAGACATACTTGGAGGTAACGCGAGTCTATAGGCTACATTTCCTACTTGGTCAAGAATCTGAAATGGACCAATAAATCGTGGATTGAGCTTTCTTCTCTTCCCAAATCTTGTAACTCCCTTCCATGGAGCTACACGCAATAATACATGATCCCCAATACTAAATTCCACGTCCTTTCGATGAAGATCCGCATAACTTTTTTGTCGATCTTGTGCCGTTTGTATACGTTGGCGAATCATTTGGATCTTTTCCGTAGTCATACGTACCAACTCTGGTCCCAACAATGTTACTTCACCAACGTCATCCCAACATACTGGAGAGCGACACTTTCGTCCATACAATGCTTCAAATGGGGCCACACCTATACTTGCCTGATAACTGTTGTTCTAGGAGAATTCTACCAATGGTAAATAGTTATCACAACTCCCTTTGAAGTCTAGGACACAGAGTCTTAATAGATCTTCAAGAGTTTGAATAGTCCTCTCTGATTGTCCGTCCGTTTGAGGATGGTATGCCAAACTGAATCGTAAATCCGTGCCCATAGCTTTTTGCAAACTAACCCAAAATCGTGAAGTGAATCTTGGGTCACGATCTGAAACTATGGATACTGGCATGCCATGCAATCTAACAAACTCATTCACGTACATACGAGCAAGACGTTCAAGGGAATAAGTCTCCCGTATCGGCAAGAAATGAGCAGACTTAGTTAATCTATCAACACTAACCCAAATCGCATCTATGCCTTGAGAAACCGTGGGAAGACCCGTAACGAAATTCATGGTAATGTGTTCCCACTTCCATTTTGGAATCTCAAGTGGTTGCAACGGACCCTTAGGTACTTGATACTCCACCTTTACACGTTGACAAGTTAAACACCTCGAGATAAACTTTGCAATCTCTCTCTTCATATTATTCCACCAAAATGTATGTCGAAGATCACGATACATTTTGGTACTTCCAGGATGGATTGCAAATGGTGTATTATGTGCCTCCATCATGATCTTGTATTTCAAATCAGAGTCGTTAGGAACACAAAGTGCGGAGTGGACTCAAAGTATTCCTCTTCATCGATTCTCGTTTAGGAATAGCACCTTCTTGTACTTTCTTCTTCATAAGCATCATTTCGGTTTAGGGTGGCTTGAGCAACTTTAACTTCATCGATTAAAGTTGGTTCTATCGCGATACTTGACATCATCGCACTCGTTCTCGTGCATATGATCTTCTACTCAACGCGTCGGCTACCACGTTTGTTTTTCCGGGATGGTATTGAATGGTGTGGTCATAATCTTTTAATGACTCAAGCCAACGTCATTCTTAGCATTTGAGTTCCTTTTGGGTGAAGAAATATTTAAGGCTTTTATGGTGCGAATATATCTCCACTTTCTCTCCATATAGATAGTGCCTCGGATCTTTATCGTGAAAAACGATTTAACGCCAACTCTAAATCATGAGTAGGATAATTCCTCTCATACTCTTTAAGTTATCGCGAGGCATAAAGCTATGACTTTCCCACGTTGCATGAGAACACATCCTAACCCTTTGCACGAAGCATCATTTGTGGGTAACAAATCCATCCGAACCGGATGGTATTATCGAGCAGTCTTAAAATGAGTCTCCTCTTAAGCTCTTAAAACTCTTTTCACATTCCTCGCTCCATACTTAATTTGGTATCTTTCCGAAGTCACCGAGTTAACGAGTAGCGATTCGAGAAAATCCTTCCACAAATCTCCGATAATAACCAAATTGAGCCGTAAAGCTACGTGCTTGATTCATCGACTTCGGTTGCTCCCAACTTTGTATTGCTTCATTCTTCACCGGGTTAACAAATACTCCATGTTTTGACACCACGTGCCTAAGGAATGCTACTTCCTCAAGCCAGAACTCGCATTTCTTCAACTTGGCATATAGCTTATTTTCACGAAGCCTTTGGAGTACCAGCTTCAAATGGTGCTCATGATCTTCACGGCTTTTGGAATATATGAGGATGTCATCAATAAAGACAACAATGAACTGATCCAAATAATCCTTGAATACTCGGTTCATCATATCCATGAAAGCCACAGGAGCATTAGTCAATCCAAAAGACATGACTAAGAATTCATAATGCCCGTCTGCAGGAGTTACAAGGCGCCTTTGGAATATCCTCGATTCTAATCTTCACCGATGATATCCAGAACGAAGATCAATCTTTGAAAAGAATTGTGCTCCTTGCAACTGGTCAAACAGGTCATCAATACGAGGTAGCGGATACCTATTCTTGATAGTGACATGGTTTAATTCCCGGTAGTCAATACAAAGTCGCATACTCCCGTTTTTCTTCTTTACAAATAAAACAGAGCACCCCGAGGAGATGTACTAGGGCCGAATGAAACCGATATCCAACAACTCCCGTAGTTGGACCTTTAACTCTGAAGTTCAATAGAGCCATTCGATATGGGATTTTAGAAATGGGCTTTGTACTAGGTTCAAGATCAATAAAGAATTCAACTTCACGTTCTGGGGGTAGACCGGGAAGTTCTTCAAGAAATACGTCAGGAAATTTACTAACAACAGGAATATTATTCAAATCTGACGTGTTTTTATTCAAATCCATAACATGGGCTAAGAAAGCTTGACATCCGTTTTTCAATAAACGAATAGCTTTATGATTTGATATGACAGTGATTGATTTTAGTGGTTTAGTTGCTTGAATTAAATAACAAAGGTTGGTTAGGAATATGAAAACTAATAACCTTACGAAAATAATCAATTTTGGCATGATGAGTAGTTAACCAATCAATCCCTAAAATCACATCAAAAGCAAGTATCTTTAAAGAGATAAGATCAACAAGTAATGTGATGGTGCCAATTTGGATCAAACAAGATTTATAAACAGTGGATGTGATGAAAGTTTCTCCTAACAGAGTCTCCACAGATAAATCAAAGTCTAATTTCTCTGGAGTCAAGTTTAAATGTTGAGCACAAGCAGGAGAGATAAATGAATGGGTAGCACCGATATCTAGTAAGGAATAAAATTCGTAAGAATTTATGATTAGCTTACCTGTGATCACCTCATTTGGGTTCCTCGCATTTTGACCAGTCACGACAAACGCTCTTCCAGGAACTGTTGACTTTGACTTTTTTGGAACAGCCTTTTGAGTCACCGTCCCCCCTGGACTTGGTTTCGCTTCTGCTGTCTCTCTCGAAAGCGATATGTCCTTCTTTTCCACAATTATAGCATACCTTGAACTGTTGTGGACAGTTTGGGCTAATATGTCCCTCTTTTCCGCATTTATAGCATACGACCGGTGGTCATTCTCCTCCCTTAGAATCAGTTGCTGGTGGCGCTGACGTCTTCATATGGTCGTTGTTGAATCTCCTCTTTTTAAAATCTCCTCCCGACTCGTTTCTTCTATTCTCATGGCCATGATTACCACCAGAGTGGTTGCCTCTTTTGTCCGTATTTTTCTTTCTTTCTTTGGTTATCGTTGTTCGATGATGGCTTGCACCGCAGATGATCCTGGTTGTGGTCCCTCGGTTGAACGTACTCGTTATCTCGCTCTAACAATTGAGCCTGCTTGACAACATCTGAATAGAGAAAATTTATGAGAAATGAGATATTGACATATCTTAGGTTTCAAACCTCTCAGAAACATCCGCGTTATACGTTCCTCATTCTCCACCAAATGAGGTGCAAACCTGGATAACTCTGCAAACTTCGCCTCGTACTGGGACACCGTCATGTTTTTTTGTTCCAATCTAATAAACTCCACTTCCTTCATATGATGAATACTTTTAGGAAAGTACTTGTTATTGAACAGTTTCTGAAATGTCTCCCAAGACATACTGAGTGCGGCTGGATGGGTACGCTTCACAGATTCCCACCAGTAATCTACCTCATTATGGAACATAAAGGTAGCGAATGGAACCTTCTGTTCCTCCGTGCATCCCAAGACATCGAATATCTTGGTGATTTGTTTGACCCATGTTTCTGCCTTAATCGGATCTGGCTTTCCCCAGAATTCAGGTGGTCCCAACTCTTTGAACTGCTTGGCTGTGACAAACCGTGCGTTGTTATCATTTCCACCTGTATTTTGTTCACGAGTTTCCCTCGTCTGATTTTGCATGAAATGCAAAAAGCTTCTAAACATCCAGTCGTTCATCATCTGCTCAGTGGTGTTGTTCACAGGAGGAAGATTGCCACCCTGTTGCACGTTTTCCTCGTTGGTGAGTTAAGGTGTCTCCACGGTCTCATTTACTCTACTATTAACATTCTCAGTCGACATTCTCAAATACTGCCATAAAACAAGGGTTAATTAAAGAAATCAACATATCACATAATATCCCTATATACTGACCAACTAACAAATAAGCTTAGGTAGGACACACTAGCGAATGATTTACTCGTCTTTCCCCTCCTAGTTCTATTCCCTGATCACCGCCAGAGAATATATCCCTAAGCTCTGATATCAACTGTGACGCTCCTAAAATAGGTATACATCACCCATTTTGAGTCGTCAATAACATGGTACAGAAACAACTACAACTTTATTAATACAACATAAAAACTGTGAGTTTAAATACAAATATTGCCATCTAGGCAATATTCACACCAAATAAGTCCTCATTACAATTATTGGTACATTATTTTACAAAATGGTGAGGACTACTAAACAACTTTCTAGAACCTTCATTCCATACCCCGACTAAGTACTCGCTACATTCTCGCCTCCTGAGAAGAAAAATGGAACAAAAAGGAAAAGGACGAGCTCAACTAGCCCAGTAAAGAATATTATGACTAAGAAAATATAGAACAAATTATGTTAGTTTTTAACAGGGAAAAAAAATCGATAAAATACAATGAACAACAAGTTTCGGATCAATATTCGCAATGAAATAATAATTCATAGATGAGTTACGTGAGAGAATGAAATCTACTATAATCTATGAATTTAAAAGTCCATCATCAATATTTTATCCTGTAACATCAATCAATATACATCTTGAATCAAATATTCATCTTTTTACTACTGAGCCAAAGATATTCATCGATTAGTCATGTTCATCTCAACACTGTTCATCTTTTTGCACTATGGGCCAAAGATATTCATAAGAAAATCAACCATCTTTACACTACGGCCAAAGATATTCAATAATACCATCATTTAGGACTGAGGATGATGAAAAATATTTTAAAGAAAACGAATCCAGTGAAACAAAAGATTAAATATTAAGGATTCGTACTTTAAACAATTTGAGTTCAAAAATACTTCATAAATAATCATAGTGAAGTAAAATTCAAGAATGATCAAAACATGGATACAATCAAAGCTAGTATCCATAATAGATATTTTGGACAAAAAAACGAAAATTTAATTTTTTTGTGAATAGTGTCGTATTCGTGAATAGTGCCGTATACGTGAATAGTAATCCCGACACTAAAAGACAAGAATTTCACAACAAAAATCTTACCAATATTCCGGCATAATGATATTAGAAGAAATAATATTATTTTAAAAAAATAATATCCCTTACCTCGAAAAAGACGGTGCACTTACATTTGGAATCTTTGGATATAGTCTTTGAAGGAACTTGCAGTATAACAACACTCAAATTATCAAATTTCTCACAAGAATACGCTCGATAATATAGAGAAAGAAAGAGAGAGAAAACTTCAGTTTCTGGTGTGATTTTTAATTCTAACCTAAGCACCCTATTTATAGGAAATTGCTTAGAACATCAAAGTAGAAAATTTAATATAATATTAATATAATTTTTTCAAATTTCACGCCTTACTTACCAAATTTCACAACATCGATACACATGTGCCAAAAAGATAAAATATCAATTTTCAACAATTGTCACATTAAAATTTTCTCCATCTATATCCACATAAAATGAATATTTTCCTTATCATATAAATCAATAATTAATTATTCACAAATAATATTATAGAATCACAATCTTGGCAACAAGTCGTTCCCGTGAAAGAGGGGCTTTCGAATAAAGATTTCTCCTTCTTTGGCGTAGCAATTAGGTGACCAAACCTCTCCTTGATGTAACTTTCTAGACATTACCGATAATGTTATCTAATAATATTATTCAAATAATATGAATTATTGATCCGATAATGAAAAATACTTTAATGACAATTATTGAAACAACAATAATATAAAATATTAACGTAGCAATTATTGAATCAATAAAATAAAATATTGAGCAAGAATTCTTTAATAATTATTGAGTAGTGCCTTCACGTAAGAATCAATAATTGGTGCAATACCGTGTGCTACTATGTTTTAACCACTGAGTATTTCAACAGTATTAACGGTAACAACTACGCCATTATTTATAAACAACTTATACTTGTCGTTTTCTTCAGCCAATCGTTTTTTGTTATGGGGCCCACACAAGGTTGCGCTGTCATACGAATATTCCCCGATAGTAAAAATATTCCACGACCAAACGAATATTTCCCGACAACAATGAATATTTTATAACCACTTGCTTATTTAAAATATTTGTGCATTTTACCCATAACTAACCACATTAATCAAATCAACCCTTACTATTTCAAAATAATAAATAGAGGAAATTTAATTTCATTTATAATAAGTTGGGTTCTTACATTTCCTTTTGGCATGCATGGTAGCATATTTGATATATTTTTAATGATTTTTGATATATTTCCTTTTGGCATGCATGGTAGCATATTTGATATATTTCTAATGACCTTTTGATAAATTTTTGTATGAAGTTACAATGACAAATATGCTTAGTAGTATTGGTTTGTTATCTTTAGTGGACAAATTTAGTTTCGTGTTTTACTGCATTTCTATAAATTGTTTCATTACAATTAAATCTGAACATATATAATTATTTAATTTGATGGGGAATATGTTTAGTTATTTAATATTTCAATCTTATAAATTTGAATTTGTTGCTCTTGATTTATATCGAGCAAGAATTATTTGCAATGGAATCTTGATGCTGAGATTCATATAAAGGCAAAGAACCTTGGAGATACAATTATAGTTGATAATCATGCATCCCTACAAGATCATGCAAAATTAATAATTTTTATTCGCTATCATCTCCATGAAAAATTAAAAGTTGAGTACATTACAGTAAAAGACTCACTTGTCTTATGAAATGATTTAAAGGAAAGATTTTAAAAGCTCATTATAATTGGTTGCACCCGAAGTTGCAAGATTTTAAAAGTGTTGAGTGAAAAACACTGATGAAGACATGTTAGAGAAAATATTTATTATATTTCATGCCTCGAATATGCTCCTGCAATAGCAATATCGAGAGCGTAAGTTTACAAAATATTCCCTGAAGCGATAAAAGAAACTATGTTTCCAGAAGTGAAATTATGTCTTCTAGTAGCTGTACAAAATAATGAGTTTTTGCTGAAAAACTAACAATCTCGCTCGACCGATTCTATTACATTCTCTGAAGTGAATAGAACCTCATTTAATAATCATAGAGGATATTGTGGTTGTGGTTGTGGTAGTAGACGTGAAAGGAACAATCAATATAGAAAATGAATGTACATGTCGTACTCCTAAACATTTGGTATATAGATTTGTACCAAGACTGCATAAAAGAAAAGGAAATGGAATTGAAATAAACTTTATTGTTCATAATGATCCTGAAGATCCCATGAATTATTTTGACTTTTCAAATGGAGTGGATATAACTAATTTTGATATCTATGGTTTCCTTGATGATTCTTTATATTCTTTTGAGACAAGCAGAATTTGCTCAGCTTTAAAGATATACGTTATAATGGTCATCCATTAAAGAACCAGAAGATTCTTCAATTTAAGGAATTCTCATGTGCTGCTTGTTCTCAAGGCAAATTGGTCATTAGACCATCACCAGTTAAAATTGGGATTGAATCTCCATAGTTTTTAGAACGTATTCAAGGAGATATTTGTGGGCCTATTCACCCACCAAGTGGACCATTTAAATATTTTATGGTTTTAATAGATGCATCTACAATATGGTCACATGTGTGCTTATTATCAACTCACAACCTGGCGTTTGCGAGATTACTTACTCAAATTATTAGATTACGAGCACAATTTTTGGATCATACAATCAAGACTATTCGTCTTGACAATGCTGGTGAATTTACATCCCAAACATTTAATGATTATTGCATGTCACTTGAGATAAATAATGAACATCCTGTTGCCCATGTTCATACTTAGAATAGTTTTGCTGAATCATTTATTAAACGCCTCCAGTTAATTGTAAGACCATTGCTCATGAGAACAAAACTTCATGTCTCTGTTTGGGGGCATGCTAGTTTATTGAAGGCATTGAAGAATTTCAATATATTACTTCAATAGTATCGGGCCAGAAGCTCATATTAGAAAAGCTGTATATTTTTTCTTCTGGGTTATATTATACTAAAATGAGAATAGTTGAAACAAATGTTATAATACACCAGAAGTGTTCGGATCCAAAGGTTTTTATGATTTGGCATGATCATATTGATCATCCAGGATTAATAATGTTGCGTTGAATTATTGAAAACTCTCATTAATGAAGTAGTCTTCCCACCATTAGGGGGAGAAAAGTCGTTGCCTGAAGCACGACGTTAGATCGTTGCCTGAAGCACGATGGGAGATTAATTGGAATGTTTCGTTGCCTAAAGCACGACGTGAGATCGTTGTCTGAAGCACGATGGAAGATTAATTGGAATGTCTCAACGTTATGTAATCCTGATTCTCATACAAATCAATATGAACTAGAAGTTCAAAGGATTATTCATTTGCAATGAATTGCAAATCAATTACCAGAATTATTCACCAATAATAAGAAAAGTGTGATATCTCACATTTTAGCTGCTAATACTCTAGTAGAGATTGAAGTCCCTGTAGGATAATCAGTTAATACAGCAGCAAATTGAATCAAAGTCACACTTGAAACATGGAAAAATAATCGGTGTTAAAGATAAAATTTTCCAGAAGAAGAAAGTACAAGAAAAATAAGTTGCAGCCTATAAAGAGGCTATACCCATGAAACAGGCTACAAAAGTTATTGATCTATCCAAAACTTATGAACAAAAATCTCCTGTAAATAAAACTCTTGAAGAGTTATCTCACGAAGAGGATGAGTTATCCCTCAAGAAGAGGATCGGTACACGAAAATAACGAGATCTCGATACATTATGTATATACGAGAGAGCGAATATATTGGATAGAAATAAAATTTTTGTCAACAACATATTTTTATATAAAGTTATTTTTGATATTACCAGAAGTAATGATCATGAATATGAACCATAAATTGTTGATGAATGTAGAAATATTTGGCCAATGTGAAAAGAGGTGATTCAAGTAAAACTAAATTCACAAAGTAAACGTGAAATTTTTGGACCTGTAGTCCGAACACCTAAAGGTCTGATGTCTGTTAAAGACAAATGGGTATTTGTATGAAATAAGAAAAATAAAATTATATGGTACAAAGCGCGACTTGTAGCACAAGGTTTCTCGTAGAGACCTGGTATTAATTATGGAGAAACATATGCTCCTGTAATGGATGCAATTATATTCAAATTTTTAATTAGCTTGGTAGCAAAAGAAAAATTTGGATATGCGATTAATGAATGTTGTTACAACATATCTGTATGGATCATTAGATAATGATCATATATATATGAAAATCCTTGAAGGATATAAAATGCTTGAAGTATATAATTCTACATCTCGAAGTATGTATTCTATTAAGTTACAAAGATCTTTATATGAGTTAAAGCAATCCAGATGCATATTGTGGTATAATCGCGTAACTAGATATCTTTTGAAAGAAGGATTTGAGAATAATCCAAATTGTGCATGCATTTTTATCAAAAGATCATAATATGGATTTGCTATTATTACTGTATTTATTGATGAAAGATCTTGCTCCAGAAGAGTTGACAAAAATAACAAATTTGAGATGAAAGATATTGGTAAGACAAATTTTTGTCTTGGCCTACAAATTGAGCTATGGAATTCTTGTTCATAAATCAACATACACAGAAAAGGTCATGAAGTAACTTTACATGGATAATGTTAATCCTTTAAGTACTTCAATGATATATTGGTCACTTGATATCAAGAAAGATCCGTTTTGATTACAAGAAAATAATGAAGAAACTCTTGGTCCTGAAGTACCATATCTTTGTACAATTGGTGCTTGATATATATTGCAAAATTTCTCATGACCTGATATAGCATTTGCAGTTAACTTACAAGCAATATAGATCAAAACCACAGTTAGTTAGATCTGCTGATGCAGAGATTATCACAATTTATGAAGTAAGTTGTGAATGTATTTGGTTGAGATCAATAATTCAACATATTTAAGTGAACTGTGGATTATCATCAACCATATATAGTCCAACGATATTATATAAAGATAATGTCGCTTATATCACTCAAATTAGAGGATGTTATATCATGGGTGATAGAACCAAGCATATTGCACCAAAATTATATTATACACATGAGCCCTAGAAGAATGGCGATATTGATATCAAGTATATATGATCATGTGATAATTTGGTTGATGGATTCATTAATTCATTACCAACTATGATTTTGAAGAAGATGTTGCACAATATTGGCATGCTTCGACTTAATGATATTTTTACCATGAACAATGGAAATTCTATGTACTTATGAAAGGGGGGTAAAAAGGATATGTGCTGATTGTACTCTTTTTCCTTCGCTAAGGTTTTTTTCCCACTGGGTTTTCCTTTGCAAGGTTTTAATGAGGTAATCAAAAGGCACTAGAAGTTATACAAGAATATTGTACTCTTTTCCTTAGCCAAAATTTTTCCCACTGGGTTTTTATTTGGTAAGGTTTTTAACGAGGCATGTTCTTAGAAAATTGCTACAAAAGGACTCCATCCATTTTGTATGAATACAATACTGCATGTATAGCTCAATTAAAGGGAGGAGATAACATATCTCACCAAAATTCTTTTTCACACATGACCTTGATAAGTGTGGTGACATTGATGTTCAATAAATTTGATCAAAAGATAATCTAGCAGATTTGTTCAGTAAAGCATTACCAACTACAATGTTTGAAGGATTGCATCACAATATTGGAATGCGACAGCTGGAGGACTTAAGGATACATTCATGAGGGGGAGCTAATACGCACTGCACTCTTTTTCCTTTAACCAAGGTTTTTTTTTCCATTTGGTTTTTCCTGGTAAGGTTTTTAATGAGGCAGTTTTCTATGCGTATGGATATACAATAGACATCCAAGGGGGAGTGTTATAAAATTATAACATATATATTTATGGATGTCTAGATTTATATTTAATTGTAATTATCTTTGGTATTTTGGAACTCCCAAGTTCATTAAGTAACTCCCATGTTCATTAAGTTTTAAACTCATGACTTTTGAGTTTTGAAACTTCCAAGTCCATGTATCTATAAATAAGAGCATTGTAAAAGAGAATGGTGCATATATAAAAATATTATGAGACATGCCTCTTTTCTTTAATCATTTTGTTCTTAATTTTAGCAATCTTTTATAACATTTAATTAAATTTTAGAAAGTTTTTTTTTTCCTTCTCATCAAGTCTTATTTTATTCTTTTATGAAACATAATTTTCTTTTTATAATTTACATAACTTTAGTATTATATATTTTATTCTATTTTAACAATTAAATGTCATTTTCTTTTTATAATTTTTTTAAAATAATAAAAAAGAAGTTAGCAAAACAATAATGTTTGAAATATTGTCATGACAACTTATCCTTAGTTAACCATGGTTTGGTTTTAAGGACATTTTTTGCACAAATATTAGAATTCCAAGGTTTGTTTGTGAAATAAAAAGAGCTCATGGGTTATATTGAAAAAAAGTTTAGAGTTCAAGGGTTTTTTGGGTCATTAAGTATATATACATATATATTATTGGATCATCGGATGGACACTCACGCTCTATTAATATAATTTTAATTTGACAACGTTAGTTATGGACCAGTTCTCATCAAAGCCGGCCCTGGGCAAGGACCACCAGGGCAACCGCCCATGGCCCACAGTTGAGGGGGTCCAAATTTTTTTATAAGCTATGTATTTATGTGTATAAAAAAAATAAAAAAATAAAAAGATTAGCGATAAATGAATGGGTAGCACCGGTATCAAGTAAGGTATAAACTTCGCAAGAATTTATAAATAGCTTACCCGTAATCACCTCGTTTGGGTTCCTTGCATTTTGACCGATCCACAATAACGCTCTTCCGAGAACCGATTGACTTTGACTTTTCTTGGGCGATCTTTTGAGTCACCGTCCTCTTTGAACTAGGTTTCGCTGTAATGCATGATCTCGAAATTATATGTCCTTCCTTTCCACAATTATAGCATACCTTGAATGTTGTGGGCGGTTTGACCGATATGTCCCTCTTTCCCGCATTTATAGCATATGACCGATGGTCGTTCTCCTCCCTTAGAACCCGTTGCTGCCGGCACTATCGTCTTCACATGGTCGTTGTTAAATCTCCTCTTTTTAAAATCTCCTCTTAACTCGCTTCTTCTATTTTCATGGCCATGATTACCACCAGAGTGGTTACCATTTTTGACCGTCCTTTTCTTTCTCTACTGGTTATCGTTGTTTTGTTGACTACTATCTTCGGTATGATCCTGATTGTGGTCCCTCGGTTGACCGTACTAAGTTATCTCGCTCTAATAATTGAGCCACATTTACAACATCTGAATAGAGAAAAATTTATGAGAAATGAGATATTATGTATCTCTTGGGGTTTCAAACCTCTCGAAACATCCAAGTCATACGTTCCTCATTCTCCACCAAATGAGGTGCAAACACGGATAACTCTGCAAACTTTGCCTCGTCTTTGAGACACCGTCATATTGTTTTGTTCTAATCTAATGAACTCCACTTCCTTCATATAGCGAACACTTTCGGAAAGTATTTGTCATTAAATAGTTCTGAAAGCGTCTCCCAAGACATCTTGAGTCCGGATGGGTATGCTTCATGATTCCCACCAGGTGATCTGTCTCGCCACGCGAACATAAAGGTGGCGAATGAAACCTTCTGTTCTCCGTGCATCCCAAGACATCGAATATCTTGGTAATTTGCTTGACCCATGTTTCCGCCATGATCGGATCGGGCTTTCCCTTAAATTCGGTGGTCCCAACTCTTTGAAGCTCTTGGGCTGTGTCAACCCGTGAATTGCTATCATTTCCTCCTCAGATTTTGAACACGAGTCTCCTCGTGCGATTTTACATAAACTGCAAAAAGCTTCTAAACATTCCCTCGTTCATTATCTCGCTTCGGTGGTTGTTGTTCACGGGAGGAACATTGCCCTGACTGTTGCCGCTCTCCTCGTTGGTGAGTACAAGCGTCTCCACGGTCTCATTTCCACTTGTTCATATTCTCACGACATTCTCAAATCATGTCATAAAACAAAAGGTTAATTAAGAAATCAATATATCACATAATATCCCTATATATCTTCGACCAACTAACAAATAAGCTTAGGTAGGACACACTAGCGTGAAGGATTTACTCGCCTCTCCCTCCTAGTTCTATTCTAGATCTCCGCCAGAGATCATATCCCTAAGCTCTAATACCAACCATGGCGCCCCAAAAAATAGGTATACATCACCCATTCTCGAGTTGTCAATACATGGCATGTAAACAACTACAACTTTATTATTACAACAAGAAAGCTGTGAGTTTGAATACAAATATTATCTTCTAGACAATATCTATACTCAAATAAATCCTCATCACATTTATTGATACATTATTTTGTAAAAATGGTGAGGACTACTAAACAACTCTCTCTAGAACCTTCATTCCATACCCCGGCTGCACTTCGCTTATATTCTAGCCTCCTAAGAAGAAAAATGGAACAAAAAGGAAAAGGGTGAGCTAAACTAGCCCAAGAAAAGAATATTATGACTAAGATAATATACAACAAATTATCATTAGTGTTCAACAGAGAAAAATCTAATAGAATACAATAGACAACAAGTTTTAAATCAATATTCGCAATGAAAATAATAATTCATTAGAAGAGTTAAGTAGAGAATGCAAACTACTATCTTCATGTATGAATTTAAAAGTTCATCGCTCTATCTTTTATCCTGTAACATCAATTAATATATATCCGGAATCAAATATTCATCTTTTACTTTCTGACAGGCCAAAGATATTCATCGATTAATCATGTTCATCTAAACACTGTTCATCTTTGCTCTACGGGCCAAAGATATTCATCAAATCATTCATCTTTTGCACTCTGAGGCCAAAGATATTCAATAATATCATTATTTAAGACCGAGGATGATGAAAATATTTTAAAAAACGAATTGATTGAAACAAAATGACAAGGATTAAGGATTAAGGATTAGTACTTTGTTTTATCCATACCTCAAAAATAATCATAGTGGTGTAAAATTCAAGAATGATCAAAACATGGATATAATCAAAGCTAGTATCCACAATAGATATTTTAGACCTTGAAAGGAAAATTTTCATTTTGGATGAATAGTCTTAGTATTAAGTGAATAATTAATAGATATCGTGAATAAAGGCCAGATATCGTGAATAGTAACTCGACACCAAAAGTTCCAAATTTGATAAAAACTTTAGATCAATATTTCACATAATGATATTGAAAAATAATATCATTACGGAAAAAAAATATCCCTTACCTCGAAAGATCAAGATTTCTAAATTTGAAACAGGATATAAAGCTATGACTTGAACTTGCAATCAGTATAGCAATACTCAAAATATACTCAAAATACTCACAAGAATACGCTCGATAATATAGAGAGAAAATTTCGATTTCGGTGTGATTTTCAATTCTAACCTAAGACCACTATTTATAGGAAAATCTTTGAAAGACCAAAAGTAGAAAATTTAATAAATTAATATTATTTATTTTTCCACATCTTTCTACGCATCCAAGCATCTGAATTCAGTCTCTAGCACATGTTAAAGATGCCCACCAAACACAAAAAACGTTTTTCTTATTTATATTATTTTAAACTTCCAAAAATCAATTATTTCGGAGCTTCAGAACTTCAATAATTCATAATAAATAGCTCTTTTATCAGAAAATTCAAATCTCGCGAGTTTTTATAGGAAATTTAATTCTCTACAACTTTGCAGAAGAAAGTTTTTTCAAATTCCAAACAGAAATTGACCGAAATACATAAACGGACGATTTTACAAGCTATAATCAAATTTCAGTCAAGAAATGGGGTCCACCGACACATAAAACATGCTTTAAATATTTTTGGTAACAAAAATACTCCTCCACATATACTCATATATCCCACATTCATCGTAAAAATATCATCATTATTATATTATTAAAATATAATAATATATTTAAATGAATTATTTTATGAGAAAAAGATAAAATTTCAATTTTCAACAATTGTCACATTAAAAATTTTCTCCATCTATATCCACATAAAATCAATATTTTTCTTATCATATGAATCAATAATTAATTATTCACAAATAATATTACGAATCACAATATTGACAACAGGGCGGTTCCTGGAAAGAGGGGCTTTCCAATAAAATTTCTCCTTCTTGGCCTTGATTAGGTGACCAAACCTCTCCTTAAGCGAACTTTCTAGATATTGCCAATAATGTTATCTAATAATATTATTCGGATAATATGAATTATTGCTTCGATAATGAAAAATACTTGTGTAATAATGACAATTATTGAAACAACAAAGATATAAAATATCAACGCAAAGAATTATTAAATCGATAAAATAAAATCTTTGAGCGATAATTGTTGTAACCATTATTGAGTAGTGCCTTCTTACGTAAGAATCAATAATTGAGTGCAATACTGGTGCTACTCTTGTTTTAACCAATTTAGTATTTTAACAAGATAATTTGATATAACTACTGCTGAAGTTATTTTTAAACAACTTATATTTGTCGTTTTCTTCATCCAATCGCTTTCTAGTTATGGGGCCCACACACATGACTGCTAGTCGTATTTAATATTCCCACAAAGATTTAAATATTCCACGACTAAATGAATATTCTCCTGACAACAATGAATATTTTATAACCACTTGCTTATTTTGAAATATTTGCGTATTTTACCCATAACTATCCACATTAATCAAATCAACCCTTACTATTTCAAAATAATAAATAGAGAAAATTAAATTTCATTAATAATAAGTTGGGGTCTCACAATAATTATTTTTAAAAATATTTAAAATAATCATTTTTTAATTAGTTTAATGGGGTAATCTGAAAAATTAAAAGTTCAATGATGTAATCAGTAAAACGTGCCAACTACAGTGGATAATTCATTAGTTTTGTAGATAAAAAATTAACGTTCATTTATTTTTTTTAACGGAATAACCCAATTTTAAAATAATAATTAGTTTAGTGTGGTAATTTGAAAAATTAAAAGTTCAATTGTGTAATCAGTAAAACTTGTCAACTACAATGGGTATTTCATTAGTTTTACTGATTTCATTGATATTTTTATTTTGTAGGTACGTGTGATGATTCTTTACTTAAATGATATTTTAAAGTGTTCTTCCTTATCTTTTGTAATTTTTTATAATTTTAATAAAAATAATTAGTTGATAATTTATTTATTTTTTATTTAATTTATATAAAGGAACACACTTGAGAAAATTTATCCTGGGCCTTAGAAAATTGAGGACCGACTCTGGTTCCCATACATCTACGTTAACAAAGTTATAAAATTAGGCAAATTGAGCATGTGATGTGGAGTTTTCTGTTGGAATTCAATGAATTTCCAAGCAAACTTGCATGTTTTAAATTCCTCGTACAACTTTATTTTAAATTTGGAACCCCATAAGATATTAAAAATAATAATTTTGATGAGATTCATGAATATGGCAAAATGGCTTTTTGAATTTTACACGATAGAGATCAGGAATTGCTAGTCAAATAATGGCTCTTGTTTTGTTCTAATTTCCTCATCTTAAAGTCAATTTGATTAATCCATAGGCGTGTTCTGATATACTCTTTTGAAAATTTTGTTTAGCTGTCTGTCCCTTTGTTTCAAAATGAATGCTAATTAGCCAAGTATGAAATTAGGAAATTAAAATGATACAATGTCCGACAAATTTTATGTTAGGATCGGATCACATACACGGATATAACAGTACAAATCAACACAATAATTTATATGATTTTCCAAAATCAGGTACGTCCACAGGAGCAGCGAGAGAAGCTGTATTATTTATGATCTCAGTCCATTCGCTTCCCTCACTTCCGCTCCGCTTCATTCGGCATTGGCCTTTATCAAGAGCTTCTCGGTTATGAGCCACAAGTTCCAACATTTCATGATAAAATTGAATTGCGACTAACGTGAAACTTTAAGAGATTAGATGGAATAATAATACATGAGTTCCTCTTTAATTCTTACATATCTTATGTATTCATATAGGTCGATATTTTTTATCGATCACGTATAGCTGGACTATGAAATTATATCGTCTTTTGAAATATATATATATATATATATATATATATATATATATATATATACACACACACACACACACACACCACGGATCAGGTTCGGACTTCCGGACCTGATTAAATTTGGATCCTATTTTTTTATTTTTTTTATTTTTTTAAAACAACTAAAAAAATTTAATATTTTATGAATCGAATTTTTTCATATATGTGTTTTGGGCGTGATTTAGATACTTATACCAAAAAATGTATATACAATCTGCACAGATTGTACAAACTCTTTTTGTTATAATGTCCAAATCACATCCAAAACACTCTTGTTATATAAAAAATTCAATTCCATAAAATATTAAAAAAAAATTAGTTGTTTTGAAAAAACAAAAAAAAAGCGTATTTTAAGAAAGTATCCGGACTCTATATATATATATATATATATATATATATATATATATATATATATATATATATATTTTTCAAATTAACCTTCTAATTCATTTCTTAATAAGTTTTTAATCTCTTTCTATTAATAATAAACTTGAGTACAATTTTCTACTATGTCAATATCTAAGCCATTTAAGATAATTAAATGTTAGTTTCAGAATGTTTCCTGTCACTCATAATTAAATGTTACTCCCTCCGTTCTTTAATATAAATCATTTTAGAGTTGTGCACAAATATTAAAAAAATTATTGTAAAACATTAAATATACTATCAATTGTTTATATTGCCATTGTATTGGAAAAAGAGAGTATTATTTATTAGACAAAAAATAATGAAAGAATCAAAATTATATTTATTACTTAGGGTAATATCGGAAACTAAACAATTAATGCTTACTTGAAATTCTCAAACGACTTATATTTAGGAACAAAAATATTTTTCTAAAATAACCTATATTAAAAAACGGAGATAGTCAGAATGTTACATAGGAATTTTCCGTTGACATTTTAACATAAGTTTTATGTCACTCATACTAAGATTTGTTATAAAAAAAATATATTAATCCATATTAATTTTTAAGGCTGAAATTATTATCAAAAAACAAATAACTGAAAACGTATATACAATGGTAATGTTAAGGGATTCAAATTTTTATTTCAAAAATATGTTAAATAATTTATTATTGACTATTAAATATATCTTAGACAACCTTAACACGATTAAAAAGGTAACTCTAAATTTAGGACAGACGTCCTTACAATTTTTCCTAAATAAATTTAACTTCCATCCAATACACTTTTCTCTAATTTTATTTAATACACCAAATTTTTATATTTATTAATATCACAAATAAAATGGAAATGAGAATATAATCTTGTCAATGTCAAAACGAAATTATTTTTTTTTTTTAGAATAAAATGGAAATGTTGAATATAATCGTGCCATGAGAAATAATGGATCCTCTGTTTTAGTCTAAAGTTTAATTTGGAAATGATCACTGGAAATATAAAATGTCCAACTTCATGTAAGCAAAAATAAAATGTTAATTAGAATTATTGTTTCAAAAATGAATATAAATTAGCATGAAGTAAAACATGCAGCTTAACCGAGAATTTTTAACTTGAGTGGGTATTAATTTTAATAATTGAAGTTTCATGCACCGTCAGGTATTAGTGTTAGGATCACGACACTTTATTAATGAAAAACTTATGTTGGACATTAGTATTCTTATTTTAATGATTCTATAGATGATTAGTGTATTAAATTTTAACTCTATTTTTAAACCCTTTGAGATATTAGTATAACTATTAATAAATTCAATAATTAACATCAATTACAATATTAATAAACTTCAGATTTACAAGTCTGAAACAAGGAGTAAAGAAAATCCAACACCCATAATAGCTAGGAGAAATATAAAGTGCATGCATCGGGTAATAAAAAGGCTGCGGGAAAGATCCATAACAAATATATGACATATAGGAGGGAGGGAGGGAGGGAGGGAGAATAGTTTTATATAATCATATGAGTAGTTGAAGGATTATTGTTACTTATTTCATAAAAAGGAATTCAATGAAACTATTCATGCTAAAGATAGTCAGAATTGAGGGGTGGAAGAACCCAAAAGAAGACTGAAAACCAAGTCCTCTTCATAATACAACTGATCGATCCTCAGGTGCTTTCAAAGTCCTCATCATAAGGTTCCCTAAATCCCTATCATACTAAAATGCTTGACAAGAAGTTTTCCAACTTATTTTAGGATGCAGTCATAGTCACATTTTCACTGATTTTTTTTCGACTTTCTAACCTATTATTTCCTTTGAAGCTTGTTAGGATAGGATCACACATGTCACGACAGTAAAGAATAACACAAATTTACGTGTTCTTTAATTTGGGTACGTCCACGAGAGTGGCGAGAGAAGTTGTTTTATTTATAATCTGAGTACATAGGAATAGAGAGTATATATAACAACTACTTTTATCCCAACTATAAATTACATTATAGTCTAAATACCCATAATGCCTGTAAAATCGTACCAAACTGTGGGGGCTACACCCCCACACACCCCCAAACTTTCTGTCCAACCCTGAGCCAGTGCGTCGCTCCGCACTTGGACACAAGTTTCAACAAAACAAAGCTAATCTAACATATTCAAAACCCCCAAAAAAGGTTAATTTTAATGATAGTGAGCCTAATGAATAAGTGTATAAAATACTGCAGACAATGACCTCATTTGGAGCCACCCAAAGAAAGTTTACTACAAATTTACCTATTGTGCCTGAGGGTGCAATGTTCAGTCCTGTCAATTATGTATCAGATATCGCAGATTTCATATGAGAGCATTCATCACACATGTACGCTGAGTCTTCATTTAACATTATTGTTTGTAATGTAGAATCATGAATAATAATTATTAACATAACCATCGCCATAACACTGATGTTCAACAACTGGATTCATTTGTAACACCAAAATGGCTACTTGACAAAAATCAAGTGCCAATTCCCTTATCAACCGCATAACACACATATAAGTACACACAAATATAATCTTTAACGTTTGAAATTGATACCCCAAGCTTAAACCTCTAATATATTTAAGGTCTTGAACATCCACCAACCAAAGATAACCAAGAACCATCTAGTCACAGCAGTAGTCCCGCCAAGTACTGGTCTCTAGTCCTGCATAAGGTGAAAGTGGAATTTTGAATTACTGGTAAATAAATAATAGTTTATATACTATAGCTAGTATATAGTTTATATACAATAATAACTGTAGTAAAGGTTGCTGAACAAGGACCATTGTTCATTTTAGCCATACCATTTAAGGTTCATATGGCATGCATGTATATAGTAATAATATAAAAAGATAATTAAGTTTAGTAAAGGAAAAGTTAATGGAGTGATTTGGAATTTACTCGTCTATTCTCATCAGATTGACATACAGAAGGAAACAAATAAATATAAAGTATAAACTTGCCCAACTCCTATGCTACAGATTGAAGGAATGAAATTCATTCCATTCTAGTTGGAATGAATTATTCCATACTCTCCCTCCCCCAAAGAATAAAATTCATAAATTTGGAAGAAATAAGAATAGTTCAATCCATTACAATCACAACCAAACACAATTTTTTTCATTCCATTCCTACCTTCATTACCCAAATCCAAACGTAGCACTAGTGTTAGGCAAGAAGCACAACTACTTTCCATAAATATCCCTATTCCTTTCCAAGACACAACCTTATCCAATCACCTGCTTCAAGTCAAGCAATAAACAAGCTAATTTGTTTTTACTCAAAAATTAAACTGTACTTTGATACTCATAGTAAGCTAATCAAGCAATAGACAAACTATTCTTCTTAAACTCATTTTAACGAGACTGTAATTGATACTCATACTTTTCTTGATATGATGCATGAAAATCATACAATGCTATTCCACATTTACATTGATAGTGCTTTGATATCTTCAACTTCGAGGTATTTATAACAACCACCCAAGGCCAAAACACACGCACAAACACAAAAACATGCACAAGAATATATACACACAACAAACGTAAAGCCAGCTCCCTCCATCATGGGCTAAAAGGTCCAACGTCCACCTTCGATCCAGTACATGTAGTCTAGTCATATTCTTATTAATCAAACATTAACAAAAAAACATTTACCATTTTTGCAAGCAACGTATATAAAACGAAAGTGTAAAATGCAAGACAGTAAGCCATCATAAAAATTGAGCACAGGATAATTGTGCGTCAGATTCTCACCAATTCCCATGGTGAAATGATGATTGGGATTTTTTTTAATTGCTAGTTGGCTATTCAATTCTTTAGCCACATTATAGAACTCAAAAATGATTACATGATTAACAGACAGCTCAAATAGTCAGAAAGCAGCATGGTCAGTGTACCTCATCATCATCATCATCATCATCTCCCCTGTCTTCTTTGTTCTTTTTGAGGCGTGTTGTACCACCCTCCTTGCTGATGGGTAACTTCATTGCTCCAAAGGGTGTGTCCACATCGATGTTTCCTTTCATGGTGTAACCAGTACCTTTTCCTCTAATCATATCCCAAAGAGCTGACCCAAAATCCTTAGGCCTGAAGGTAATGGGAATATCAATGTAAGTGATGCCACTTTTCTCAATCTTAGCAGATTTGGAGAGTTCTGCACCTCCGATGCTCACATCAGAGAGCCAAACCTCATACTCTAGTGCATTGAGTGCCAAGTCAAAGTCATTTTTGTTCTCCAATTTTAAATGAAGTGTTGCAACAGTTTCTTCAAAAGAGAATCTTTCAAATTTGATTTTCTCAAGATCAATATCAGGTTTATAAGGTATGGGGATCTCTCCTGTTTTCTCAAGCGGAAAAGTTAGCCTACCAAAGATGGGCACATCCACAATGAGGTCAACCTTGATCTTGTAAGGAATGATGCTTCCTGGATGTATATCATCATAAGTATTCTTAATATCATCATATATAAGACAAATTGGTATCTTGACAGTCTCCGAACCATGCACATGGATAGTTCCAGCATCGGGTATCAAACCAGAAACTAACTTCCTTCCATCACTCTCAACTAAGTAGTTTATGTCAATGAGAGGGATTGGAATCGGATTTGGATTCTTTACAAGCACATCAACAACGATATCAGCCTTTTCAAGATTAATTTTCGGAAGGTGAATTGCTGCAACATCTGCAGTTGGCTTCCCAAATCCTATTGTTTCCTCAATCTTCTCTCCAATATCGTGGATAAAATCCTTCACCTTGTCAATAAATCCACCCTTTCCTTCATCTTTGTCCTCTTCTTTGTCCTTCACACCTCTTTCAACTATCTCTGGCTTATCAGATGACGACATAACTTACTGGCAACACATCCAGAAGATTAAATAAATAAGTAATAAAACAAGTGGTGTCATTTAAAAAATATTATCGCTCAAAGACACTGAAGAAAACAGACCAAAATGCCAATAAGAACCAGATTCGCAAGCTGCGATCTAATAAACAAATACTCCAACTACTACACTTTCATTTGCAAGTAATCATGAGGATCTCTATCATATGTGCAATTTATATTAGTAACAGATAGAGATGTTATAACCTGCTTATTCCATCTTTCTCAATCACTTAAATGAAAGTGAAATTTCTACATCTGTGTTCTCTCAATTTGTTCAAGAATGAGTTTAATCTGCATTGTATTATTTGTATATCTTTATACTTTTTGGTGACTCACTGCAAAAGCTGCAGTTGGAATGGATCAGTGGGTCAAAGCTGCCTCGGTTGAGGATTAAGAATCTAAGCATTAAAGAACAGTGAAACTAAAATTTATTGCAATAAGACTAGACAAACAGTGAGAATCAACCCTGTCAGCAAAAAGAAAGAAAAATGATACTCCTCCTGTCCTCCATTCCAAATTATTATAAGATCATTATTGACTTTTGAAATTCAATTTGAGATATTTTAAAAAATTAGTAGTACCTTCTAAATAGTATACAATATTCATCATTGTGTATTGACTAAAATTGAATGAACCAAAGTCAATTTTGATTCGAATATCTTAAATTGACTTCAAGTCAATAATGATTTTTTATTATTGACTTCAAGTCAATAATGATTTTATATTATTGACTTCAAGTCAATAATTATCTTATATTTTGGAAGTATTTAAAATTGATTCTTCCACAAGGTCCTCCCTCCGAGTGTGTACCCACTTACTAATCATGCAAAGAGGACTTTGTGGAAAAATCAATAAGAAAAATCAGTTACATAGAAGTAAGAATGCCCATTAAACAACTAAAATTTGAATAGAATAAAATAAAATCACAGACATCTTAAAAGGTCAAACCATCATTCTTATGCGCCAAATCAATCAAATCTACAAACTCCAAATCAGTAAAGTTATGGTGAAATTTGGACTCAATAGATAGAGATAAATGCCCTATTGGCTATGGGTCAGAAACAAGAATATCCAAATTTTATTGTTCTTATTGAAATCTGGAAATTGGAGTCATTGATTGAGTAAGGTAAACTTAGATCAGCCTGAAACAGAAAGATCAACTGATATACATCAAATATACACCTGATTTCATTTACTTCACATAAATTCAACATAAACTACAAAGACATAAGCTAAATCAGCAAATTTTCTACCTGATATTCATGAAACTTTAAAACAAAACAAAAAATCAAAAATTTAATTTTCCTCTTGAAATCAGGAAACTAGAATGACCAAGTGAGTTGAACTTGGATCAACCTGAAAGAGAAAGATCAATGGATATGCTTCTAATTTCATAACATAAACTAAAAAGAGATAAGCGAAATCAGCAACATTTTAGCAACTTTCCTACCTGATATGATGGTGAAGCAAAAACCCAAAATTCGTATGTTGTTCTTTGGGAGAAAATCGGAGCTGGAAAAGGGTTTTGAAGAGTGAGCCTAAAGAAGAGAAAGTTGAACGGATTGTCAATCAACAGTCAGTATTAAAGGCCTCGTCTGTCTTCTTCTTGTTTATGATTATTGTATTTGTATTTGTATTTAATTTATTTTATTATTATTACTACTTACGTCCCTAAAAGATTACTCTCGGTTCCATATTAAGTGTCGCTATTACATAAAATACACATATCAAAGATATCATCACTTTATAATTAATATAGGGTCCAATTACCATATTTACCCCTAATGTGTTGGTAGTCTCTTTCCTCCTGTTAAGGTGAAAACCTCTCCTTAAATAAGAGAGAGAATAGAATGGAATAAGTAGTGTTTTTATAGGAATAAATTTTCTTTGAAAGTGGAGAGGAATTAGGGGTTGTATTTTTATGAAAATAAATTTACTTGGAAATTGTTGCACTTGAAAAGAGAGAAATTACAATGCTATCCTCCTAGACCTCATACAAATTAATTAAATACATTCTTACTTATCATTTGCTTCTAAGTTCATCACAAACAGGTAAAATTTAAGTATAACTTTCCTTCTTGAAGTATGCTGATTCTCTATAATCTTGAGTAGAATACAATATACATTAAATCCTTAACTTTAGCTTAATTGTGCTCGATTCATCTTTCCAAAATAATAACTAGCTTTGAAAAATTTATCATCTCACATTTAATGTAATTAAATAATAGCAAAAATTAGTATTATCGTACATCTAGTTTTTACAACCAAAACAAAATAAGAAATTACACTCGAAGTATAAACAAAGGGTGTGCAAATATCATTATCCATCTTTTAATACTTAAATTTGTTTTGGTGATGATGTTTATATGATATATCTTTTAATACTTTAATTTTGATGATTTTCAAAATAACTTAAAAATGAATTACCTCACTAAATCACATCTTTTCTTTTATATGTATCATATAAATCTTTCAATTTACCTAACTTTTATAACCTAGTTAAAAAAATTATAATTTTTATATAATTTTTTTTCTATTTTTGATTCTTCTCGATGAGTGATCGTTGCTTGACTATATACTTTTGAGATTCTCTAAACAAAAACGCCAAGAGGCTGCCCTACAAGGTGTAGATTTTTATTTTTTTTTAGTTTTTCTATTTTTTATTTTATTTTTCATTAAAGATAAAGGGTAAAAATGTGGCTAAAATGAATACGGTTTGAATAAAATAGACCCACCTACACCATTAGTCAATGATCGAGCAATATGGTGGCAATAATCAACTTCTTAAAAAATGGATGGATCAAATAAGATTAAAACATAAGAGAACGTTATTTTGGAAGGATAAAAAAAATGAAAAATTAAAATTTACTTGGCATTATGTACTTGTGGTCTAAACTTGTAACATGTAATATATAGTATTATTTAAAATTAAATAAAATAGAAACCAATTATTAAAATTAAAATTATATAAATCCGAGTCCTTTGAATCCACAAAGTCTCCTTAAAGCAAATTTATTCCCTCACAAGTACTAAGGATTAATTGAATAATTGCTTTCCAAGATAAAACGGATTTCCAGTTCTTAATTAGAAGCACTTCAAAATTAAGAACACGTCGAACCAATTTTAATGTTGTGTACTGAACTTACAATAATTATGCATGTAAATATGACGAACAGAAATGATGCATGCATGTATATACAACTTACAGTAGGAAGGGAAGAAGGAAGAACACTGCAACGGAACAGGAATTATTTTGCAGTAAGCCGTGAACGAAAAATATACTGACGGGACGGGAAGGAACAGAGAACGGGAAAACTTATGCAGAAACAGAACGGGGAATAAAACTTATGCAGAAATGTAATCCCACATAGTTTATTTATAGAACATTTCCGCGCGGATTATTACCGTTAGTGTTCAACTGTCGTCAAAACGACGTAGTATCGTGATGATAATTATTAAACAAATTTTGTCTAAAAAATAAATATCACGACCCGACCCACCCGTCCGAACCCGAACCCGAACCCGAGCAAAACATCCCATATATATGTTCTTCAATTTTCTCTCTAATGCCCTATGTGAGACTTTTGCACCTTACAACATTTTAAGTAGGTGACTTTGGAGTCAATTTTCTCATTCAATTCTTAATGGATTTGAACATATAAATATACCAAGTTATACTCCTCATGAAGGAGAACACATTGGTGCAAAGACCCGACATTTTCGAAATGTGGGTCCCTCATTTAATTGAGCCTCAAAATGCTCTATATAAATATATTTCAAATCCCATTTCCAACAATCCCCCACATGAATGTAAAATTGGCTTTACAATATGAAAAAAAAATGTTATGAATATGCAGACACTAGTTCGAGTACATGGGAAAAGATATTTCATTAGGTTAAGTAGCCTAGTGGCTTTGAACTTGCCCTAGTAAAATCTATCTGACGATTGGCTAATCGATGAACTTGATGTCTTTGAATCTGTCGACTTTTCGTAAAACCAAGACAATAGAATTCACAAAATATCTCTTCGCACATAGTTGGTTCTCACGTTTGTGTTCATTTTGGCCTTGAAACACCTCTTGGTTCCGTGAGTATATTAGAGAATTCAGCCTTTAAAATTCTCACAGAAGTGGGCCCCTTCTTACTCACGTAGGTGACTTCTATTAAGAGTATCCTGCAATACCCCACTTGAACATATTTCAAGATATAAAAATCATTAAAAGTGTATCTTATCCAGATTCTCGCGGCAGATGTGCACTGTCTCATAATAAGAATTGTTAGGATTAAATATCTCCTCAGTGTTTTACTGAGTACTACATAGTTCGGTTTGCCCATTGAACCTAGATCTTGGGATCTCTAGTCAGCTAGGTTGGGTTGCCACTATGACGATTCTTATTTAAACAGTAGGCTTTAAACCCATTCCCTTCGATGATTTTTTCACTTGCTCTCTTGTTAAACCTTTTGTAAGCGGATCCGCAATATTATCTTTTGACTTTACATAGTCAATTGAGATAATTCTATTTGAGAGCAATTGTCTAACAGTATTATGTCTTCGTCGTATATGGCATGACTTACCGTTATATAAATGACTCTGTGCTCTTCCAATTGCTGATTGGCTATCATAGTGTATACATATAGCTGGCACAGGTCTTGACCAATTTGGAATATCTTCTAAGAAATTACGAATCCACTCTGCTTCTTCTCTAGCTTTGTCTAAAGCAATGAATTCTGATTCCATTGTAGACCTTGCAATACACGTTTGTTTTGAGGATTTCCAAGATACCGCTGCACCTCCAAGGGTAAAGACATATCCACTTGTGGATTTTGAGTCTTTATTATCAGATATCCAATTAGCATCACTATATCTATAAAATCCCAAATTTTACGAATAAAAATTTAATTTTTTCGAAATATTTTTTTTAATATTATGGTATGGATTTGAGATAATGTTATAGTTGTGGGCAGTATTTATAAATTTTGCAAAGTATGCAAGTTGTTGTATTATATTCGATTGGTCAGGAAATATTCGTTTTAGCAGAGAATATTCGTACAACGGCACAATCATTGGTGGACCCCACAACGGAATTATTATCAGAATGAGAAAACGACAAAAATATATTTATGAAAATAACTAGGAAGTTTTACCGTTAAAGCGCTGAACTATCCGGTAGTAGTAAAAGTACAAAGATGTCTGCTGGTGGTTGCATAGTAGTACACCAGTATTGATTATTGATGCTTACGAGAGAAGTCACTCGGTTTTGTTCAATTATTGCTACAATAGTTCTTTGCGTAGTATCTCACGTTATTGAATTCAATTATTGTCGATTGTTATATATATATATATATATATATATATATATATATATATATATATATATGAGTTTTGTTTTATTAGTATTATTAATGTAATAAAAATGTAAAAGCTTTTTATATAAAAATGAATACTTTTATAAAGTTATTCTTTTTATTAGGTTAATAGTAAAATCTTTTATACAAAATAGAATACTTTTATAAAGTTATTTATTTTATTAGACAATAATTAGAATATATTATATTTTATTATGCATAGTATTTGCATAGTGCCTGCATAGTGTTTGCATAGTAAAATCTTTTATATAAAACAGAATACTTTTATAAAGTTATTCGTTTTATTAGATTATAAATAGAATATATTATATTTTATTGTAAACCAATCTGGATCGTCCGTTTAAAGTAAATCAATCTGGACCGTTCATAGATTGGTTACTATTCAGTCCATTCTTCTATAAATAGAAGCTCATTCCTTCATTATTTCTTATGAATTCACTGAAACTCTAGAAAGAGAAACTGTAGAGAGAATTCTTCTTCTATAATCTTGAGTGTATTTCTTTAGCGTTTAAGAAAGCTTTGAGCGTAGTGCAAGTTTCTTCAAGTATATCTCCGCCCTACCGTCGGAGTACTCTTCTTTATAAGGTAAGGGATATTATTTGTTGTACTCATAAGAGATATTATTTGTTGTACTCGTAAGGGGTATTATTTTTTTCATATTCATGAAGAGAACTTCTGTTATTCCATTCTTTATTATTCATTGGAATAACTTTTGTGTCATGATCTCACCCTATACTTGGTGAAATTCTTCCATTATTCCATTCTTTATTATTACATTGGAATATCCTATCTCGTAAGCGTTTACTGTTGGACCAATTCCGTTATTTATTATTCATTGGAATAACTCGCTTATATCTGAGCACCGCATTTACTGCGGTGATTTCATTGTTATATTCCATTCTTTATAATTCATTTGAATATCCTATTCAATGCGTTTTTACGGGACCTAGTTCCGTTATTTATTATTCTCATTGGAATAACTTTATCTACGTGTCTGAATCCGCATGCATGGTGATTTTTGTTGTTATTCCATTCTTTATTATTACATTGGAACATCACATCCGGTGCGCGTAATTTCGCCGACACGTTCCGTTATTTATTATTCTATCGGAATAACTTTGTCTACATCTGGTACCGCATGCATGGTGATTTCGTTGTTATTCTATTCTTTATTACTCTATTGGAATATCCCGCTTGTGCGTATTACGCTGACTGGTTTAGATTATTTATTATTACATTAGAATAACTTTTGTACATCTGAAGTACCGCATGCACGGTGATTTCTTTTGTTATTCCATTCTTTATTATACTCGGTTGGTTAAAGTTTTGACTTATATACTCCATGAAATTAGTGGAATATCCTTGATATTTGTGCTTCATCCAAAGATCTTTTCATGGAAATATTCTTCCGAGCATTCTTGAATTTTACTCTATAAAGAAGTATCATGTTGACAATTTGGACGTTATTAGTTCTGGATAATTTAATTCTTGAACTTGTTTTATTGAATTCTTATATCATTGTCATCATCCTCATGTTTATATTTTGTTGAAAGTCATCATGTGGCCAGTGGTGCATAGATGGACTTGGTATGCTTATGACCGAGGATTATTCGGATAATCATGGTAGTAATGTTACAAATGATGTGAAAAAAGTCCTCATTGGCCCGTAGTGCATTGATGGACAGTTTTTTTGGTATGATTATGGCTATGGATTCTCTTCGGCCAAGGAAGCAAAGATGAATTATTTTATGGCATGATCAGGACCGTTGATGAAAACACAATTATCTTTGGCCCATAGTGCATGGATAATTCGTGGTCATGATATTAAATAATATCCTTGGCCTGTAGTGCAGGGATGAATTGATGATGTGGATTATTTATTAAACTGAGTCCCAACGATAAAAGTGATGAAAAACTTTTTAAATCATTAAAGATATTAGATTTTATTCTCTTCTTGACTCTTCTAATGGATTGCTTGTTCCGCTGCAGTTAAACTTGATGTCTATTGTATTTTATCAGTTTAACATTGTTGAAGACTAATGATAATTTATTCTGCATTATCTTAGTCATAATATTTCTTACTGGACTAGTTGAGCTCACCTTTTCTTTCACTGTTCTCTTCAAGAAATGAGAATATAGCTGGGATGAGTCGGGGAACGGAGTGATGGTCCAGATGATAGCATTAGTAGTCCTCACTATTCTGTTAAATAGTGTGACAATAAATATAATGAGGACTCCTTTGAGTGTGGATATTGTCTAGATGATAATATTCTTATTAAAACTCTCAGTTTATGTTTTGTCGTATTGTTTACACGACAGCTGTATTATTAAGTTGTATTTGAATTTTGTACCATGTATTTGGCGACCCAAGATGGGTGATGTGTACCTATTTTGGGTGCGTCACAATATCCTTCCAATACTGCTGGATATCTTGTATAGTGCAGTCCATATTTTTGAGTATGTTTTAAATATCCTAAAACTCTCAAAATAGCTTTCCAGTGATCTTTACCTGGATTGCTCGTATACCTACTTAGCTTACTTATTAAATAAGCTATATCTGGTCTAGTACAGTTCATGACATACATTAAACTGCCTATTATACGAGAATATTCTAGTTGAGATATGCTATCACCTTCATTTTTTGCTAGATGAAGATTTATATCAACTGAGGTTTTATTTAGAATTATATTATACTTGTTAAAATTTTCAAGTATTTTTTCAATGTAATGAGTTTGAGATAATATAATTCCATCAGATGTTCTAGAAATCTTGATTCCTAATATTATATCTGCAACCCCCAAATCTTTCATGTCAAATCTATTTGACAACATACATTTGGTAGAGTTGATAACTTCATTGTTGCTACCCATGATTAACATATCATCCACATAAAGACAAACAATGACATATTCCTTTTGAATGCTTTTGACATAAACACATTTGTCACACTCATTAATTTTAAATCCATTTGATAACATAACATTATCAAATTTCTCATGCCATTGTTTTGGTGCTTATTTTAATCCATACAAGGATTTAATAAGTTTGCATACTTTCCTCTCTTGTCCAGGAGCTATGAAACCTTCAGGTTGTTCCATATATATTTCTTCATCTAATTCACCATTTAAGAATGCAGTCTTTACATCCATTTGATGTATTTCAAGTCTATATGAAGATGTTATTGCTATTAGCATTCGAATAGATGTAATTTTTGTAACAGGTGAATAAGTGTCGAAATAATCCAATCCTTTCTTTTGTCTATAGCCTTTAACAACAAGCCTTGCTTTATATTTATCAATTGAACCATCAACTTTCATCTTCTTTTTTGAAAATCCATTTATACCCTAAGGGTTTAGAACCAGGTGGAAGGTCCACCAATTCCCATGTATGATTTTGCATAATGGACTCAATTTCACTATTAATTGCTTCTTTCCAATGAGAAGCATTTGGAGAGGATATTGCTTTCTTGTACGTTTGAGGATCATTTTCTAACAAGAATGTTGGAAAATCCGGACCAAAAGACTTTGAAGTCCTTGCCCTTTTGCTACGTCTAGGTTCATCCAATACAGACTCTTTGTCTATATTTTTAGGATTATTACTAGTAGCATCCAAAGATCTTTTGTTTGAATTTGAATCATTATTTAAATTATATGGAAACATATTTTCAAAGAATGATGCATCTCTTGATTCAGTAAAAGTATTAACGTGAATATAAGAAATATTAGATTTATGAACAAGAAAGCGATAAACACTGCTGTTATTTGCATAACCAATGAATACACAGTTAATTGTTTTTGGTCCTATCTTAACCTTTTTAGGTTTAGGAACCATTACCTTTGCTAGACACCCCCACACTCTTAAGTATTTATAGCAAGGTCTATGACCTTTCCATAATTCATAAGGTATTTTCTGAGTTTTCTTATGAGGCACTTTATTAAGAATATAATTGGCAGAAAGCAAAGCTTCCCCCCACAAATTCTGGGGTGCTCCAGAACTATTTAACATAACATTCAACATTTCTTTCAATGTTCGGTTCTTGCGTTCAGCAATACCGTTAGATAGAGGTGAATAAGGAGCGATAGTTTGGTGAATAATACCATGAGTAGAGCATATCTCTTCAAATGCTGATTCATATTCACCACCCCTATCGCTTCTTATTGATTTAATCTTTTTGCTAAGTTGATTTTCAACTTCATTTTTATAAAGTTGAAACATTTCTATTGCCTCATCTTTGCTTCTTAGCAAATATACATAACAATATCTTGTGCAATCATCAATAAAGGTAATGAAATATTTTTTCCACCTCTTGTTTGCCATTTAACTTTAAGTCACATATATCGATTATGAATTAAATCTAGAGGTTCAGTTTTCCTTTCAATAGAATGAAAGGGTAATCTTGTCATTTTTGATTCAACACAAATTTCACATTTATGTTTTTGATTAATATCAAATTTAGGCAAGAATTCTAAATTAATTCATCTACGCAAAGTATTATAATTAATATGAGACCTCGAATTTTATGATATAAAAGTATTCAATTTTTCTATTTTGGTGAATAGTTAAATTGATAAAAGTTTAAAGTTAAGGGTGACATTTGAAAATTTTTCAAAGTAAGTGATGATGAAGTTTTGTTTTATTAGTATTATTAATGTAATAAAACGAAATGATTTTTATATAAAATGTAATACTTTTATAAAGTTATTCATTTTATTAGGCTAATAGTAAAATCTTTTTATATAAAAATGAATACTTTTATAAAGTTATCTGCTTTTATTAGATAATAATTAGAATATATTATATTTTATTATGCATAGTATTTGCATAGTGCATGCATAGTATTTGCATAGTAAAATCTTTTTATATAAAACGGAATAACTTTTATAAAGTTATTCGTTTTATTAGATTATAAATAGAATATATTATATTTTATTGTAAATCAATCTGGACTGTCCATTTAAAAGTAAATCAATCTGGACCGTTCATGGATTGGTTACTATTCAGTCCATTCTCCTATAAATAGAAGCTCATTCTTTTATTATTTCTTACGAATTCACTGAAACTCTAGAGAGAGAAACTATAGATAGAAAGAAGAAAAGTATTCTGCTACTTCACTACTCCTATATCCAGTTTATTCTAAGGTAAGGGATATTATTTGTTGTACTAGTAAGGGGTATTATTTCTTTTATATTCATGAAGAGAACTTCTGTTATTCCATTCTTTATTATTCTATTGGAATAACCTGTATACGTGGACTATCCTATACTTGGTGAAATTCTTCTGTTATTCCATTCTTTATTATTATGTTGGAATAACCTGTATATGCGAAGTATCGCATATATGGTGAAATTCTTCTATTATTCCATTCTTTATTATTCATTTGGAACATCCATGCCTTGCAAATTTACTTTGACACGTTCCGTTTCTTTATATTCTATCGGAATATCCTGTTTGTGCGTTCTGGCCGGACTGGTTCCATTATTTATTATTACTGCTTAATATCACGTGCGTGCGTTCTGGGGGACTGGGTTCCATTATTTATTATTTTATTGGTAATAACCTGTCTGTGCAGTCTATCGCACGCATGGTGAATCCTTCTGCTATTCCATTATTTATTGTTCTGTTAGAATAACCTGTCTATGTGGATTACCACATGCATGGTGAATGATCCTTTATATTCATTCCTTATTAAATTGTGGAAATAATCTGGTTACGTTGATTATGATGAGAGTCATAATAAAAGTATTGGACTGATGAAAATAATGGGTATATGAAGTATTAGTAAGTGTTATGATGAGTTATGTTGGTTATTATATGAAAATATGAAAGTTTCTTAGAAATCACAAACGGTTGAAAATCAGATTTTGGTTAAAATGGAACATGAAATTTAATTGACCATATCTCCTATTATATTTTGAATTTTTGAGTGTGGTTGAGTTCTAGAGTTAGATCTATGAGTTTCCTAACTTATCTAAGTGGAAACACTGAAAAAGGTGTTGTAGATTTTCGTGTGGACTGATTTTAGCAAAGCACGAAAAAGTGAAAAATGGGAAAACAACTACTGCCAGAAATTTTAAAAGGGCATTTTCGGCCACTTAATTTATGAGAAAAATTCTGGCCTTTTGGGACATGAAAGTATATGGTATAAAGTACCTCCTGTCCAAAAATGAGCTCATTCCGACTTAAAATGAACAAGTTATGACCATTTCAATATTTAGGTTTTTCCGACGAAAAACGCTATAATCGGAGTTCTATAACTCCGATGACCATGAAATTTATACTGGAAGCTCATGTTAACATGTGTAAGATCCTGCCAAGATTTGGGAATTTCTGGAGTTAAGCTTGAGGTAGCTAATTTCTTAAGGAATTAATTAAAAATTAATTTTTGAAAAATAGTAAATGAATTTTAAAAATTCGAGAAAAATATATGTTCATTATGGGACTATATTTTGCTAAATCCCAGAAAAAAAATATTTTTGGGACTAATTTGGTATTTTTCATGAAAATAGTTTAATTCTGAACATATGAGTTAAATATGTTATGTGAAGTAATGAAAGTTGGAAAATAGGATTTTATGGCTTGGAAATCCTATATAAGGTATATCGCAGATTTTTGATGAGGGGATTTAATCATTGGTGATGAAATCCTATGAGTATGGCATTTTGAATGATTAAATGCATTATTTGGTAAAGTATAAACAATTGAAATAAATTGTTTATAAGTTTAGAAGTGATTAAAATATTGTTATGATATTAATAATATTAGATTATGAGTGGTTGATAATATTTGGATAAATTTAAAGTCTTTAATATTTTCCTTGTTTTCGTTTGATTAATACTTATATCATTGTCATCATCTTCGTTATATATATTATGTTGAAAGTCATACATGGCACATAGTGCATAGATGGACTTGGTATGATTATGACCGAGGATTATTCGGTATAATCATGACCATAATATTACAAATGATGTGGAAAAAAAGTCCTCATTAGTCAGAAGTAGTGCATTGATGAGCAGTTTTCGAGATGATTATGGCTATGGATTCTCTTGACCAAGGGTGAAAAGATGAATTATTTTATGGCATGATCAGGACCGTTGATGAAAACACGATTATCTTTGGCCCGTAGTGCATGGATAATTCGTGGTCATGATACTAAAAGAATATCCTTGGCCTATAGTGCAGGGATGAATTGATGATGTGGATTAATTATTGAGCTGAGTCTCAGTAATGAAATATTAATTCATGGATGTGATAATAATGAATATCCTTGGCTGTAGTGCATGGATAATTCATGGATGTGATATTAATGAATATCCTTGGCCGTAGTTCATGGATAATTTATGGATGTGATATTAATGAATATCTTTGGCCGTAGTGCAGAGGTGATTCGATGATGTGGATTATTTATTAAGCTGAGTCTCAGCGATTAAAGATTGATAATAAACTTTTAAATTCGTAGAAGATAGTAGATATCATGCTCTACTTGACTCTTCTAAAATACAGTTGTATGTCTTTGGCCTGTAGTGTAAAGATGAATTGTTAATGAATATCATTGGTAGTAGTAGTGCAAGATGAATTTATTAGTATTATTATGGCGAGAGATTGTGATTTGGTATAACCATGATTTTTGATGTTTCGGTGAAGATAGGTGATGAAAATTATCTTCGTCACGGTGCGAAAAGGAATTCGAATCACAATTATGATTATGAGTTATTCATATGGTTGTGGGCCGAAATTATTGATTGATGTTACGAGGGATAAAATATTATTGGTGGACTTTTAACATGGAAGATAATAATAGACTGATGGTCTATTCGACTCTTTAATGGATTGCTTGCTCTCTGCTAACACTATGGTTGAAAAGTTTTATCATCTACCATATATTCTAAATCTACGATTTATTATCGATGAAAATTATTGATAATTTAATTATCTTTAGTTATGATATTCTTTACTGGGCTAGTTGTGCTCACCCTTTTGCTTCATAATTCCTTCACACCCCAGTGTCCACGTACCATTCTTTGGGGTTTCCGACCAAATTACATTCAGATACAACTACAGAAAGATTAATGTCTGAAACATTTTCAGAAAGCTTTTCCAGTTCTGTCACATTTGTTTGAGGTTTTTGTTCTTTCTTGAACTTCTTTGGCTTGCGACATTCACTTGATTTATGTCCTTGGATGCCACAGTTGAAGCATTTGCCTTTGAATTTCTTCTTGGCCTTGAAAGCATCTTTGCCTTCACGCTTCATTTTGTTGTTATTTGGCCTTTGTTCTACCACATTTGCCTTTGCTTCAATGAAGTTTTTTCCACTCTTCTTCTCAGATCCTCGATTGTCCTCTTCAATCCTAAGTCGTACAATTAGTTCTTCAAGATTCATCTCTTTGCGTTTATGCTTCAGATAATTCTTGAAGTCTTTCCATGATGGTGGAAGTTTCTCAATCATTGCAGCAACTTGGAATGAATCACTTAATGACATTCCTTCAGAATGAATGTCATGTAGAATTACTTGTAATTCTTGAACTTGAGTGATGACTGCTTTAGAATCTATCATTTTATAGTTAAGAAATCTACCAACAATAAATTTTTTCATGCCAGCATCTTCAGTTTTATATTTCTTGTCTAAAGATTCCCAAAGTTCCTTTGCAGTTTGAATTGTACAATACACATTATACAGCGTATTGTCTAATCCATTCATTACATAATTTCTACACAGGAAATCTGCATGTTTCCATGCATCAACTGCAGCCACCTTTTTCTTGTCAGTTTCTCCTTCAACAAGAGTAGGACAGTCCTCTTGTAGAAACCTCGCCAAGTTCAATGTTGTGAGATATAAGAGCATCTTTTGTTGCCAACACTTGAAATTCTTTCCATTGAACCTTTCAGGCTTTTTCTCCATGAGACATACTCACGGCAGGAATGGTACTAGTAGATGTCATTTCTGTTATACAAAGAAGACAATTATTAATAAACAGAAATAAATTTTTGTTGTACAAATTTTAACAGAATTCAAACAATAAATTTTGTTTACTAAATTTCTGTTGTAGAAAATTTGTTTACAACATGCAATATTAATATATTAATATTGATATGAGATGTTTTATACCAACCAGTATAACAAAACATAACAAAACATGCAATCTGGATATTTAAACCGATGATTCTCAGTAAACAAATTATGCATCATTATTGTAAACAAATTTTAATGTTACATCATTTGTTTATACCAATAATAATTGCATGCACCATGCAATATTAAACTTACTGCACTTATTGATTGAAATTAAAACTGAGATGCAAAAAAAAATTCATGCACCATACAATATTAAACTTATTGCACTCATATATTATATATTATCATATTACTGGAGATATAATATATATATATATATATATATATATATATATATATATATATATACTAACAAAGTGATACGAATATAAATATATAATATATTATATTAACCAGAAAAAGTAATACGAACATACTACGAGATTAAGCCTTGAGAATCATATGCATCATATTCAATGAATATAACATGAAATATATAACATGCTACAATATTTACATAAAATATATAACATACAATATATATAAACAACATATATATATATATATATATATAACATAATATTATATATATTCACATATATATATTTAAACGAAATTGGAAATAACGAGAATATAATATATTAACATGCAACAAAATAAATCATTATATTAACATGCAAATAATAATGAGAATATTATGTATGTTAACATGTAATATAAAATAACAGAATAAATTTTAGAATTACGTGGATAATCATGCACATGATAACAAATATACATTCTATTTTTATACAAACATGTAAAACCAGTGTATTTGTTTTATAAAATAATTTTCTGTTTACATAAAACAATACTATAATTACAGAAAAATTAAATTTGCTTTAAGATTGTAACCTGTAATATATAGTATTATTTAAAATTAAGCAAAACAAAAACCAATTATTAAAATTAAAATCATATAAATCCGAGTCCTTTGAATTCACAATGTCTCCTTAAAGCAAATTTATTCCCTCACAGGTGCTAAGGATTAATTGAATAATTGCTTCCCAAGATAAAACGGATTTTCAGTTCTTAATTAGAAGCACTTCAAAATTAAGAACACATCGAACCAATTTCAATGTTATGTACTGAACTTACAGTAATTATGCATGTAAATATGACGAACAGAAATGATGCATGCATGTATATACAACTTACAATAAGAAGGGAAGAAGGAATAACACTTTATGAATCTTAACAGAATTATTTTGTAGTAGTAAGCCGTGAGCGGAAAATATATCTTTTGAACAGGAAAGGAACAGAGAAGCAGGAAAACTTATGCGAAAGCAGGCAGAAATAAAACTTATGCAAAAATGTAATCCCACATAGTTTATTTATAGAACATTTCCGCGCGGTATATTACCGTTAGTGTTCAACTGTCGTCAAAACGACGTAGTATCGTGATGATAATTATTAAACAAATTTTGTCTAAAAAATAAATATCACGACCTGACCCACCCCGCCTCGAACCGAACCCGAGCCCTAGGGACGGGACGGTGACGGCATGGCAGCAGTATGGGTTTGAACCATGCCTTGGCTAGGTCCTCTCCCTTCTACAAAAGTGGGGTGCCCCTTGGGGCCCTTCCCATTGAGCAAACATCCCATATATATGTTCTTCAATTTTCCCTCTAATGCCCTATGTGGAACTTTTGCATCTTACAACATTTCAAGTAGGTGACTTTGGAGTCAATTTTTCTCATTCAATTCTTAATGGATTTGAACATATAAATATACCAAGTTATACTCCTCATGAAGGAAAACACATTGGTGCAAAGACCCGACATTTTTGGAATGTGGGTCCCTCATTTAATTGAGCCTCAAAATGCTCTATATAAATATATTTCAAATCCCATTTCCAACAAAACTAAAGTTAATACTCCATCCGTCTCATGATAAAAGTTCTTATTACTATTTTGGATAGTCTCATGTTAAATGTCCACCTTCATTTAATAACCAAACTTTTACACATTTTTTCCTATTATGTCCGTAGCATTAAATATCTCATACTTTTCTTATTTTAATTCTCTCTCCATATTTAATAAGTATGGAGAGAGAATATTTTGAATTGAATAACTAAAAAGTCACTCTCTCACCTACATTGAAAATAATTGATGACATATTATTATGGGCAATTTTGTCATTTCATTCCTCTTCTTAATATGCGTGAAAAATCCACCAAGACTTTTATCCTAGGATGGAGGGAGTAGTAAGTTGTTAAAAATGTTATTTCCATAACAAAAGTATCACTATAGATCCTATAACGACTGTTCTCATCTAAGAAGCTTCAAGTCAATTATTAAAAACATTTTTATCTCATATGATAATAATTATTAAGATATTATCATCTTATCGTCTTTGTTGATGCTTGAACGAAATCACTAACATCAATACATCATCATATGGGGGAGATGCAGGTTTAATTATAGTGTGTGCAAGAATTGGATTATGGTCGTGTTTTTAGAGTTTTACTCACCTCTTTAATTGGACTAAAAGTCCTGTGTAAAGATAACTGTAAATCTTCTAATCGAATAGAATTCAACTTCCTCTGAAATATGGAGTCAAATAAAACAAGAGTCATAAATCAACTTGGACGGTAAACTCTTTAAAATGTCAAATCCCTTAATATGATATTCCGTCACATGACATGAGTCCCATCAAAGTTCTCGAATCCATCAAACTACACTCCAATGCATACATTTATTCAAAATAGAATACTTTTAAGATTATCTTTTATCTTACATTATAAGTACTCCTTCCGTCTCTTAATATAAGATGTTTTAGAGAAATTGTTTTGTCCCTTAATATATAAGGGTGTAAACGAGTCGAATCGGAACGAATAGAGAGCTACTCGAATTCAACTCGAAATGAGAAATTCGTACTCGAATTCGATTTGAATTATATTTGAAAAATCTTACTCAGATTCAACTCGACACGAATATTTATTACTCGAATTCGATCCGACTCGACTCGAATATTTGTTCAAACTACTCGCGAGCTTCAAATTCAAGCTCGAATTTGAGTCTCCACATAATAACTAGTTTTATAATAAATATAATTATAAATTGAATTTGTTATTTTACTTAAAAATGAGAAAATATAATTATTATTACACTTTACAAATATAAAATCACAATTAAAATTAAAAACAAAACAAAATAATAACTAATTATCCTAATTTGATTTAAATTTGTATATATTATAAGAGAATGTATCGAACATCTAATCGAATATGTATTAACCGAGTATGTATCGAATCACAATCAAAAATTTGAGTAGTTTGAATCTTAAACGAGTCGAGTATAATCTTGTTCAGAGTCTACTCATATTTTTATTCGAAATATTTTTAATGCTCGGATTTGGATCATATTATTAACGAATTCGAGTCTCCCTCGTATTTTTTTCGATCGAGCTCAAACTGTGTTGGCTCGTTTATAGCCTTATTAATATATGACGTTTTAGAATTTCAAGTATTAATTGCTTAATTTTTAATATTACCCAAATATTAAATGTAACTTTGGTTCTCTCACTATTTTTTATCCAATAAATATCAATCTCTTTTTTCAATATAAAGGTAATATAGACATTTGATATTATATTTAATATTATACAATTATTTTCTTAATACTTGTGCATAATTTTAAAAAATCTTATATTAAGACACGGAGGGAGAACATGATAAGTGATAACTAACTGATTCAAGTGCCTAAAATTTTTAATTATGTGTGATGACTACTAACCAAGTCAACTCACAGTTAATTAGAAATTAATTTCAATTCATCTCCTTATCTACTTAATATGTAGTCCCTCCGTTCTTTAATATAAATCGTTTTAGAATTGTGCACAAGTATTAAGAAAATGATTATATAGCATTAAATGTAATATCAATTGTCTATATTGTCCTTGTATTGGAAAAAGAGAGTATTATTTATTGAGTAAAAAATAGTGAGAGAGCCAAAGTTATATTTATTACTTGGGGTAATATTGAAAACTAAGCAATTAATGCTTACTTGAAATTCTCAAACGATTTATATTAAGAAATAAAAATAATTATTTAAAAAGATCGATATTAAAGAACGGAGGAAGTACAATGATAATATTGTAGTTTAACCACTAACTAAATTTTATTGTAGTTTAACCACTAACTATTTTTTTTTCACTTTCGTTACAAAAGTGAGAAATTTTTGGGGAGCCAAATAAGCCTCAACTACTTTCTCTAACTTCCTTTTTAATTTTTTCTCTCTCAACTTAAACTCCAAAACACCAACTCTATTTCGTTTTTCTTCTTTTATCTTCCACATAGGCAAAGTCATAATTGATGCATATCGGCCCTTTCCCTTGTTTAGTTATAATCGGTTGATTTTTGGTTCATTATAAATAAATATATATATATATATATATATATATTTTAAAATAATATATTACAGTAATAAAAAATAAATAAACTCTATTTCTGAAATGGAGCGAGTAATAAATCTTTAATTTTTTTAAATCTATATTTTATGAAATTTTACTCATTTTATGGAAAAAATTAAAGTTTCTAATATTTTTTACTGAAAATAATAATTATTTTAAAAATATTTAAAATAATCATTTTTAATTAGTTTAATGAGGTAATCTAAAAATTAAAAGTTCAATGGTGTAATCGATAAAAGCGTCTTAACATTACGAGAGGTAATTCATTAGTTTTGTAGATAAAAAATTAACGTCCGTTTATTTTTTTAACGGAATAATCCAATTTTAAAATAATAATTAGTTTAGTGGGGTAATTTGAAAATTAAAAGTTCAATTGTGTAATCAGTAAAATTTGTCAACTACAGTGGGTATTTCATTAGTTTTACTGATTTCATTAATATTTTTATTTTGTAGGTACATGTGATGATTCTTTGCTTCGATGACATTTTAAAGTGTTCTTCCTTATTTTTTGTGAATTCTTATAATTTTAATAAAATTAATTAGTTGATAATTTATTTATTTTTTTATTTAATTTGTATAAAAGGACACACTTGAAAAAATTTATCTTGAGTCTTAGAAAACCTAGGACGGGCTCTCGGTTTATGAAATTTCCTCTAAAATTAATATCATTCGACAAAAAGAAAAGGTAAAGAAATTAAGTACTATTACCCAAGCACAATGGTGGATCGAGGACAGAATATGCAATGCTTATGCCGAACAAGTTTAAGAATATGAAAAAGTTAAATTTAGAGAGGAAAAAAAAAAACTTAAAACAATATAAATGGCTGAATGGCACCAAGTTGTCATCCATTTTCCCTTAAAATAATAGTTTTTTTGAAAACTTTTTAAAAATAATATTTTATTTTAAATATAAAAATATTAATTATTTTAAAAAGATATTTATTCTAAAATATTAAAAATAATTATTATTTTCAAATTATTTTAAGAAAATAATTTATTTTAAAATTTTAAATAAATTATTATTTATTATTTTTTTAAAATTAATATAAATAATAATTATTTTAAATAAATAATTTATTTTGAAATATTAAATATAATTATTATTATTTTTTAAAAATAATTATTTTATTTTAAAATATTAAAATTTGAGGTTGGGTCGGGTTGAGTCAAAGTTAAAATGAGTCGGGTTGGGATCAAATCGGGTAGGAGAAACAAAAACGCCAAAAAATGTCACTTTAAAAACTTAATTGACCAAAAATAAATTTTAATAATACATTTAAAAGTAAGTAACAGTTTAAAAGGATAGAAGTCATCCAGAAATAAATCCATCCCAAGACCCCTTAATGCTTACGCCTGTGGTGGCTACTGCGAGGAGGAGCAGGGGCGGACGGTTTCATTGGTGAGTGCTTTCGACTGTGGTGGCTATTGTTTTGGAGATCCACTATCCTTAAATTTTTTGTTTCTCTTTTGTCCTTCTATTTAAATTTTGACATATATTCTTTTATTTGATTTTAGAATTAATTAATATTAAATAAGAAACTAAATATCAAAATTTAAATAAAAAGACATAAAAAAATAAAAAAATTAAGAACAGATAATCTGCTCTCATTGTTTTGTATGACTGTTGGAACATTCATCGCTTTCGAGGCGGGAGGGATAATATCAATAATCCATTGGGGCGATTAGAATCTGTGAGTAAAGTGTACCATGTTTTTGAAAGACACCTCAATTGGTCGACATGTATGAATAGTAAATAAAATAATCTTTTTAATTATTTAATATTGGAACGAATCTAAAACATACTACTTAAATAGAACGGATCTAAAATGTTCTTTTTAAATAGCAGTTTCTTTTAAATAACATTATTTTATTAAAACTGTGGTTTTGATTTTTTTAAAAAATATAAAATAATATTAAAATAGAATGGTCCAACTTGCTTTTATTTTATTTACAAAAATATCACTCGCAACCTCACTTGTATTTTAAAGATTATCAAAAACAACGTAGTTTTAATAAAAGAATGTTATTTAAGAGAAGTATTTTAGATCCGTCCTCACCACTTAAATAACATATCTCTCTTAAATATAATATACATTTATTAAAACTATGTCGTTTTGAATTTTTTTTAAAAATAAAATAATATTAAAAGAGAATGATTCTACTTGCTTTCTTTTTATTTACAAAAATATCAGTCGCGACCCCGCTTATTTTTTAAAAGAATCTCTAAAACGACATAGTTTTAACAAATATATGCTATTTAAGAAAATATGTTATTTAAGTGATATACTTTAGATCTGTCCTCTATATAATATTATGATATTCAGTAATTAACTTGCTAATACCATAAGAAATTAATGAGAGTTGTTAGTATAAAATTTAACTTTATTCAATTGATCAATATAATATCGACACGCAGGCAGGAGATGATCTCTCTACTTGTAAACACTGTATTGATCAATTGACAAATTTACCATAAAGTAAATTGAATCCATAATTAATAATAATAATAAGATTTTTGAATCCTAATGGTGTAAAAAATCAAATCCGAACTATGAAAAGTATGCGTGCTCAACAAAAAATCAAATAAAAATTTATGTATTTTCATATTTTTATATTTTCCCCTTTTTTTGTTATGTAAGGTCTTCTTTTATGATTATAAACAGAGTAGAGAGTGAAGACTTTTTCTTATTGTTAGTTATTATATTTTAGATTTTAGTGTATAAAATTTTATTGTGTAATATACTTTTGAAATAAATTAAATAATATATAAATTGTACATTATTAATCACTTGTCATCGTACTAACATTATGTCAGGTGTTTTATCGCCTAGGCGTCCTGCCGCCATAACAACTATGAGAATTATACCCAAGAGATTAAAGCACATAAAATACAGAGGCACATTCAACAAAGGAAGAGTACAAAATATATTTTTCATTATTTCAAACTTAATAAAATGATTTACATATTTATATATATTGAGATTTAAAACTTATTAAATAATAACCATTTGACTTTAAAAAAAGAAAAAGAAAAAAACACGGAAGATCCGTCATCATAATAGAAAATAAAAATAATCTTGTGACAATTGAAAGCTGAATCTGCGTCAAACCCAAACCATTTTACTGTACAATATTTCATTGAACCCTCTTCTCACAATATTTTTGTCTTTCAAGTGGCTTGGCAAAGAATGAGCCAACCCACAGCAAATTTCACCCCTATATGTTTGGATTATTCACCAAGTAAGGGAAATCTAGTGTTTACTTGAACTTCTAATTTGATATTCAGATACTTCATTGCTGCAGCAGGATCATGCTGCTGCTTCTCAAAAATAAAAATTAAGCCATCACTTATCACCAGGATAATTACCTCCAGTTAACTAAATATTGCAGCAATCTTGCAAGGTGTCCCAAGATATATTTCAAATACAGAAATGATTTTTATTGAACAAGTGCAGTTGCACATAAGGGTTTTTGTTGCATGTATCGAACAGGCTCTCTTCTTGCTTATTTCAACAGTATAAATTTTTAAGCAACAAGAGGTCGATCACTATTACACATCCCTACCCTTCTCCAGCTCCCTAAAAGATGATGGGGTGCGAAATGGCACTCTACATGGTTGAGCAAACTTACTGCTTTAGATGGTGCTCAAACAATGATGCCATCTCAATCTGTTAAAGAAATGGGAAAAAGAATAAAATTTAATTATCCATTTTAACCAAAATATTTAACTACTGATATCCAGAATATTTATTGTAATATTGATTGTTTAGCTAATCTTATTATTGATTAGCAATTCCAGCAATATTGACCACATCCCATCTATTAATCTTAGCTACATGCACCCAAATCACGAAAGACAATCATATTTATGCATGCTTGTTAGTGTGCAAAATTGGCGGACAAGTGCCGAAATGAGAACCCATATTTATGCACGTGTTGACAAAGTGGTACTTAGTGTGCCAAAATTCCTACAAAAAGTCTAGGCCCAAATCGCTGTCCCTAAAGGTGCTGTACTTTATAGCTATTTAAGAATGATAGTAGTTAAGTGCGACATATCTACAGACTACAGTCAACTTACAGCGGTAAGAGCTGTTTCAGAGCCCTTGTTCCCCGACTTACCACCAGCTTGATCCAAAGCCTGAAATATAATGTAGGAAAAATTAAAAAATTCATGCCACCCAATAATAGAAAAGAAGATAATGTGTTTCTTACTCGCCAATCCTTGACAACATAAAAAGGGATAATCCTTTTTTTCTTCTATTTTTATAAGCAGAAAAAAGGGCCGACAGTCAAATGCTAAGGTATCAAAAAACTCTGTAACGTTCTACAAAGATGAGACATAATGCCATAACCGACCTAGGTATAGTCAATTTACAAATTTACCTGCTCCATGTTTTCACAGGTCAAGACGCCAAATATGCAAGGAACACCTGCAGTGTCATAATATGATGAAAGAATTCAATGCATGAACAAGAAGAAGGAAAAAAAAACTATAGCTGATGAAAGCAGGCGAATAACCCGAAAAATGAGAAGTAGGTGAGGGCTCACCTAGTAATTAACAAGTTATGTGTTGAGTGAATCTAGACGTTACGAGGACATAGAAATTTTTTGTCATGCTATTCAATTAGCTAATATACTCTCAAATTATGAATGGGGTAACAAACATACCCTGCTAACAAATAACTGCAAGCATATACGCTTGCAGGTACATTCCTATGCATGTATGGAATTATGGATGAATAAAACTTTTTGATCTACAAAGGAGTAGTTTGTATTAAGAGTTATATATACTTCTAAGATGAAACTGCTGGAATAACCTCGTTTTAATTATTTTAAGGCAACGGAATGTGTCATAGGACATTTGCTAACAATTGTCAACATTAACTGTAGGTGAGATATAAAGTTTTTAGTAGCAATAGAGATGATTTCTACAGCACCAATATTAGAGGCCAGTAGTCACAATAGGATAAAGATATCATTTCGAAATAGGATGAAATTAAGCTGCAAATGACAGTAAAACACTATACCAACCTGAATTCAGACCAGCTGACAGTACTCCAGAAGCAGCCGAATTAGCAAGAGCATCGTAGTGGGAAGTATCACCTCTTATCTACCAACCAAAACAACTTTCACCAGTTAGTCCATCAATGACAGTAACACAACATATAAGATGCCGAAATAATAAAATGCTAATAAGTTCCAACATGCTAGAGCATGCAAAAGAAGTTTCATCTTAGAAAGGTCTCTAAAGCTGAGGGAAGAGAAGAGAAAAAGATGCTTCAACATAATTTATGTACGCATGCAACAAACTGATTCAGTGGGATTATCACAGTACTGAAGAGCATGAAATTGAAACCAATTAAGACAGCACAGAACCTTAGAAGAAAGTACATTGTTTAGCCACAAAAAATAATTAAAAATAGTATGTCTGATACATAATTATCACACATGTAATTCAAAAATTAATTTAAACTATCACAAATGTAACTCAAAAGGCACTTTTAACTTATCATAAATGATTACCAAATGGTAATTTAAGGGATCATATATTAAATGGTGAAAATAAGCCATCATGCCGAGAAAGGAAACACATTAAGCAACATGGGATAGATCATAAACCCAGAAAAATAATAGTTGTCGATTAGTCATTCTTATATATATATATATATATATATATATATATATATATATAATATGTATGGAAGTATTGAACCTTGAGAAAGACAAGGGGTGAGTCAAAAAACAAAATATATTTATTTCTATTTTTGGATAAGCAGGCCACAGGAACAGACCAACCTTATAAAATTTTCCACCATTCTCAAAAGTAGATATGCCGAAACAAAATCATTTTTCTTTTTGACAAGTGATAAACTGAAACAAAATCATACCACAGCTCCAATACACAAAATCGCTTGATACTTTCCTGACTTCCCAAGCCTCTCTGCAACCCCACCAATTTCAAAACAACCAGGAACCCACACAATCTGATTGATGAAGACATCAGTGATCCAATGTCAAATTCCACTCAAGTAAAAACTGTAACAGCAGGCCAAAATGATTGGAAGTGGGAAAACTGTTTTGAGATACACTCATGTAAATGAATCATGTTTAACATGGCAATACCCAAAAGAAATCATTATTGCGGGATTATGGCAGTATATGTTAACAATATCAAAATGTTATCTACTTGGTTGTTTCATGAGATGAATTATTTCTGAACTGAACAGGAATATCCAGCCCACCATTCTAGAATTCATTAGGAATATATTGAGTAACAGCCAATTAAAAGTAGAATCTTAAAATTATAATTAACATCTAAACTCATGGATGATAAATATAACATGAATGACCAAGTTTAACAAAACTTCCAAACACTAATGGAAGTTTGAAGTAGGAATTCGTAGTACTACTGCAAGCACTAATACTACATCCATCAGCTATCCTACAGAACATCTTGGTAAAAGTTCAAAATATATGTCACTCCAATATATCTCTAGTATCATTTGAATGATAAAGTTGAAAAGAGTGGCAGATGTTTATAACAAGCCTCTTATACTGCGAGGATAAGAGTGGGAGGGAGAGAAAAAGAATTAAACTAATGCGACAAAAGCAAAGAGTGAAAGCAGGAAACTAATTCTCTTGAACCAGAGAAGATTCATGGATTCACGTGACGCAAAAGTTTATTCCATAGCAACTAACAACTATCTTCAAACCCAACATTTTCCAAGTCAAACATTTGTAGTTGCGTTATATTATATCTTATATAAAACTAAAGCATTTTATATATATGTATAAGCAATCTGAGAGGATAAAAAACGAAGTAAATTGCTACATACATCAATATCATCTTCTTTAACTGAATATCTCTTGAAGGTGTCCAAAGCTCCGTCCAGTAAGGGCCTTGTCACAATCTCATTGAATCGTGCTACCACCTTTTGTAGTAGAAACAAACAAAGAAATGTAAAAATCTACCTCATAATCTTAAAACTTAAAATAATTATAGATGCTAAAAGATTCTTTATATTTCAAAATTTACAATAAGCAAAATTGACTGATGGCTGTTTTATAATTTAAAATTAGAGGCAATCAAAATGCACTGATTGCTCAACCTCAAAACATAATTAAGAGATGCTAAAAGATGCTTTATAATTCAAAATTGACAATAAGCAAAATTGACTGATGGCTGTTTTATAATTTGAAATTAGAGGCAATCAAAATGCACTGATTGCTCAACCTCAAAACATAATTAAGAGTCACAAAATTTCTACAAAAGATAAACTAAATCAAAAAAACTAACTGCAAATGAAACAACCCGGGTCAAATCCGAGTCCGGAACAAATCTCGACTCAAATCCCAAGTCCGAATCGAATCGAATCAAATCCATCAAAATAAGGCCTCAACCAACTGGCCCAATTAGTATCTTCTTGGGCTATTTTAACACACAACGGGTTCACCCGAAAGGTCAATTGGTAGTAACTTATTTCCTTATATACACACAAATTTTCCTCTATCTTTCGACGTGGGACTGGGGTGTTACAACAAAGATATTGGCAGATACAAAAAATACCCCATAGACATAATTCAAACCGTCCCATCAACCCACAATCAAATTACAACAACAGAATATGAGCACCATTAAGGATCTCTAATTCTAGTTTCAAGTCTAAGACCAGAGTCTATTAGTATCTAAAGCCCCTTTTTTCTTTAATCCTTCCACTCCCATAAAAGAACCAATATCTAGGCAGACACAGATGAAACAGAAAGGGGAGTGGGAAATTGCGAGATTTTCTCAAATAATATGGCATCACTTACTATCATCGGCTGACATCCACCAATGAAACAACAAATTAAAGCATTACATAATTGCAACCCAATTCAATTGCAAGCACAAACAATGCAGCTCAGCTGTAAATTAGTGCTCTAAATTCCAAGTAAAAATTCCCATAAATTTGTATGGGATATACACTAGAAATATAGACAAAGAGGGAGATAGTCTTGAAGGACATACAACAGCAAAGCGAAACCCGGCAGCAGATGTAAGGGAACCAGTCAACTGTCGAACAGCTTCAGTTTGTGCAAATGCCGAACGATCTTTCAACTTCCTCTCAATCCCAACTCCACCAAAGAGTGGACTTTCAAGAGCTGCCCATTAACAAATTACTCTTACCACCCACTACCAACTTATTGTAATTTATGCCATGAAAAAAATGGGTAGTTGCTGAAAAGTCGATAAAAGCTGAAAACTCACGGTTGGATCGATGATAAGGAAGAAGGGACGAATTGGACTGATTTTTTGGGAGAAATTGAAACAGAAATGAAGGGCCGGTGCTTGTGAACATTGCCTATTTTGCGCCATGAGGAAGGAGAATTAAGAATAGAGCAGAGATCGCTGAATGAAGCAGACGCCATTTTTAGTGATGGAAGAACACTCTCAGGTCAACTGTAAAAGGGAGCTTTTGATTTAGACGATGATGAGTGTCAAATCAAGAAATATGACTGCTATATAAAGAACATTTTCTTTCCTTTTCTGGTAAATTGTGTTTCTAAACTTAACTTTTCCTGATAAGTGTTTCTACCCTTATACTTTGAGGTTTTACAACTAGGTCCCAGCTTTTCTTTTTTTTTTTTTTTTTTTTTTTTTTACTAAGCCCACAATTTTAACCAACATAATTTATGTGCGAATTTAGTGATTTGTACTTTTTGACCTTTCATTTCATAACGATAAGGGCACATTTAATCTTTTAAATTTCGAAAAATAGTACTATAATAACATTGTAAAGGCATTAATAATAGCAGATTTTAAGAGTAATTTTTTATCACTTATGTTCATAAAATTTTGTAAGATTCAAATTCGTATAAATAATTGTAGCTACCAGCGAGTATGTGAAGTATTTAAAAAAAAAAAAAAAACATGTCCTTGAGATCAATTTTGAACTTTGGGAGCAAGGTTATTAGATCTTGATGATAAAAATCGGAATCGGTTCACACTTTGGTCTAATATAGACCAATTAACTCAACCAGACTCGGCAACTCAGCGGTTGAACCTATTAACCTAATGAATCGGTAACTGGTTCACGGATTTTACCGATTCCCTACAAGCATATACGCATATACGCGTAGAGAAAGAGAATTGGATCGAAAGTAGAAACCAAATCTCAACACTCAATAATACCAATTTCATCATCTTTAGATATGCCCTCAATTTCAAGTTTTCAACCACTCACCTTAAGTTGATCCACTGAACTGAAAAACACTTTATGTATATAAAGACTCCTCTGATCTTTGATCTTTAAGTTTGGGCTATTGAGTTTGTATTTTGTTTGTTGAGATGTTAAACTCGCCATCAAGGAAGTTATAAATGGGAAGCAGGATAATGGAGAATGATCAACTAGTTGTGAAGGATATTTGTAGATAGGTATTACTCTCTAGTATGTGATAGGATCTTTATTACTATTTTAAGTAGATTCAAATTAAATATTTACTTATCTTAAATAATATGTTTTTTATAATAATTTGTCTATAATATACTTTCTCCGTCCCTATTTAAATGATATTTTAGAGATGAACACAATAATTAAGATAATGATTGAAAAACATTAAATATAGTACTCAATTGTCTATAATACCCTTAAATCATTAATTTATCATAGCACAAGAATGTAAAGTACCAAAAAATAGGTAGAGTAATGAGGGGTAATTTTAAAAAAATTATCATTAATTTTCTTAAATTTGAACAAACGTCAATTAATTAGGGACAAATAAAAAACTCTAAAACGTCATTTAAATAGGGACGGAAGGAATACTTAGTATTAATTGTCATATTTAGATTCTTTATGCATATTTATGGAACATCACTAGCCATGTGCAAAAAACTATGCAATTAAATAAAATTTTAAATATGAATAATTTTATCATTTTATCTTCTTTCTTAATACACGCAAAAAGTTAACTAAAACTTTTATCTTAGAGTATATATGTTGTTACTTTGGTATCTTACTACTCCCTCCATCCCAAAATAATATATGTTTTAGAGAGTTTCACAAATATTAAGAATAGTTATAATTTTACTATTTTACCCTTAATTAATATTGCGTCCTTTTCCTCTCTTCAGCATTCTCTCTGTCTTGTTCTTAATCTCTTCAGCCACCTCCCTTGCCGCCGCCATGACCGACACTCCTTCCGCCACCATGACCGGCACTCTTTCCACCGCCACCATTATAACCTCCTCCACCGCCACCGTTATAACCCCTCCGCCACCATACCCACCCCCACCCTGCTGACCTCCGCCTCAAAATCGTAGTCACGATCGCTTTGAACGGACCCTCTTTAGGTCCGGTGACATCAACAGCCATCGTCGAACGAATAGATCTGACCTCTTCAGGTACTCAACGGATTCACCCTCTTCATGCTAGATCTGATCTGATAAAATTATTTTCCTCCTCTCCGTGCTCGCCAGTCGTATGTCATATTTAGGATGGGAATTTAGTCGTATGCCGTATTTAGGATGGGATGGGAGCATAAGAATTATTTTCCTCCTGAATCTGATAATAGTGGTGGAGAAGGAAGGGTAGAGAGGGAAAACAAATGCCAAAATATTCTTGGGATTGTAGAACGTCAGATATTTTAGGGGAAAAAAAACCCTAAAACGTCTATTATTTTGAGATGGAAGGGTATTTTATATTTGGATGATATTATACACTAAAAGTTGGACTATTGAATTTAGTAATTTAGGCAATTGATGGCTTTTTCTTAAGAAGATCGTAGTTAATAATTTCCTTACGATTGGTGGGCCGGTTTGAATCCGAAAATTTTATGAGAGAGAGAGAGCGGATCCTTTGTCTCCATTTTTTCTGTCTCTCTTGTGGTCCCTCATTTAAATTTTAATACCTAATCTCTTATTTAATTTTAGAATTAATTAATATTAAATAAAAGGTTATGTGTCAAAATTTAAGTGGGAAATTGCTTTTTGCTATAGAGGTTTTCCTTAAAGACTTAATGGCTGAAAATGTTGCAAGTCTTGTCATTGTCCTTTTCACTTTTTATGTTGTGAAAGTGAAAATTATCTTCACTTTTTTTATAGTAAAAACAACTATCAAATAATGTTATTATCAATTTTGAAAAATAGAAGTATAAAAATGTAAGACCTCAACTTTTTGAATAAAGATGAATTTTTTATAATTATCATTTTTGAATATTATGGAATGAATTTAATATAATGTTATAGTTGTGGGTAATATTTACAAATTTTGCAAAGTATGCAAGTTGTCATATTATATTTGATTGGTCGGAAAATATTCTTTTTGTCAAGGAATATCCGTACGACGGTACAATCATTGGTGGACCCCACAATAGAATTATTGTCGGATTGAGAAAACGACAAAAATATTTTATGAAAATAACGGCGGAAGTTTTATAGTTAAAACTGTTGAACTACTCGGTAGTAAAGTAATAAGATGTCTGGCGTGGTTTGCATAGTAAGCACTGCAGTATTGATTATTGATGCTTACGTGAGAAGTCACTCAGTTTTGTTCAATTATTGATATAGTAATTGTTATAAATTTTGCTTATTATTTGGATTCCCATTTACCCATTTTTCAAAATAATCAGTAGAAAATTTTTCAGTATTTATTTTGGTGGGGCCACATGTGACTTTGTAACCTGAATTGAAATTGGGATGGGAGGAGGAAAACGTATAAGGAAGGGAATATATATTATATGTATATATATATATTAAACATGTTATATATATATATATATATATATATATATATATATATATATATATTATGTTAGTTTTTTTATTTTTTCTTGATTTTGGTTGAATTTCAATTGCATACATTGTGGGTTAGTCATCCGTGATTCTCAGAAAACCTTCTCCCGTGACTCTGCAAATTAATTAAATGCAAAATTACTTTGTAAATCCGTGATAATTTTTTCTAAATAGTATCCTTTCATTCTTCTATAAATAGAAGCTCATTCCTTCATTATTTCTTACGAATTCACTGAAACTACTAGAGAGAAAATTATAGAGAAAAGAAGAAAAAGTATTCTCTTACTTCCTACTCTTATATCCAGCTTTCTTTTTACGGTAAGGGGTATTATTTCTTTTGTATTCATGAAGAAACTGTTGTTATTCCATTCTTTATTATTATATTGGAATAACTTTTGTCTATACTGATCTGCGTACATAGTAACCTATGGCGCCCCCAAAATAGGTATACATCACACATTCGAGAGTTGTCAATACATGATGCGAAAACAACTACAACTTTATTATTACAACATATAAACTGTGAGAGTTTAAATACGAGATATTGCCATCTAGCAAGCAATATCCACACGCAAATAAATCCCCATCATAATTATTGATACATTATTTTACAAAATGGTGAGGACTACTAAACAACTCTCTAGAACCTTCATTCCATACCCCAGACTAATACTCGCTACATTCTCGCCTCCCGAGAAGAAAAATGGAACAACAAGGAAAAGGGTGAGCTCAACTAGCCCAAAGAAAGAATATTATGACTAAGATAATGTACAACAAATTATTGTTAGTCTTCAACAGGAAAAATCTAATAGAATCTGATAGACAACAAGTTTTTAAATCAATATTCGTGGCGGAAATAATAATTCATTAGAAGAGTTAAGTAGAGAATACAAACCGTAAGACCCCAACTTATTATTAATGAAATTTAATTTTCTCTATTTATTATTTTGAAATAGTAAGGGTTGATTTGATTAATGTGGATAGTTAAGGGTAAAATCGCAAATATTTCAAAATAAGCAAGTGGTTATAAAATATTCATTGTTGTTTGGGAATATTCGTTTGTCGTGGAATGTGGAATATTACGTAATATTCGGGAATATTAAATGCGGCAAATGACGATGTATATGGGCCCCATAACTGGAAAGCGATTGGATGAAGAAAATGACAAATATAAGTTTTTAAAAATAATAACGTAGTAGTTATTCTGATTATCTTTGTTAAAATACTCGGTGGTTAAAAAACACGTGATTTGCACCAGTATTGCACCAATTATTGATTCTTACGTAAGAAGGCACTACTCAATAATGGTTACGATAATTATTGTTCGATTATTTTATTGATTTAATAATTGCTTTGCGTTGATATTTTATATTCTTTTTGTTTCAATAATTGTCATTACACAAGATTTTTCATTATCGAAGCAATAATTCATATTATCCGAATAATATTATTAGATAACATTATTGGCAATGTCTAGAAAGTTACATCTAGGAGGTTTGGTCACCTAATTGCTTAGTAAGGAGAATTCTTATTGGAAAGGCATGTGGCGCCCCCAAAAATAGGTATACCTGACACCCATTCACGAATGCCAAATACATGGTACAAAAGCAAACTACAACTTCAATAATGAAATGTCGTGTGAAATACTGACAATATATCTTAATGAGTTTAAATATAATATTGTCTTCTAGACAATATCCACACGCAAATAAATCCCCATCATAATTATTGATACATTATTTTACAAAATGGTGAGGACTACTAAACAACTCTCTCTAACCTTCATTCCATACCCCGAAGCTAGTACTCGCTACATTCTCGCCTCCCGAAGAAAAATGGAACAACAAGGAAAAGGGTGAGCTCAACTAGCCCGATAAAAGAATACTATGACTAAGATAATATCAACAAATTATCGTTAGTCTCCAACGAGGAAAAATCGATAGAATCTGATAGACAACAAGTTTGAGATCAATATTAGCAATGAAATAATAATTCATAGAAGAGTTACGTAGAGAATGAAATCTACTATAATCTATGAATTTAACGGTCCATCATCAATATTTTATCCTCAGTAACATCAATCAATATTCATCTCAAATCAAATATTCATCTTTGCACTCTGAGTGCCAAAGATATTCATCAATCGGTCATGTTCATCTCAACACTGTTCATCTTTGCACTAAAGGCCAAAGATATTCATCGATCGGTCGTATTCATTTAAACACTGTTCATCTTTTTGCCTTTCTGGTGCCAAAGATATTCTTGAAATCATTCATCTTTTTACTACTGAGCCAAAGATATTCAATAATATCATCATTTAAGGCCGAGGATGATGAAAATATTTTAAAGAACGAATCCGGTGAAACAAAATGACAAGGATTAAGGATTAAGGATTAGATACTTTGTTTTATCCATGTCCAACAATACCTCAAAAATAATCATAGTGGTGTAAAATTCAAGAATAATCAAAACATGGATACAATCAAAGCTAGTATCCGAAATAGATATTTTGAATGAAAAGAAGAAATTTTATTTTTAGGTGAATAGTCTTGAGTATCGTGAATAGTCATTAGTATCGTGAATAGTAACTCAGACACCAAAAGATAGAAATTCCATAAAAAAACATCTTCACGCTTCATAGATAGTACTAAGTGAATAGTAACTTTCGTGAATAGTAACTCATGAATAAGTAACCCAAACATGAAAAAGTTCTAAATTTGATAAAAACTTGATCGACATTTCAAAGATAATGATATTGAAGAAATAATATCATTACGAAAAATAATATCCCTTACTTCAAAGAATCGATTACTTGGAAGGAAGGAAAGGTTCGGAAGTGATCTTTGAATGAAACTTGTCTTGAGCAATGAACTCTCAAAGTATCTAAATACTCACAAAATACGCTCGATAATATAGAGAGAAAGAGAAAACTTTGTTTACGGTGTGATTTTCAATTCTAACTTAGCCTCTTATTTATAGGAAAATGTTAAGCACGTAGAAGCGAGACTTAACTTTGCAACTTTGATGGCTTTACTTTTACTATTCCCACCCACCACATTTGAAAATTCAATTGAGCACATTTCTCACTAACCAAAAGTGGGGCCCACCTATTCTAGAATTTTCCACCAAAATCATTTATAACCTAATTTCTGAATCAGTCACCTCTTAAAATTCATAATAAATTATACGCTCATTTTTAACGGTTCAAAATTTGTGGACATATACTCAACTTATATATGTATAACATATCCAAAAATTACAACGATCCAATGGTCGGATTAAATATTATAACTCACACAATAAAGCTGTAATAACACCAATTTGATCTTTTAATACCTCCAATCCGACAAAATACAAATAAACCATCTCAGCATTAATTCCTTCATTAATAACCACATAAATAAATCCATCATTTATATTCATATAAAATAAATATTTCCTTATCATATGAATCAATAATTAATTATTCACAAATAATATTACGTAATCACATTTATGACAATGACCAGTGTTGTTCTGGAAAGAGGGGCTTTCAATAAGGATCTCTCCTTCTTTGCGCGCATGATTAGGTGACCAAACCTCTCCTTAGACGTAACTTTCTAGACATTGCCAATAATGTTATCTAATAATATTATTCAAATAATATGAATTATTGATCGATAATGGGAAATCTTTATGCGGTGACAATTATTGAAGCAATGATAATATAAAATACCAACGCAACGATTATTGAATCAATAAAATAAACTATTGAGCAAGAATTCTTGTAACAATTATTGAGTAGTGCCTTCTTACGTAAGAATCAATAATTGATGCAATACCGTGTCTTCTTGTTCAACAACGCAGCGTATTAGTGTGTTTTAACCAATTTGGGTATTCCAACAATGATAATTGTAACAATTACGCCGTTATTTTTAAACAACTTATATTTGTCGTTTTCCTCATCCAATCGCTTTCAAGTTATGGGGCCCACACATGGCTTCGTTGTCGTCGTCTAATATTCTCGACAATCTGAATATTCCACGACCAAACGAATATTCCCCGACAAAAATGAATATTTTATAACCACTTGCTTATTTTTAAATATTTGCGTATTTTACCCCTAACTATCCACATTAATCAAATCAACCCTTACTATTTCAAAATAATAAATAAAAGAAATTCCTTTTATTTAAAAAATTTGGTCTTACAAAAGCCCCTCTTTCACAGGAGAACCGCACGGTTGTCAATATTGTGATTACATAATATTAATTGTGAATAATTAATTATTGATTCATATGATGAGGAAAATATTGATTTTATGTGGATATAGATGGAGAAAATTTTAATGTGATTATTGTTGAAAATTGAAATTTTATCTTTTTCGATAAAATAATTCATTTAAATATATTATTATATTTTAATAATATAATAATGGTGATATTTTTACAACGAATGTGGGATATATGAGTATATGAGGAGGAAGAGTATTTTGTTGCAATAAATGTTTAAAACATGTTAAACATGTCGGTGGACCTCATTTATTATTTGAAATTTGATTATAACTTTGTAAAATCGCCTGGTTGTGGATTTTGGTCAATTTCTATTTGGAATTTGGAAAAACTTTCTTACGAAAAGTTGTAGAGAATTGAATTTCCTATAAAAACTCATGATTTCAAATTTTTCTGATGAAAGGGCTATTTATTATGAATTATTGAAGTTCAAGTTCAAAATAATTGATTTTTGGAAGTTTAAAATATTTAAAATTAGAAAAAACGTTTTTCTTACTTTTTCTAGAATGTGGCATGTGTTTGATGGCTGAAATCAGATTCTAGGCATGCGTGAAAATTTATATAATTATATTATTAATTTATTAAATTTTACTGCTTTGGTGTTCTAGCAATTTCCTATAAATAGGGTCTTGGGTTAGAATTGAAAACACACCGTAAACTCAAGTTTTCTCTCTACATTATCGGCGTATTCTTGTGAGTATTTTGAGTATACTTTGAGTATTGTTAGGCGGTCTGAAGTTCCTTGAAAGACTATATCCCAGATTCCAAAATTAAAAGTACTAATCTTTTCAGAGAGGTAAGGGATGTTATTTTCTTCTCAAATGATATTATTTCTTCAATATCATTATCTTTGAAATATTGGTTGGAACTTTTTATCAAATTTGGAATTTTTTCATGTCGGGTTACTATTCATGAGTTACTATTCACGAGTTACTATTCATGAGTTTCTATTCACGAGTTCTTATTCACGAGTACTATTCATGAAGTGTGAAGATGTTTTTTATGGAATTTCTATCTTTTGGTGTCTGAGTTACTATTCACATATACTAAGACTATTCACGTGATACTCTGACCTTATTCATTCAATAATCTGACTATTCACCTAGAAAAATGAAAGTTTTCTTTTCGTCCAAATATATCTATTCGGATACTAGCTTTGATTGTATCCATGTTTTGATCATTCTTGAATTTTACACCACCGTGATTATTTTTGAGGTATTTTGGACGTGAATAAAACAAAGTACAATCCTTAATCCTTAATCCTTGCCATTTTGTTTCACCGGATTCGCTTTTTAAAAATATTTTCATCATCTTTAGTCTTAAAATGATGATATTATGGAATATCTTTGGCCCAGAGTGCAAAGATGAATGATTTCGAAAGAATATCTTTGGTAGTAGTCTGCAGATGAACAGTGTTTTAGATGAACATGATTAATCATGAATATCTTTTTGGCACCGTAATGCAAAGATGATTATTTGATTCCGGATGTATATTGATTGATGTTACGGGGATAAAAGATAGATGATGAACTTTTAAATTCATACATAGAAGATAGTAGTTTGCATTCTCTACTTAACTCTTCTAATGAATTATTATTTCATTGCGAATATTGATTTAAAATTTGTTGTCTATTGTATTCTATTAGATTTTTTTCCTGTTGAAGACTAACGGTAATTTGTTGTATATTATCTTAGTCATAATATTCTTTATTTGGGCTAGTTGAGCTCACCCTTTTCCTTTTTTGTTCCATTTTTCTTCTCAAGAGGCGAGAATATAAATAGTACTTTAGTCGGGTATGGAATGAAGGTTTTAGAAAGAATTGTTTAGTAGTCCTCACCATTTTGTAAAATAATGTATCAATAAATGTGATGAGGATTTATTTGAGTATAGATATTGTCTAGAAGATAATATTTGTATTCAAACTCACGCTTTTCTGATTTGTAATAATAAAGTTGTAGTTGTTTACATACGTGTATTGACAACTCGAGAATAGGTGATGTATACCTATTTTGGGGCGTCACAAATAATATCGAGCTTAGGGATATGATCTCTGGCGGAGATCGGGGAATAGAACTAGGAGGGAGAGAGGAGTAAATCCTTCGCTAAGTGTGTCCTACCTAAGCTTATTTTTTTAGTTGGTCAAGATATAAGGATATTGTGTGATATATTGATTTCTTTAATTAACCCTTGTTTTATGACGATGTTGAGAATGTCGAATCGAATATTAACAATGGAAATGAGGGCCGTGGAGACGCTCAGTACTCACCAACGAGGAGAACGCTGCAACAGTGGAAATGTTCCTTCCATGAACAACACCAATCGAAGCGAGATGATGAACGAGGATGTTTAGAAGCTTTTTGCGATTCATGCAAAATCGAGATTTAGAGACTCGTGTTCAAAATACGAGGAGGAAATGATAGCAATTCACGGGTTCACACACCAAACAGTTCAAAGAGTTGGGACCACGAATTTAAGGAAAGCGGATCCGATCATGGCGGAAACATGGGTCAAGCAAATTACCAATATATTCGATGTCTTGGGATGCACGGAAGAACAAAAGGTTCCATTCGCCACCTTTATGTTCCGTGGCGAAAGGCATCACCTTGGTGGGAGTCAGCGTGAAGCGTACCCATCCAACATGACTCAAAGATGTCTTGGGAGACATTTCAAATTATTTAATGACAAATACTTTCCTCGAAAGTGTTCGTCATATGAAGGAAGTGGAGTTCATCGATTAGAATAAAACAACATGACGGTGTCTCGATGACGAGGCAAAGTTTGCGAGTTATCGAGTTTTGCACCTCATTTGGTGGAGAATGAGGAACGATGACGCGGATGTTTTTGAGAGGTTTGAAACCCGCATACGACAATATCTCATTTCTCATAAATTTTCTCTATATTCGATATGTTGTAAACAGGGGCTCAATTTTTTGAAGCGAGATAACTAAATCTGGCCAACTCGAGGGACCATAACTGTGATCGTATTGCGAGATATAGCGATTAATAGAATAATGATAACCAATGGAGAAAAGCATGACGGACAAAAATGGTAACCACTCGTGGTAATCATGGCCATGAAAATAGAAGAAGCGAAGTCGGAGGAGATTTTAAAAAGAGGAGATTTAACAACGACCGTATGAAGACGCAGCGGTCTTAAGCGTGACAATCGGTTCTAAGGAGGAGAAGAATCGACCACCGGTCGTATCTTCTACAAATGCGGAAAAGAGGGACATATCGGTCAAACCGCCCACAACAGTTCAAGGTATGCTATAATTGTGGAAAGGAAGGACATATCGCTCGAGATTATACGATGAATGAAACCTAGTTCAATGAGGACGGTGACTCAAAAGATCGTCGAAAAAGTCAAAGTCAACGATTCCGGAAGAAGCGTTTGTTGTGACCGGTCATAATGCGAGGAACCCAAACGAGGTGATCACGGGTAAGCTATTTATAAATTCTTGCAAAGTTTATACCTTACTTGATCTGGGTGCTACCCATTCATTTATCTCTCTGTATGTGCTCAACGTTTAAACTTAACTCCGGAGAAATTAGACTTTGACCTATCTGTGGAAACTCCGTTAGAGAAACTTTCATCACATCCACTTTTTATAAATCTTGTTTGATTCAAGTTGGCACCATCACCTTACACATTGACCTTATCTCTTTAAAGATACTTGCTTTTGATGTGATTTTAGGGATTGATTGGTTATTACTCATCATGCCAAAATTGATTATTTTCGTAAGGTTGTTAGTTTTCATATTCTAACCAACCTCATTGTGCGAATTCAAGCAACTAAACCATTAAAATCAATCAACGTCATATCTAATCATAAAGCTATTCGTTTATTGAAAAAGCGGATGTCAAGCTTTCTTAGCCCATGTTATGGATTTGAATAAAGACACGTCAAATTTGAATAATATTCTGTTGTTATTGACTTTCCGACGTATTTCAGAAGAACTTCCGGTCTACCCTCGAGCGTGAAGTTGAATTCTTTATTGATCTTGAACCCGGTACAAGCCCATTTCTAAAACCCCATATCGAATGGCTCTATTGAACTTGAGGAGTTAAAGGTCCAACTACGAGGAATTGTTGGACATCGGTTTCATTAAATCTAGTACATCTCCTTGGGGTGCTCTGTTTTATTTGTAAAGAAGAAAGAGCGGGAGTATGCGACTTTGTATTGACTATCGGGAATTGAACCATGTCACCATCAAGAATAGGTATCCTCTACCTCGTATTGATGACTTGTTTGACCAGATTGCAAGGGGCACAATTCTTTTCAAAAATCGATCTTAGATTACGGATATCATTAATTTGAAGATTAGAACGAGGATATTCAAAAGACGCCTTTAGAACTTCGATGCGGGCATTATGAATTCTTAGTCATGTCTTTCGGATGACTAATGCTCCTATGACTTTCATGGATATGATGAACCGAGTATTCAAGGAATATTTGGATCAGTTGTTGTTGTCTTTATTGATGACATCCTTATATATTCCAAAAGTCGTGAAGATCATGAGCACCATTTGAAATTTGGTACTCCAAAGGCTTCGTGAAAACAAACTATATGCCAAATTAAAGAAATGCGAGTTACGGCTTGAGGAAGTAGCATTCCTTGGGCACGTGGTGTCGAAACATGGAGTATCTGTTGATCCGTGAAGATTGAAGCAATCTGAAGTTAGAAGCAACCAAAGTCGGTGGATCAAGTCGTAGCTTTTGGGCTTAGTTTGGTTATTATCGGAGATTCGTGGAAGGGTTTTCTCGAATCGCTACTCCATTAACTCATTAACTTTCGGAAGGATACAAAATTCGTTTGGAGCGAAGAATGCGAGAAAAGTTTCCAAGAGCTTAAGAGGAGACTTATTTGACTTTGTTCTAACAATACCATCTCGGTTCGGATGGATTTGTTATCTCAAATGATGCTTGAGCAAAAGGGTTAGGATGTGTTCTCATGCAACGTGGGAAAGTCATAGCCTATGCCTCGCGACAACTTAAAGAGTATGAGAGGAATTATCCTACTCATGATCTAGAGTTAGCGACCCAATCGTTTTCATAAAAAAGATATGGAGGCACTATCTATATGGGAGAAAGTGGAGATATATTCGGACCATAAAAGCCTTAAATATTTCTTCACTCAAAAAGAACTCAACATCGCGGCAATGACGTTGGCTCGAGCTATTGAAAGACTACGACCACACTATTCAATACCATCCCGGAAAAGCGAACGTGGTAGGCGACGCGTTGAGTAGAAGATCATATCGCGAGGAGCGAGTGCGATGATGTCAAGTATATGCGATAGAGCCAACTTTAATAGAAAAGTTAAGGTTGCTCAAGCCACCCAGGCCGGAGTGATGCGTATGAAGAAAAGTACAAGAAGGAGCTATTAGGAGCGAGAATTGATGAAGAAGGAATACTTGAGTCCACTCTGAACTTTGTGTTCCTAACGACTCGATTTGAAGTACAAGATTATGATGGAGGCACACAATACACCATTTGCAATCCACCTTGGAAGTACTAAAATGTATCGTGATCTTGACATACATTTTGGTGGAACAATATGAAGAGAGAGATTGCAAAGTTTATCTCAATGTGTTTAACTTGTCAACTTGTAAAGGCGGAGCATCTAGTACCTAAGGGTCCGTTGCAACCACTTGAGATTCCGAAATGGAAGTGGGAACACATTACCATGGATTTAAATTCTGGGTCTTCCTACGGTTTCTCGGGGCATCAATGCTATTTGGGTTATTGTTGATAGATTAACCAAGTCCGCTCATTTCTTGCCGACACGGAGACTTATTCACTTGAACGTCTTGCTAGTATGTACGTGAATGAGATTGTGAGGTTGCATGGCATGCACAGATCCATAGTTTGGATCGTGACCCAAGATTCACTTCAAGATTTTGGGTTAGCTTGCAAAAAACAATGGGCGCGGATTTACGATTGATTTAAGCATACCATCCTCAAACGGACGGACAATCGAAAAGGACTATTCAAACTCTTGAAGATTTATTAAGACTCGTGTCCTAGACTTCAAGGGCGGTTGGGATAAGTATTTACCATTGGTAGAATTCTCCTACAACAACGATTATCGAGCAAGTATATAGTGTGGCTCCATTTGAAGCATTATATGGACGAAAGTGTCGCTCTCCGTTATGTTGGGGCCGAGGTGGGTGAAGCAACATTGTTAGGACCGAGAGTTAATGCGATATGACTACGGAAAAGATCCAAATGATTCGACAACGTATACAAAAACGACACAAGATCGACAAAAAAGAGTTATGCGGATCTTCATCGAAAGGGCGTGGAATTTAGTGTAGGGGATCATGTATTGTTGCGAGTTGCTCCATGGAAGGGAGTTACAAGATTTGGGAAGAGAGGAAAGCTCAATCCACGATTTATTGGTCCATTTCAAATTCTTGGCCGAGGTAGAAAATGTAGCTTTATAGACTCGCGTTACCTCAAAGTATGTCTCGTGTTCATAATGTGTTTCACATATCTCATGCTTCGTAAATATGTGAAAGACCCAAACCACGTTATTGAGTTAGAATCGGGCGAGATAGCCAAGACTTAACGTATGAGGAGGTACTGTCGAGATCTTAGATAGGAATGAGCAAGTCCCTACGCGCAAAAGGTCATACCCACAAGTTAAAGTTTTGTGGAGGAATCATGCTATAGAGGAAATGACACAGGAATTGGAAAGCGGAAATGAAAGCGAGGTATCCTCACCTTTTGAAACACACAGTCGTCGTCAATTTCGAGGACGAAATTTCATAAGGAGGGAGTTGTAAGACCCCAACTTATTATTAATGAAATTTAATTTTCTCTTTATTATTTTGAAATAGTAAGGGTTGATTTGATTAATGTGGATAGTTAAGGGTAAAATACGCAAATACTTCAAAATAAGCAAGTGGTTATAAAATATTCATTGTTGTTATGGGAATATTCGTTTGGTGGTGGAATGTTTGTATTGTCAGGGAATATTAAATGCGACGGCCGCAACCATGTGTGGGCCCCATAACGAAAGCGATTGGATGAAGAAAACGACAAATATAAGTTGTTTAAAAATAACAGCGTAGTTATTCACAGATTAATCTTGTTAAAATACTCGGTGGTTAAAACACACGAAGACACTACAGTATTGCACCAATTATTGATTCTTACGTAAGAAGGCACTTTCAATAATGGTTACGATAATTCTTCGCTCGATATTTTTTATTGATTTAATAATTCTTTGCGTTGATATTTTATATTCTTTGTTGTTTCAATAATTGTCATTACACGATTATTTTTCATTATCGAAGCAATAATTCATATTATCCGAATAATATTATTAGATAACATTATTGGCAATGTCTAGAAAGTTACATCTAAGGAGAGGTTTGGTCACCTAATTGCGGCCAAGAATGAGAAATTCTTATTGAAAGCCCCTCTTTCTGTAGAACTGCACGGTTATCAATATTGTGATTACGTAATATTAATTGTGAATAATTAATTATTGATTCATATGATGAGGAAAATATTGATTTTATGTGGATATAGATGGAGAAAATTTTTAATGTGACAATTGTTGAAAATTAAAATTTTATCTTTTTTGATAAAATAATTCATTTAAATATATTATTATATTTTAATAATATAATAATGGTGATATTTTTACAACGAATGTGGGATATATGAGTATATGAGGAGGAAGAGTATTTTTGTTGCAATAAATATTTAAAACATGTTAAACATGTAAATTGGACCTCATTTATTATTTGAAATTTGATTATAGCACGTAAAATCGCCTGGTTTTGTGGATTTTGGCCAATTTCTATTTGGAATTTGGAAAAACTTTCTTCGCAAAGTTGTAGAGAATTGAATTTCCTATAAAAACTCGCGTGATTCAAATTTTCTGATGAAAGGGCTATTTATTATGAATTATTGAAGTTCAAGTTCAAAATAATTGATTTTGGAAGTTTAAAATATTTAAAATTAGAAAAACGTTTTTCTTACTTTTTCTAGAATGTGGCATGTGTTTGATGGCTGAAATCAGATTCTAGGCATGCGTAGGAAATTTATATAATTATATTATTAATTTATTAAATTTTACTTTTGGTGTTCTAGCAATTTTCTATAAATAGGGTCTTTAGGTTAGAATTGAAAAACACACCGAAATCGAAGTTTTCTCTCTATATTATCGAGTGTATTCTTGTGAGTATTTTGAGTATACTTTGAGTATTGTTAGATTTCGGTCTGAGTTCCTTGAAAGACTATATCCTGGTATTCCAAATAAAGTCTTAATCTTTCGAGGTAAGGGATGTTATTTTCTTCTCAAATGATATTATTTCTTCAATATAATTATCTTTGAAATATTGGTTGGAACTTTTTATCAAATTTGGAATTTTTTCATGTCGGGGTTACTTATTCATGAGTTACTTATTCACGAGTTACTATTCATGAGTTACTATTCACGAGTTACTATTCACGAGTACTATTCATGAAACGTGAAGATGTTTTTTGTGGAATTTTTATCTTTTGGTGTCGGAGTTACTATTCACGTATACGGGCACTATTCACGTATACGGCACTATTCACGAATACAGCACTATTCACCGAAAAATGAAAGTTTTTCTTTTCGTCCAAAATATCTATTCTGGATACTAGCTTTGATTGTATCTATGTTTTTATCATTCTTGAATTTTACACCACTGTGATTATTTTTGAGGTATTTTTGGACGTGAATAAAACAAAGTACGAATCCTTAATCCTTAATCCTTGTCATTTTGTTTCACTGGATTCGTTTCTTTAAAAATATTTTTCATCATCTTTAGTCTTAAATGATGATATTATGGAATATCTTTGGCCTGTAGTGCAAAGATGAATGATTTCTGAAGAATATCTTTGGTAGTAGTGCAAAGATGAACAGTGTTTAGATGAACATGACCAATCGATGAATATCTTTGGCACAGTAGTGCAAAAGATGATTATTTGATTCCGATGTATATTGATTGATGTTACGGATAAAAGATGAGACGATGAACTTTTAAATTCATACATAGAAGATAGTAGTTTGCATTCTCTACTTAACTCTTCTAATGAATTATTATTTCATTGCGAATATTGATTTAAAATTTGTTGTCTATTGTATTCTATTAGATTTTTTTTCCTGTTGAAGACTAACGATAATTTGTTGTATATTATCTTAGTCATAATATTCTTTACTGGGCTAGTTGAGCTCACCCTTTTCCTTTTTGTTCCATTTTTCTTCTCGGAGGCGAGAATATAAGCGATGCGAGTCTGGGTATGGAATGAAGGTTTTAGAAAGAATTGTTTAGTAGTCCCTCACCATTTTGTAAAATAATGTATCAATAAATGTGATGAGGATTTATTTGAGTATAGATATTGTCTGAAGATAATATTTGTATTCAAACTCACGCTTTCTGATTGTAATAATAAAGTTGTAGTTGTTTACATACCATGTATTGACAACTCGAGAATAGGTGATGTATACCTATTTTTTGGCGTCACAAATTAGTATCGAGCTTAGGGATATGATCTCCAAGGCGGAGATCGGGGAATAGAACTAGGAGGGAGAGACGAGTAAATCCTTCGCTAGTGTGTCCTACCTAAGCTTATTTTTTTAGTTGGTCAAGATATATAAGGATATTGTGTGATATATTGATTTCTTTAATTAACCCTTGTTTTATGCGAAGATTTGAGAATGTCGAATCGAGAATATTAACAATGGAAATGAGACCGTGGAGACGCTTGTACTCACCAACGAGGAGAACGTACAACAGTCAAAATGTTCCTTCCATGAACAACACCAATGAAAGCGAGATGATGAACGAGGGGATGTTTAGAAGCTTTTTCATAGTTCATGCAAAAAATCAAACGAGGAGACTCGTGTTCAAAATACGAGGAGAAATGATAGCAATTCACGGGTTGTCACGTGAAAACAGTTCAAAGAGTTGGGACCACGAATTTAAGGGAAAGCGGATCCGATCATGGCGGAAACATGGGTCAAGCAAATTACCAAGATATTCGATGTCTTGGGATGCACGGAAGAAACGAAGGTTCCATTCGCCACCTTTATGTTCCGTGGCGGCGGCGTATCATCGGTGGGAGTCTGCAAGAAGCGTACCCATCCAAATGCACTCAAAGATGTCTTGGGAGACATTTCAGAAATTATTTAATGACAAATACTTTCCCGAAAGTGTTCATTATATGAAGGAAGTGGAGTTCATCGATTAGAACAAAACAACATGACGGTGTCTCGAAGACGAGGCAAAGTTTGCGAGTTATCCGTGTTGCACCTCATTTGGTGGAGAATGAGGAACGATGACGCGGATGTTTTTGAGAGGTTTGAAACCCGGCGATACGACAATATCTCATTTCTCATAAATTTTCTCTCTATTCAGATGTTGTAAACAAGGCTCAATTTTAGAGCGAGATAACGAGTACTAGTCACTGAGGACCATAACCGAGGATCGTACAGAGATAGCAGCAATAGAATAATGATAACCACGGAGAAAAAAACAGACGGACAAAAATGGTAACCACTCGTGGTAATCATGGCCATGAAAATAGAAGAAGCGAGTCGAGGAGATTTTAAAAGAGGAGATTTAACAACGACCATGTGAAGACGCAGCGGTCTTAAGTGAGAATCGGTTCTAAGGAGGAGAACGACCACCGTCATTATATGCTACAAATGCGAAAAGAGGGACATAGCATTCAAACCCGCCCACAACAGCTCAAGGTATGCTATAATTGTGGAAAGGAAGGACATATCGCTCGAGATTATACAAGATGAATAAACCTAGTTCAATGAGGACGGTGACTCAAAAGACATCCCCGAAAAGTCAAAGTCAACGATTCCGGAAGAAGCGTTTGTTGTATCGGTCATAATGCGAGGAACCCAAACGAGGTGATCACGGGTAAGCTATTTATAAATTCTTGCGAAGTTTATACCTTACTTGATCTGGTCTTTACCCATTCATTTATCTCTCCCGTATGTGCTCAACGCTTAAACTTGACTCGGAGAAATTAGACTTTGACCTATCTGTGGAAACTCCGTTAGGAGAAACTTTCATCACATCCACATTTTATAAATCTTGTTTGATTCAAGTTGGCACCATCACCTTACCCGTGACCTTTATCTCTTTAAAGATACTTGCTTTTGATGTGATTTTAGGGATTGATTGGTTGACTACTCATCATGCCAAAATTGATTATTTTCGTAAGGTTGTTAGTTTTCATATTCCTAACCAACCTGTTGTATGCAATTCAAGCAACTAAACCATTAAAATCAATCAACATCCATATCTAATCATAAAGCTATTCGTTTATTGAAAAAGCGGATGTCAAGCTTTTCTTAGCCCATGTTATGGATTTGAATAAAGACACGTCAAATTTGAATAATATTCTGTTGTTATTGACTTTCCCGACGTATTTCCCAAGAACTTCCTTGCCTACCCTCGTAACGTGAAGTTGAATTCTTTATTGATCTTGAACTCGGTACAAAGCCCATTTCTAAAACCCCATATCGAATGGCTCCTATTGAACTTCAGAGTTAAAGGTCCAACTACGAGAATTGTTGGACATCGGTTTCATTCGGCCCTAGTACATCTCCTCGGGGTGCTCTGCTTTATTTGTAAAGAAGAAAGATTTTGAGTATGCGACTTTGTATTGACTATCGGGAATTGAACCATGTCACCATCAAGAATAGGTATCCTCACCTCGTATTGATGACTTGTTTGACCAACATGCGAGGGGCACAATTCTTTTCAAAATCGATCTTCGCTCGGATATCATTAGTGAAGATTAGAACCGAGGATATTCCAAAGACCGCCTTTAGAACTTCTATGCGGGCATTATGAATTCTTAGTCATGTCTTTCTTTGATGACTAATGCTCCTCATGACTTTCATGGATATGATGAACCGAGTATTCAAGGAATATTTGGATCGGTTTGTTGTTGTCTTTATTGATGACATCCTTATATATTCCAAAAGTCGTGAAGATCATGAGCACCATTTGAAGTTTGGTACTCAAAGGCTTTGTGAAAACAAACTATATGCCAAATTAAAGAAATGCGAGTTCGGCGAGAAGTAGCATTCCTTGGGCACGTGGTGTCGAAACATGGAGTATCTGTTGATCCGGCCAAGATTGAAGCAATACAAAGTTGGAGCAACCAAGTCGGTGATCAAGTACGTAGCTTTTTGGATTAGTTGGTTATTATCGGAGATTCGTGGAAGGGTTTTCTCGAATCGCTACTCCATTAACTCAAATTAACTTCCGGAAGGATACAAAATTCGTTTGGAGCGAAGAATGCGAGAAAAGTTTCCAAGAGCTTAAGAGGAGACTTATTTCGGCAAGACTGTTTCTAACAATACCATCCGGTTCGGATGGATTTGTTATCTCATGATGCTTCGAGCAAAGGGTTAGGATGTGTTCTCATGCAACGTGGGAAAGTCATAGCTTTATGCCTCATGACAACTTAAAGAGTATGAGAGGAATTATCCTACTCATGATCTAGAGTTGACAAAGAATCGTTTTTCGCGCTTAAAGATATGGAGGCACTATCTATATGGGGAGAAAGTGGAGATATATTCGCACCATAAAAGCCTTAAATATTTCTTCACCGAATCCACCACCGGAAGTACTAAAATGTATCGTGATCTTCGACATACATTTTGGTGGAACAATATGAAGAGAGAGATTGCAAAGTTTATCTCAATGTGTTTAACTTGTCAACGTGTAAAAGGCGGAGCATCTAGTACCTAAGGGTCCGCAGCAACCACTTGAGATTCCGAATGGAAGTGGGAACACATTACCATGGATTTCGTTATGGGTCTTCCTACGGTTTCTCGTGGCATCAATGCTATTTGGGTTATTGTTGATAGATTAACCAAGTCTCGCTCATTTCTTGCCGACACGGAGACTTATTCACTGAACGCCTTGCTAGGTATGATGTGTGAATGAGATTGTGAGGTTGCATGGCATGCCCGAATCCATAGTTTTGGATCGTGACCCAAGATTCACTTCAAGATTTTGGGTTAGCTTGCAAAAAGCAATGGGCACGGATTTACGATTCTGATTCGCATACCATCCTCAAACCAGACGGACAATCGAAAGGACTATTCAAACTCTTGAAGATTTATTAAGACTCGTGTCCTAGACTTCAAGGGCGCTTGGGATAAGTATTTACCATTGGTAGAATTCTCCTACAACAACAAAGCTTATCGTGCAAGTATAGGTGTGGCTCCATTCAAGCATTATATGGACGAAAATGTCGTTCTCCAATATGTTGGGATGAGGTGGGTGAAGCAACATTGTTTGGACCCGAAGTTAAGACGTATTTGACTCACCGAAAAGATCCAAATGATTCGACAACGATATACAAACGGACAAGATCGACAAAAAGAGTTATGTGGATCTTCATCGAAAGGACGTGGAATTTAGTGTAGGGGATCATGTATTGTCATGAGTTGCTCCGTGGAAGGGAGTTACAAGATTTGGGAAGAGGAAAGCTCAATCCATGATTTATTGGTCCATTTCAAATTCTTGACCGAGTAGGAAATGTAGCCTATAGACTTGCGTTACCTCAGAGTATGTCTCGTGTTCATAATGTGTTTCACATATCTGTACTTCGTAATTATGTGAAAGACCCAAACCACGTTATTGGGTTAGAACCGAAGACTTAACGTATGAGGGGGTACCTGTTAAGATCTTGGATAGAAAGGAGCATGTCCTACGCCAAGAAGCGTCATACCACAAGTTAAAGTTCGTGGAGGAATCATGCTATAGAGGAAATGACCGGGAATTGGAAATGTAAATGAAAGCGAGGTATCCTCACCTTTTCGAAACACCAGGTACGTACGTCAATTTCGAGGACGAAATTTCATAAGGAGGGGAGGTCGTAAGACCCCAACTTATTATTAATGAAATTTAATTTTCTCAATTTATTATTTTGAAATAGTAAATGTTGATTTGATTAATGTGGATAGTTAGGGGTAAAATACGCAAATATTTCAAAATAAGCAAGTGGTTATAAAATATTCATTGTTGTGGGGAATATTCGTTTGGTCGTGGAATATTCAGATCGTCGGGGAATATTCGTATGCGACGCAATGCAGCGACCATGTGGGCAACATAACTGAAAGCGATTGGATGAAGAAAACGACAAATATAAGTTGTTTAAAAATAACAACAGTAGTTATTACAAGTAATCTTCGTTAAAATACTCGGTGGTTAAAACATAGTAGCAGTACACTTGCGGTATTGCACCAATTATTGATTCTTACGTAAGAAGCACTACTCAATAATGGTTACGATAATTATTGCTCAATATTTTATTGATTTAATAATTGTCATATTGATATTTTATATTCTTTGTTGTTTGATAATTGTCATTACACAAGATTTTTCATTATCGGCAATAATTCAAATTATCTCAATAATATTATTAGATAACATTATTGGCAATGTCTAGAAAGTTACGCTCTAAGAGAGGTTTGGTCACCTAATTATACGCCAATAAGGAGAAATTCTTATTGAAAGCCCTTCCTGTGAAGAATCTGCCGTCATTGTCGATATTGTGATTACTAAATATTATTTGTGAACAATTAATTATTGATTCATATGATGAGAAAAATATTGATTTTATGTGGATATAGATGGAGAAAATTTTTAATGTGACAATTGTTGAAAATTGAAATTTTATCTTTTTCTGATAAAATAATTCATTTAAATATATTATTATATTTTAATAATATAATAATGGTGATATTTTTACATCGAATGTGGGATATATGAGTATACGAGGAGGAAGAGTATTTTTGTTGCAATAAATGTTTAAAACATGTTAAACATGTCGGTGGACCCCATTTATTGACTGAAATTTGATTATAGCTTGTAAAATTGCCCGTTTGTGGATTTCGGTCAATTTCTGTTTAGAATTTGGAAAAACTTTCTTCTGCAAAGTTGTAGAGAATTGAATTTCCTATAAAAAGTCGCGAGATTTTAATTTTTTGATAAAAGGGCTATTTATTACGAATTATTGAAGTTTCAAAGCTCCGAAATAATTGATTTTTGGAAGTTTTAATTATTTCTATTAAGAAAAACATTTTTATTGTTTTTGGCACATGTGTGGCTGAAGTTTGGACCAGATTTGTGTGCGTAGGAAATTTGATAATATTGAAGGGACAACTACTATTTGCGAAAGGGTAATTACTATTGACGAAGGTAATTACTATTGACGAAGGTAATTACTATCAAGAAGGTAATTACTATCGATTTAAGGTAAATACTATTGACGAAGGTAATTACTATTCACAAAGGTAATTACTATTCATAAAGGTAATTACTATTGATGAAGGTAAATACAATTGACGAAGGTAAATACTATCGACGAAGGTAATTACTATTCACAAAGGTAATTACTATCCACAAAGGTAATTACTATCGACGAAGGTAAATACTATTGACGAAGGTAATTACTATTCACAAAGGTAATTACTATTCACAAAGGTAATTACTATCGACGAAGGGACTCTTAGATGATGACATATGGGCCCCCATAAAATAATCAAACTTACCACAAACGCGTCATATAATGCACTCTTTATATACATCAAGGATTGAATAAATATTACCACAAATCATTTTATTTTTAATCAACACATATTTAATCTTTCAACAATTATTAATCATTTATAACTTGTCGCCTCAATTAATAATTTAATACTATAACATATTATACGTATGATCTTGTGACAATAATTGAATCAATATTATAAGAGATATGATGCAAAGAATTATCGTAGCAATAATTGAGCATAAATGAGTGACTTCTCACGTAAGCATCAATAATCAATATCGTGTCATACTATACACTACAACTACGCCAGACATCGTATTTTTTACTACTGGGTAGTTCAACAGCTTTGACCAGAATACCCACCGCCAATTATTTTTATAGAAAAATAATTTTGTCGCTTTCTAACTACGACAATACTTCCGCCAATAGGTCCACTTAATGATTGAGCCGTCGCATTGAATATTCCCCGACAAAAAGAATATTCCTCGACCAAATGAATATTTTATAACAACTTGCTTACTTTGCAAAATTTATAAATATTACCCACAACTATAACATTATATCAAATTTATTCCATAATATTCAAAAATAATATTTATAAAAAAATCATCTTTATTTATAAAAGTCGGGTCTTACAATTTTTGTCCGTCTTTTCTTTCTCCACCGGGTTATCGTTGTTTTGTTGATCGTTATCTCCTAGATGATCCTCGATTGTGGTCCCTCACCGACCGTACTCGTTATCTCGCTTCTAATAATTGAGCCCTGCTTACAACATCCGAATAGAGAGAAAATTTATGAGAAATGAGATATCGACGTATCGCCGGGTTTCAAACCTCTAAGAAACATCCGCGTCATCGTTCCTCATTCTCCACCAAATGAGGTGCAAACTCGATAACTCTCTGCAAACTTTGCCTCGTCTTCGAGACACCGTCGTTGTTTTGTTCTAATCTGATGAACTCCACTTCCTTCATACGACGAACACTTTCGTGAAAGTATTTGTCATTAAATAGTTTCAAACATCTCCCCAAGACATGCCGAAAAGGGCCGGATGGGTACGCTTCACGACTCTCACCACCAAGAATCCTTTCTCACGGAACATAAAGGTGGCGAATGGAACCTTCGCTCCTCCGCATCCCAAGACATTGAATATATTGGTAATTTGCTTGACCCATGTTTCCGCCATGATCGGATCTCGCTTTCCTTAAATTCGTGGTCCCAACTTTTGAACTGCTTGGTGTGACAACCCGTGAATTGCTATCATTTTCTCCTTTATTTTGAACACGAGTCTCCTCGTGCGATTTTGCGTAATCGCAAAAAAGCTTCTAAACATCCCCTCGCTCATCATCTCGCTTTCAATGGTGTTGTTCACAGGAGGAACATTGCCACTGCTGTTACACGCTCTCCTCATCAGTGAGTACTGACGCGTCTCCACTTGGTCTCATTTCCATTGTTAATATTCTCACGACATTCTCAAATACTGCCATAAAAACAAGGGTTAATTAAGGAAATCAATATATCACATAATATCCCTATATATCGACCAACTAACAAATAAGCTTAGTAGGACACACTAGCGAAGGATTTACTCGCCTCTCCCTCCTAGTTCTATTCCCCGATTCCCGATCCAGAGATCATATCCCTAAGCTCGATACCAACCGCGACGCCCCCAAAATAGGTATACATCACTCATTCCGAAAGTTGTCAATACATGGTACGTAAACAACTACAACTTTATTATTACAACATATAAACTGTGAGTTTAAATACGAGATATTGCCATCTGTATAATATTCACACGCAAATAAATTCCCATCATAATTATTGATACATTATTTTACAAAATGGTGAGGACTACTAAACAACTCTCTCTGGAACCTTCATTCCATACCCCGACTAAGACTGCTACATTCTCGCCGTGAGAAGAAAAATGGAACAACAAGGAAAAGGGTGAGCTCAACTAGCCCAATAAAGAATATTATGACTAAGATAATATACAACAAATTATCGTTAGTCTTCAACAGGGAAAAATCTAATAGAATACAATAGACAACAAGTTTTAAATCAATATTCGCAATGAAATAATAATTCATTAGAAGAGTTAAGTAGAGAATGCAAACCACTATCTTCTATGTATGAATTTAAAAGTTCATCGCTTATCTTTTATCCTGTAACATCAATCAATATACATCCGAATCAAATATTCATCTTTGCACTACAGCCAAAGATATTCATCATTAATCATGTTCATCTAAACACCTGCTCATCTTTGCACTACGGCCAAAGATATTCATCGAAATCATTCATCTTTGTACTACTACGCCAAAGATATTCAATAATATCATCATTTAAGACCGAGGATGATGAAAATATTTTTAAAGAAACGAATCCAAAGAAACAAAATGACAAGGATTAAAGATTAAGGATTCGTACTTTGTTTTATCCATGTCCAAAAATACCTCAAAAATAATCATAGTGGTGTAAAATTCAAGAATGATCAAAACATGGATACAATCAAAGCTAGTATCCGAATAGATATTTTGACGAAAAAGAAAAATTTTATTTTTCGATGAATAAAGGCCGTATTCGTGAATAAGATCAGATATCGTGAATAAAGGTCGTATACGTGAATAGTAACCCCACACTAAAAGTTCCAAATTTGATTAAAAGTTCAGATCAATACTTCAAGATCATGATATTAGAATAAATAATATCATTAAAAAAATATCCTTTACCTCGAAAGATCGGTGATTTAGTTGAAACACCGAATATAAAGCATGACTTGAACTTGTTGTATAGCAATACTCAAAGTATACTCAAAATACTCACAAGAATACGCTCGATAATATAGAGAGAAAAACTTCGGTTTACGTGTGATTTTCAATTCTAACCTAAGCACCCTATTCATAGGAAAATGCTTAGAACACCAAAGTAGAAAATTTAATATAATAATAATATATATATACAAATTTGTCTACGCACCTAGAACCATCTCTGAATTCAAAGAACTTGCATGTGTTTAATGAGGCTAACCAAACACAAAACGTTTTTGTTAATTAAAATAATTAAAACTTCCAAAAATCAATTATTTGAGCTTCTAACTTAAATAATTCATAATAAATAGATCTTTTATCGTAAAATTCAAAACTCGCGACTTTCCATAGGAAATTCCATTATCTACAACTTTGCGTATGAGTTTTTCCAAATTCCAAATGAAATTGATCAAATCCACAAACAAAGCGATTTTACAGCTATAATCAAATTTCACCAATAAATGGAGTCCAATCGACATGTTTAACATGTTTTAAACATTTATTGCAACAAAAATACTCTTCCTCCTCAGATACTCATATATCCCACATTCGTTGTAAAAATATCACCATTATTATATTATTAAAATATAATAATATATGAATTATTTTATCGTAAAAGATAAAATTTCAATTTTCAACAATTGTCACATTAAAAATTTTCTCCATCTATATCCACATAAAATCAATATTTTCCTCATCATATGAATCAATAATTAACTATTCACAAATAATATTACGTAATCACAATATCGACAACCAGTGCAATTCGCAGGAAAGAGGGGCTTTCAATAAGAATTTCTCCATCGCGCGCAATTTAGGTGACCAAACCTCTCCTGAGATGTAACTTTCTAGACATTGCCAATAATGTTATCTAATAATATTATTCGGATAATATGAATTATTGCTTCGATAATGAAAAAATATTGTGTAATGACAATTATCAAAACAACAAAGAATATAAAATATTAACGCAAAGAATTATTAAATCAATAACATATCGAATAAAGAATTATCAGTAACCATTATCGAGTAGTGCCTTCTTACGTAAGAATCAATAATTGTACAATACCGCAGCTACTACTATGTTTTAACCACCAAGTATTTTAACAAAGATTAATTCAGTGAATAACTACGCCAGTTATTTTTAAATAACTTATATTTGTCGCTTTCTTCATCCAATCGCTTTCAAGTTATGGGGCCCACAAAAAAGATCGCCATACCAGTTGTATTTAATATTCCCGACAACAATACGAATATTCCACGACCAAAACGAATATTCCCCGATAATAATGAATATTTTATAACCACTTGCTTATTCAAATATTTATGATTTTACCCATAACTATCCACATTAATCAAATCAACCCTTACTATTTCAAAATAATAAATAGAGGAAAATAAATTTCATTTATTAATAATTTGGGGTCTTACAAACACAAATTACCAAGACGAGAAAAAAAGAGAAACGATATTTTTTTCACCGCAATTTGAAGAAGAGGAAAGCTACTTATACCTTTTCTCGCTTTCTTGAAGTGTTAATAACAAATGATGGGAGTAGGTATAAATATATAAAATTTGTTTGTCAGATTACTTGTTGTTGTTTTTTTTGCCGGAAGCTATTGAACCGCTGCAAAAAAAATAAAAAGGTTGTTGTCTAGTAATAGTATTATAAATAAACTATGCTTATTGATTATATAAGGCACCTGTGAAAGGCACCTGTGTTGGTTTCCTGTAACGTTGACTTCAAGTATAGATTATATATATTTATATTACCTTTTAATAGTACTTTTCGAATCGAAATTTTCGCTTATAATTAGAATTTGTAAATCAAATTGATGTTATCTATATTAATTGAATTAATTAATACTGACATAATTATAAAAGTTTTGAATAATAAATTTAATTATATTATGTTATTAATGATTTGATTGTAATAAAATTTTTATTAAATTATTTAGATTGAACGGAGAGAGAGTCTAAGCGAGTTTTTGGAATATACTTTGGGTATTACATTGCTTAATCCGGGTACGGATTCCGTACTCTTTCAGCAAGACTCTTTTGTTTTTAATTTGTTCGTTTCGTTATTCGTTTCGAAATTTAGTATTGCATCTCATAATTATTCCTTGTTAATTTATTTTGATAATTCGTTTTGGTGGTCATAGTTGGAACTCATATTTGTACTCTTTAGACAAGTACAACATGTCTAAAATTATTTTGATAGTTCCGTCTTGGTATTGATACTTAGAACTCGCGTTTGTACTCTTGATCTAGTGTATCATCTTTTGTATTTATTTTGATTCTCGTAGGAAGTACATGTTAATATTTTTGGAGACTTGTGTTGATGATTTGTTTGATTTAACATGTACACGTTAGAACCCCTTTGTGTTGATATTGTGTCGCATGTGTTGGGACATTATATTTTGTTAGAATACCGTAGGGTATACCGAGCTATAACCACCGTGGGGTACCACAGTACGTCCTCTCTTAACACCGAGGGCATGACACCTTCCGTGGCGGTGATCATCCACCAGCGCTCTGCTTTTGTGCTCCGGTGGGAGTTGGCCATTTGGTGTTTTGTTGTGGGAGGCGTATGGGTCGACCTTAGTTTCTGTTCTGTTCTGTTATGCGGATTGGTGATGTTTGTGCCAAACACGCCTTTCGATTTTACATGCATTGGATTCGCGGTCCAATGTGTGTGACTTGCCTGTATGGCATTATGTGATTTACTGTGTGGCATTATTTGACTTGCCTGTGTGTGGCAAGGTATATTCTATTTTGTTCGAGCTTTCTGTATGAAATAACACCCACCATTTTCGATTCAAATTTACTATTTCGTTGTGTTAGTTTAGTTCGCTTCGCTTTCATTTCATTTAATCAATTAGTTATTTCGGTTCATTATTTATATTCTATATCCGTCTTCGGGCATTTGGCTCATCTTTGTGTTTTTCTTCCTAAGCAGTAATCGTGGGAATCAAGGGCAAGTGTGATGAGAGCTCCATTCATTCCAAGCATTTATAAATATTCTGTTTAGACTTGATGTGTCAGTTTACTTAGATTGTAATAATTATTTTAGATTGTGGTTTGAGACAATTTGAGATTTATTATGGTTGACTTGTGGTATTTATCAGTTATTAAGGCTATTCTTTTGTGGCTTTAAGCCTTGATATTAAATTCATCAATTTTGTTATGTTTTGAGTAACTTCTCTTTCTATTTCGGAAAGGGGGTGTTACACTAATAATAAATTTGAATTTTTTTTTATCTTTTCCTCGGCTCTATATATTTTTTAAATTTATGTGAAAAATATATTTAGATCATTCAAGCACATGAGTATAAAATTTAATTTTTCATATTTCTTAATAAATTATTTAGATTTTAAGTTTAAAAATATTTGAAGTTAATTTTCAAAAATCAATTATAATAATAATATAAGCGTACATTTTAATTTGAAGTTAGTAAATATCTAACTCCCACAATATTATTTGGCTCCCCTTTATTACACATTTCTTTTAATTTCATCTTAACAATTTTATTAGTAATTTTATAAATAGTTGATGAAATTATAATCATAAAAATATTTTCTAAAAGAATTTTTATTTCTTAAAATTTTAATAAAAATTCGCATATTCATTAAATGGTAAAAAAATTTAAATTATTTTAATTTTTAAAATAATTATATTATTTAATATAATAAATTAGTTGAGTGATATTGATTTTAATTATATTATTTATAATTATAAAAATATTGTGTATCCGATAAATCGGAGGGAAGCTTAAAGAGGGGATTCAAATCCATTCATTTCCTTGCCATCTTCAATTCTTCATCTTCATCGTCTCTGCTGATCTTTTATATCTACTGTTATTTCAACTCAGCTCATATTTAATTGTGATCATCGGCCATGGCTGCCATTAGTAACCAAATGAACTCTTCTCTTCTTCATCATCATCATCATCTTCTTCTTCAATTATCCATGACGTCTTCTTAAGTTTCAGAGGTAAAGATACACGCATTACTTTTACTGCTCATCTATACACGTCCTTGAAGCATACTGGAATCCGGACCTTTTTCGATGACACTGAACTTCAAAGAGGAGAGACGATATTTCCTCAGAATTGCTAACAGCGATTGAGCAATCAAGGATTTCCATTATCGTTTTTTTTTTCAAAAACTAAGCTTCTTCTAGCTGGCGGTGCCTCAACGAGGTCCTTAAGATCCTTTAATGCAAAAGAACAACAGGGCAATTGCAATTGGTTCTTCCTATATTTTACGATCCATCTGATGTTTTTGCAAATCATAAAGACTGGGAAAGGTGGAGATTTGGAGCGCTGCGCTAAACAAGGTTTCAAACTTTTCAGGGTATCATCTTCAAAATGACCCAATCTTGTGATTTTGGCTGGTCAATTCTCTGCTTAATTTGATTGATACGGTTTATTTAATTCATTTTACTCTTCTGTGAGAGGTGAGAACTAACCCATCAAAAGTCAGATGAATTACCCTTTCTTGCTACACATTCATATGTATATCTGTTCATTTTACACATTCACCAATATATAGTAGAATAAAAAATACCCAACTGAAAACAAATTTCTGTCATCTCCTTGTTAAGTTTTGTTAGGCACTTTTTTTATTTTCGCTCAATCTTGTAATGGTAAGGTATTTTATAGTAGTGTTTTTTTTGTTTTTATTAGAATTGCTTCTTTAAATCTTAGGGTATACATATACTGCATGAAATACTGTAAATTACTCGCATGCTCAACATACCACTATGAAAATTGGGGTTTTGTTTGGATTTAGTCCCATGCATGTTTATAGCTCAATGTTATTACTGTACACCAAGTAGAGTGCATCATATATACTACTCACTATTTGCCTGCATAAACATTGGCAGCAATGAAGCAAAGTTAATAATGAAAATTGTTGATGATGTCATGCATGTTGTAAAAAAATTTACATCCTTGGATGTTGCCACCCACCCAGTCGGCATGGACTCACGGATTGAAGATGTTTACTGAGCTGTAGATCAGATTTTGTGTGCACAATTGGGATCTATGTTATGGGTGGAGTGGGTAAAACAACCATTGCCAAAACTGTCTATAATACGATGATTCAACACTATAAATGCAGCTGTTTTCTTGAAAATGTTGGAGAAGTTTCAAAACAAACTAATGGTCTAGCTCATTTGCAAGAGAAGATTCTCTCTAGCATTCTAAAGAAGGATATCAAGGTTGATAATGTTCATAAGGGAATCAGTTTGATGAAAGAAAGACTTGGTTTTAAAAAGGTACTAATTGTTCTTGATGATTTAGACGAGTTAATTCCACTAAGATCATTAGTTGGAGAATGGAATTTGTTTGGTTCTGGAAGTAGAATCATCATAACAACAAGAAATGAACATGTGCTTAACACTAATCAAGTCAAGAAGAAATACGAAGCGAAGATATTGAATCCCATGGAGTCTTTAGAATTATTTAGCTGGCATGCCTTCAAAACAAACACTCCTCCAAAAGATTTTTTGGGTCTTTCTAACGACGTTGTAACTTACTGTGGATGCCTTCCGTTAGCTCTTGAGGTCATAGGTTCTTATTTGAATGGAAGAACCCCAGAAGAATGGAAAGATACCTTTCAGAATTTAAAAGAAAATCCCAATGCACATATTCAAGAGAAACTTAGTATAAGCTTTAAAGGACTAGATGCTAATGAGAAGAAAATTTTTCTTGATATTGCATCTTTTTTCATCGGAATGGACCAACACCATGCCATTAATATATTTGATGCTTGTGGTTTATTCCCAAAAATTGCATTCACCACTCTAAGAGAAAAATGTTTACTGACAATAAATAAGAGAAATGAGTTGAGGATGCATGATCTTCTCCGTGACATGGGAAGGCAAATTGTTCGTGAAGAATCCAAGGGGGAACTTGGAAAGTGCAGTCGATTGTGGAATGAAGAAGAGATAATTGATGTGCTGAAAAACAACAAGGTAAATAGAAGAAAAATACTCATATTTTCGCAACTTAAATTTTCTATGGAAAACACTAGTTTGATATCATCGAAGTATTAATTGTATGTTAAAGTCCTCTTTCACACTATAAGGATTTCTACTTGGAATTATTATTTATTTTTTTCCTTTTGCATTTCAAATCAGGGGGACTAAAAAAATTGAAGGTATCATCCTAGAAAAACGGATAGAGGAATTGGAGTTGAGTACCCAAACATTTGAAATGATACACAAATTAAGATTGCTCGAGATCAACAATGTACGTTTGACTGGAAGCTTTGAACATATTTTTGAAGGTTTGAAGTGGTTGCATTCGAAGAATTGCCCCTTGGAGTGTTTACCATCTAATTTTCATCCAGAAAATCTAGTTGTCCTTGAGTTGAAGAAAAGCAAGCTCAATATATTGTGGGTGGGTACCATGGTATGACATTACTCACAGTTTTTCTCCGTTCTCTTTGAATTGGACCATGTGTTTAGTACATATAATTCTTGTTGTAGCAATTTTGAAGAAAAATAAAGGCATAATCTAATTACTATTTTTCTTGGCTTTTGAAAGTTGATAGAAAACTTAAAGATCTTGGATCTCAGTCACTCTAAATATTTGACAACACCAGACTTTACCGGAATAAGAAGGCTTGAGAGTTTGATACTTTTTAGATGTAAAAGTTTGAAGGAGGTTCATCAATCAATTGGAATTTTGAGTAGACTGGTTGAGTTGGATTTGGAAGGATGCAGGAGTATCACAAGTCTTCCAATCAGCATCTTCAATCTGAGGTCCCTGCAAATTCTAAATCTCCGTGGATGCAGAGATCTCTACGATACAAACTTAGACCTAGTACCAGTATGTTCTCCAATCATTTTTCTCCCACATTCTATTTCTAGTTTGTGTTGCCTGGAATATTTAGACCTTTCTCTGTGCGGCCTAACTGATAGAGACATTTCAAATGATAGTGGGAGTTTATCCTCACTCAATGTGTTGTATTTGTCTTATAACTATTTCCTCCATAGCCTACCGTCTAGCCTCTGTCAATTATTCAATCTAACAAATCTTTTCTTAAGTGGATGCACGAGTCTTCAGTCACTCCCTAAACTTCCTCCTAATCTTAAAACCATAGACTTGGAAAGTTGCACGAGTCTTGTGTCACTCCCTGAACTTCCTCCAAATCTAGAAGAACTGTTTGCAAGTGAATGTAAGTCACTTGAAAAAATACCAAACTTGAAATGCTTGCAAAGATTGGGACGCGTATATCTTTGTGACTGCTGGAGTTTGGGTGAGATTCAGGACTGGGACAACCTCAGTTCTTTAAGCTTATTAGATCTGAGAGACTGCAGAAACCTGGAAACAACTACTTTGATACGAAGTTTGATCAAGGTTGGTTGGTTGGTTGGTTGGTTTTGGACTTTTTCTCTCTCTGTCTCTCTCATATCATTTTCTTTGTTTATGCAACAGCGATCCTCTGAATTTCACCCAGGCTTTCAGTTATTGCTGCCAGTGATGGAGATTCCATATCGGTGCCATCATCGAAGACCAAGATGTTTAATCTCTTTTGATATGCCACTCCTCATGAATGTTAATATCCCAACTAATACAACTAGCAATTTTTTAGGTTTTATTGTTTTTGTTGTTCAGCTACATGATCAGCATCATACTTCGGTTGTTATCAGTAATAAAACAAATTGTACTACATGGAGTCGTGAATTACCATTCCGGGGTAAAGAATATTCACTGGTGACATATATACCAAAAGAAGATCCAATACAATGTGGAGATAGAATTGAGATTTCTTTCAGACCTGTAGTGGAACATTATTCTTTGTTCCACTATTCTTTACCAGTGAATAGGATTGGGGCTCATCTGGTATATGAACCTTCACATGATATGATGGGAATTGATGACAAAAATCATTACATGAGGAGGAATCGTGATCATGTCAATGTTGCAGAAGAAGCAAGCTGCTCCTCATCATCTAAACGGTTGAAAGTGTAGATGTCAACAGAAATCGTGATCACGTTAATGTTTCAGTAACATAATTTTTTGTATTCAAAGGTATACTTTCTAATTCATTACCAAATGGTTAGAGGCTAGCTAGTTGTTGCTTTTTCCCTAAAGCGTCTACCAATTTCATGGTCAAAATCAACTCTTTAAAGACTCCCTCTAGTTCTCTTCTTATCTGCTTAGTACTCCCTATTGTATAACTTGGAATATTTAATTCATATTATTTTTACATGAAGTGTTAGTTCTACAAAAGTCTGTCTTGATGTAGCTTCATTTGGTTACCTGGTTTTGCAGTCATATTTTTCACTGCTTACTTCCACTTGGTGATTGTCGGCTGCAGTCGTTTGATATTTATCTATCAGTGCCATCAACAGTTTTTTAGGTTGCTATGGTGATGTTCTATCGCCGTCACTTCTGTATTCTTATAATTATTTCTAATCAAACTGAGAATCGAAATGTGGAACAGCAATAGATTACTTTTCCCTTTTTAGCCATTGAAAACCATGTCAATTTCTCATATTTATTGATTCACAATGAAATGGAGAAAAGCCATACACATTAGAGAATTGCACTGCCATCGCCAAGAGCAAGTAAATATTTTTTTTCCTTTTCTTCTCTTTCAGGCATTTTTCTGTTTTATTTTATTGTATTTAATAAAAGTTTTTGTTTTAGTTTCTTCAAACTTTAACCACTCTAAAAATCTTAGTTATGGAGCTTGTGCTCTTCCAGTTTCTCTGTTCCCTCAACTTATTTTCACAAAAGCTGGAAAGATCTTATACTGTGAAAGGTACATTTTTAAGAGAATCATCTTAACTAATATTCACCTGTTGCCTCTTTTCTTTTCTTGGGTATTCAGCAATCCCACCGAACAGGATTAAAATGGAGCAGGAAAGCCATCTTGTCTGAATAGCTAGGGAAATATGAAGAAGCAATCCCTACCATTGCAACTAGTAACAGATAGAGCCAGGGGCGGATTCACTGCTTGGCCAGTGTAGTGTAGGCTGCCTACACTGACTTTTTGAAAAATAATGTGTGTGTTTTTATGGGATTAGATAAATCTTTTTCAAATAATTTGATAAGAAAAAAGTGGAACTTTTACATTTTATTTGTGAGTTTTGAATACAAAAGAAAATAATAGAAAACTTATAAGTCTTCTTTTGTGTCACTAACTTAATTTTAAAATAAAGATTACCATTTTACCCTTAAGTCTTCTTGTATTTGTATATAATAAAGGGTAATGTAGGAGCTACAAAATATTTGCAGTTTTTAATTTTTTGGCAAATTCCATCCATTTTTGGACCGAAGACTTCGGCAAAAGAATTATATATATATATATATATATATTATTCATTTCTCTCTTTTAAAACTGACAAATAAAAGAAATGAACAAAAAAAATTATCTCCTTTCCATCCGTTTTAAAACTCACAAATACAGTGTTACAAACAAAGTATATATAATTAACTATCATTCTAACATCATACATTCACTATTAAAGTCTTAGTTCATAAGTTCTTGAAAAATTCTTAGTTGATATTAAGGATAAATTTGAAAATATAAAATTATTTTTAAAAATTGTCGTTTTAGAAATGTATTCAGGAATGGAGAGAGTATATTAAATTTTATTTTTATTTGTTTCACTCTAATGTTTTTTAATTAATGAATTTTGTTGAAATTTTAAAAAAAAAAAAATCTAAGACGCTTCTGAGGATAGAGCCAAACAGCCAAAGCAGAAATTATGCAAATGCGTGTAAGAGAATGAAAGCTTCTGAGGGTAGAGATATAAGTTTGCAGCTGGGTGTTCCCCCGGTAGATTAACAGATGTCCCAACAGAGATGTATTGGTAATGTCCTTGTATGTAACTTGTCTGTTCATAAGCAACAAACCACAGAAAGAAATTTTCTTATGACACGCGTTTTTGGTCAGTTTGCTTTATCATCTCATCTTGCGATTGAAATTACGTGTAATTAAGCCCTGAAGTTGATAGAACAATAAAATAGCTATGTATGATGCTTGAAAGTTATATTACATTTATGAAATCTTTTATTTCCAAAATTCATTGCTTAGTAGTGTACACCCTAATTAATGTTGAACTGAGATTGTTCAAATTGCAGATAATCATTAGACATCCTTTTTATTGTTCAAATGCTCATATCTTAAGGAATCAGTTGTTGTGAAGACCACAACAGCAAAAGTTGTTGTGATAATGGAAACGGAAGGCAAATAGCTGGCCAAGGTTTTCCCCATTGAATTTGCAGTCAGCTACACCAACAATTCGTTTCTTCGACTTTCCTCCAAATACTGTGAGGCATTTTCCATTACTATGGGAGACCCAGAATCGATATTCGCGGTGGTTTAGATGCGCGGGTGGGTTGTAGGATTTCCAATCTGCCTCAGCCAAGCTTTCCAGGGATTTCAAAGCTCGAAGGCTCACTTTGCCATGTTTGTCCACTGTGAGGTAGTTCTGTCCCCCTGAGCATTTATCCATATAGTTGCTAAATCTGTACTCAATGAAAGTAGAGTTTACCTGAGCTTGGTTTTGTTTAGTGAATGATTTATAATATGCTTAACCAATTTTGAGAAAGTGTGCTGCCTAGCCCATGTGTAAGCCAAATGTCTTGTTTACATAATACTCTTTCGTTGGTCCTAATCTCAACCTTACAAGACTGCAGGTTCATCAAGGCTATTGGGGATCTTTAACCAGATAATATATTTTCCGTTGAGCCCTTAATGGGATTTGATCCCTTAAATACATAAATACTCCATTAGTCTTGACATTTAATAGTTAATACTGAATAGGTTAAAAGTTCAAAAAGGCAAATGGGACTCTCGTTTTGGACAGGGGAGCAAGTCCTTATTTTTATGTAAATAAATTTGGGTTGTTAATATTGCCAGACCAAAAATGATGAGCAAATATACATTTAACGGCGCTTTTATAATTAACACTTTTAAGCGACACTTATTGCTTGAGCAAATGCAAATATCATTTTGCTCAAGCAATAACAACAATATTCTTAATTCTCGTATAGAATGTCTGTTTCTGAGGTTCTTATAAAGTAAGAAGATTGTACTTACCTATGATAGCCAGAAGCTGAACCAGAAGTGGATTGCCATCCAAAATAAGCATTGTACTCAGAGGACTCACCACCTAGGACATTAGGTACTGAATAAACACCCCTGTCTTTGGAATCCACATAGTCAGATTGCAAAGCACCGGCAATAAGGGTGTTGTCAAATGCAGTCATATGGGGGTAGGCTTCACTTGCAGGACATTTACTTGTATCACAAGCAGAACACTGACTGCATAATCTGTCACTCTTCAACTTTATAGCAGCACCATCAACAAAGGCAAGACTTATTGCCAGGATCATGAGGGCTAAAGATAGGCTGTTGTATCTATCCATGTCGAATTTCTTGTTTTCTTCCCTCTCACCTTTTCTCACAAGGTTATAGAAATGATGTTGAAATTCTTGAATCTTGATTATATACCGGAATGCTTCTTGATTTTATCATCCTCTTTTCTTAAATTTTGAATAAGAATCAACTTGATGATCCTGTGGGGGTGGAAACCATAGTAAAATAAGTACTTTATAGTTGGATGTCGTTTCTATTGTAAATTTCATAGATATTAACAATGTTTGAGCTGTAATATTTTATGTTTTCCATTAGGTTAAACAATATTAATGTTCTTCTGGTTTCACCATATGTATATTATATTCCCTAATTGCTTGATCTTGTGTTTGTGGATTAGTTTATAAATCTGGCTAATCTAACCAGGAGAGTGGCTGAACCGAGGTCAAGTGTTAACAAGGTAAGATTGGCAGGGGCAGGGTCAACTGTCACTTTAACTGTATTTTTAATATTGACAAATGCTGGACTGCAGATTCCCTGCTTTTGTTGGTGCTCACCATTAAGGGACAAAGCATCTTCCATGGAAACATGATTACATCCTATAAAATAAACTTAATATACACTTAATGCTCACAGTTCTCTTATTTTATATTTGTAAGTTGTAACTAGCTTTGTTCTATGCAAATTCTTTTGTTTTCATGAATCACGATAAGATTCTCTGCTGGGATTTAATAATTTGATACTTAGATTTCTGGCCTTTTCTTGTTCCCTACATAGATATGTTGTGTTGTTTTTATGCTTCTTAGGCCATCTTAAGTTCCCTCTCCTGCCACAATGCCAAAATCATTACTTCACTTCCTTGTCAGGTGTCTTCAAATATATAACTCTTAGCTTGGGTTCAATTCTATATATAGGGAAATATATGAGGAGTTTGTACTTCTGTAATTTGTATGGTTGACTTAATTAGTAGATTCTTAATGTCACCATGCCAAAGAATAATATTAGAGTAGATAATTTCATTCACGTGCAAGGCTCATAAGCCCACATGCTCACATATTTAGAATATAAAATCCCAGGCTCAATATATAAACCTGGTGGGCTTATCTGCTTATTTTCATTTATTTTGGTTTTAATTAGTAGATTCGTAAAATGGATGAAGGATGTTTGGGATTTTTCTGTGGATAGAGAATATAGATAGGTTCCTCATAGTGGCTCTTTTAGTAGGGTAGGGTTGGTGCTGACTGATTATTGTATATTATTCTTCTATGTTAGGTATACCTTGACAATATATAAGCAAAAAACAGGATCCTTGTAGCCAATCGTGCCCAATTGGAACAAAGCTTTAGTTGAGTCTAGTGTTTTTGGTAAGCCTAACTGTTGCACCTAAAGTCCAATTGGTCCATTTCATTTCAGCCTAATCTAAAATGTGTAATTTTCATTATAATATTCCATTACAGTCTCTTTCAAGTTCCTTAATCTGTCTGTCTTTCTATCTCAGGGAATTCACTTTGCATGTGTGGGAATTTTCTTGATTTTGATTCTGGTACAGTTGCAAATGGAAGAAGTAGAAGGATGGAGCTAGACTAAGTACTGGCAAGCGAAGGTGGTGGCTATGTGGTTTCTGTGGCTGGGGTACAAAAAGCTGATGAGCTTATTGAATATCCTTTAAGTTGGGAATTCAACAATCTGTGGAGTAATAATCTAAAGCTCAGGCCAAGTCTAGTTGCATTTTACTTTGATTTTTATATTAATTATGAAGAGAAGCATGAAACATGCTTGTATATTGGCCTCAAGGCTTAACTTGTTGCAAGCATAATTAAGAAATTCAAAAACTTGGATTTTTATTTAATTATAAAGAGAAGCATGAAACATGCTTGTATATGTTGCACCCCCCCAAAAAAAAAAAAAAAAAAAATTCATGCCTTGAGAAAAGTACTTTTGTGGAACTAGTCAAAAATTTGTATACTAACAGACTAAAATAGTCAACACTTGAGTTTATTGTTAATTTGTGTAACAATCTCTTTTGCAGGGTTATCATGAAGTTAACTTTATGATAAGTTGGTCAATTGACCAATACAATGCTGACACACAGGGAGAGAGATCATCTCCCAGATTGTGTGTCAACACTGTATTGATCAATTGATCAAAATTAACTTCATGCTAATCACTCTCCTTTTGCAGGCCAGCTCACAGTCCACATATATTGACTTGGGTAGGAATTGGTGTTTGCATCTTGCTGCTATCTGTTCAACTCTGGATTAATAACCTGATTCTTGGCTTGTTTAACTGGGATAAAGTTCATTATCACAATTATACATGGGTGAATTAAGAGTATTAAACATGGATGAAAATATATATGAGTAAATATATTGTGGGGGAAGAGAAAGGAAGTCAGTTTTGACCAAATAACTATCATATGTAGCAATTAAAAAATGTGACACAATTACCGAGAACATTTGGCTCGACCGGTACGCCTCTTGCCACACTATGTTTGTCCAATTAAGAAAAAAAAATTAAATATGTAAATAGAGTTGTAAAACATGGATGAGAAAAGGTAAGCAAGAAGTTAGTAGGGATAAATAGTGGAAGAAAAAGGTTATACAACTTCAAGAAAAGCCATTATTTTCTTCTCTTCCGTAGTAATAATATATATATATATATATATATATATATATATATATGCCGGTTCAGAATCTGACCTGGTCAAGATAACGATTAGCCTTTTAGCGACGGATTGTCGTCTGTCGCTAAAGCCCATATAACGAATGTTGTTAATCTTACCCAATTGGGAAAATCGGTTGCATATATATATATAAATATATATATAGAGAGAGAGAGAGAGACGGTTATAACATTTGATCAGATTTATCAATGATGCAAATATATTTGTGTTGAACATTGTGAAACACTGAAACCCCCTTCTTATCAATAAGAGATTCAGAACAAAAACTGCTTAAAATTCACTTTCTCCAACAAACATCACTTTAGTCACAAAATCAACTGAACAAAGATGGAAGGCATGAGAACATAAAAAAGTTTTGAAAAAAAAAGGGTAAAGTTTTATGCACCAGTAATACATGAGAACACTCTCCGATGACTCCTAAATCGAACAAGCTGTTTGGATGGCTTGACAGGATCCTCAGGCAAATATCGGCCACCAGCATAATCAACATGGTTAAAAGACTTGTATCGTCGATGGCTAAACTTACTTTCATCAATCTTTTGATCATGTTGCGTCTGTGCGGCATACTGAAAGTTGTAACCATTCGGATAAAAATCTGCTATATTGTAGCTTTGGGTTGCAGGAGCTGAAAGAGAACTGTACTGGCGGCGAGTTTTGCTCTTCTTCAAGCTCTTGAACACCATTGGGATGAGGCCTTCCATTTCCTCAGTTTTTCCTTCTTTGAGTGAATTTAAGAAAAGAACAATGTGGGTTGTTTGAAGACTTCAACTACCCTCGTTGATTTTGTAGGTGTTTGATGAGTTTTGTTCCACAGACCACAGCTTTCTGTTAAATATGCAAAATAAACAAAGTACACATCACCTGATTTTTGACTTTTGAACATATTTACAAGGGACATTAGTCATATACCCCTTTACTTCAACCGCTAATATTCTCTTTTAATACATATCTACACACAACAGAGACACATATATGGTATGGCACATCACAGACAGATATACAAAACAAACAAATGCATATAATGATAATATAAAGTAATTAATGAAATATTGTAATAAAGCATTTCAAAGTCAAACTTAATAAATGTACTAAACCCCATTTTGATATGATATATATATATATATATATAATGACTCAATATTCGTTCGGATTAGGGGCATAAGAACACATTTAAATACAATAAACATGTAGGTTATCAGGATTAATGACATAAAAAACAAATAATAAGCAAAATGGGGTGATATTTGTTATAAGAACTTCTAGTGCTTTACTCAATGCTCATTAGTTTAAGTGCCACTATACATAATTTTAAAAAGAAAACAAGTTGCAATTAGCACATTGTAATATATAATTTAATGTAACTTCCTCATTCATTCTTCTAATTTTCTAGAAAGACTTAACAAACATATTTTTTAGTATATTATATGGACTTGGTCAAGTTTAGGTGTGTCCATTCATTGCATATCATCTTGTAGCCAATGTGTCCTAATGGAAAGTCTCTTCTTTCATATTTCAAATAAAGAATCCTGGTTAACATTATCCTACAATTATATGACTCAACAAAATTTTCAGGCAAAAAGACTAAAAAAGGATGATTCATAATTTATAAAACCACATGGTTTTAGTTTTACTAGAAACTGAGTCGGGTCGTTCATTATTGACCAACTTCTTATCCTATATCCCATAGATTTCCTGAAAAATTAAAATCAGGGAACTTAATTCAAAGTAAATATAAAGAACTTGTTTAGTTTTGAGGGATGTGTTTGAGGGAGAGAGAGAAATAGAGGTGGAAAATTCATTGTTGTTTAGTGCTGTATGTACTAGTGAAAGCACATATTCTCTACAGTGATACTGATAGTAATACTATATATATATATTGTGTATATACATTTGTTTACATAGAGAGACGGGCAGACAGAGAGAGAAAAAGATCTGGCCGGCTGGATTGGTTGAAACAAAATTTGGAAAATAATATTTACATTTTTTATTAGACTTTCTTGTTTACCTAATCAACTTTGGCATGTTCCACAGCCATAGGTTGTAGTCATTATATCTGAAGTGACAAATAAGCTAAAAAACTGTTATCATCCAAGAATTATACATAAACCCTTACCATTCAATATTCTCTCTCTTTACAACCACCCCCTCTCCCACAATATATATATATATATATATATATATATATATATATATATATATATATGTATTCCTGGGTTGTCCTTAATTCTGGAATTTGGATGACATTTGGGGACAACCTCCTTAGCTAGACCGGCAGCTACATAAGCTTAATGCTGTCTAGTTCAAAGGTCGCAGTCACATTTCTTTAAACAGGTAACTGGCTTGCTTTAGCAGCCATGTCTTATTACCTAAAATTTATATGAACCAACTTCTATGCAGTCAAAAGAAGGATTAAAATAGACAAGCAAAAATAAAACAAAAATCAATGTCATCCATGACGACCATGACATTAAGTCGTTAACTAATCCACCAGCCACTCAGAAATGGAAGGATGGTCTTTGATCATATTATTAAAGACTAACTGGTGAAGCAACCACAGTATTTTCGGAAGTATCATATTCAAGACAGATACTTTCAGAAATAAATTGAAAGTTTTCCGACAGAGTAAGGGGAAATGGTTAAATCGCCAGCAATGTAATCTTTTTTACCTGACTAATGTGTTTGCCACATCTTCAAAGGAAGTTTTTGGTTTTCCTGTGAGATGCTTCCAGTCTTCCAGATAACCGACCACATTTTGGAACTTGTCGAGCATTTTTTTTTCTAGTAAAATGTTCACAAAATTTTTTGAGAAATATGAAACTTGCATGTTTTCTTTTTTGTGCAAGCCAACAAAAGACTGAGGCTTCAAAAGTCTGCAGTAAATAATTGATCCATTATGCTCTGTGTTACGCATGTAACATGTGTTAAACAACTCAGAGTAAGGTGTAGCTTTCTCTCTGTTTTCCTCTGTTTCTACTTCTAAACATCAAAGTGGCCATTAACTTTTTTATTCTTTTCAGTTTTACTTCCTGAAGTCCCTCTTTAGTAGTAATAAAAATCACTCTTAAGCTAGTAAAAAAAATCACCTTGAGCCCTTAGTATTCTTCTAACTTAACACCCATGTTTCAACAGTAGCTTATACATTATGACCAGCACAAAGGACCACAAATTCTCCCTAAAACGGGATCCAATGAGCTTAGTCCTTTTTCTCCACCCATACTGGTAACAAGTAAAAGAAAAACGGAAGAACTAATTGGCACTTATTCATAACAATGTTGAAACAATCAGTTTCCGAAATATGTCAAACTGTCAACTCCAAAAGATATACTAATTACCAACTATGATGGGATTTCTTTGAACTACATAATTACTTGTTCAAATGACTAGCCTGTGGCCACTTATTTCAAGCAAGTTGGACCACTAAACTGTCTGGTGTCTAAAATACAAACTAAAGGAGGGTCTAATCAAGTCACAATTGTAATTGAAACCCTATTTGAGAAAACATAACTCCTATGACATATACTTCTGTGTGTCGGTATGTTGGAGACAGAGAGGAAGAACTTCAGACCCCAATAAATTTGCTTTGTAGCAACACATACAAACACCTGTGAATTCGTGAACCACATTTATAATCATATGACTACGAAAGTTTATAAGCACAAATATAGCCAAATAGCATACAATTAAATTTTTTTTAAAAATAAAAAAGGTATACATATAATAACATATTGATCACACAAGCACTATGCATCACCAATTCAAAAGAAAACTGTTAGCATGATCGAACATATGAAATATGAGCTGCCTTATATCTTGTAGTAGTTTACGAGGCACACACTACGTGTGTTAAAAGAGGGCAAATGGAATACTAAAAACTAGGAGATGAGAGATAATGGGAGAGAGAAAAGGGAAAAGTAAATATAAATAAAATTAAAGGGTAAAATAGAAAAGTCAAAGGAGCTTCATTTCTTTGCTTACACCAAAAAAATTGTCACTCCTTCCTCTGCGTTTCCCCAATTCAAATCGCAGCCCTTCATGTTTTTAATGGATGGTTAAGATGTTATATGCCACTTTTTATTCCATAGCAAATACATGCTATGGATCATTCCCCATATATATATATATATACATATATATATAATGCATTACAATGGGCCTTCTGAGTTCCCCAACCACATACTTTTTACCGCTATAGTAACAAAAGGCCCTTTTTTATTTTTACGTCTCTTTCTGTAGCGGAGATGGGCTTAGCATAATATGAGTATGGGCAGCCTTTGGATAGGTAAGAAGTGGAGGATTATTTGACTTTATCTGAGGAAGGCTAGGCTTAGTAATATTGATCGGCACACCATCATGTGGTTGTAATTTAAAATTTTATCACTGAAATATAAGACATTAAGACTTGAGGGGCTATGTAGGATTATATTTTTTTCAAGGAAATCTCATCTTACACAATCACAGAAAAACCAACTAAGAAACTCAAACGGATCACTACAAACAAGTAAAGTTTATATAATTCTGATTACACTTGTTAACCAGAAATCATAATGTATTTACTTTCATATTTGTTTTCTGTTTTATTGGTATAAGAGCAGAAATAATAGATGCATTCCACAAGTAAAATATCGAAAGAATCTCTACCAAGAAAAGAATAAGTACAGATATAAGAGAGAAGATTCTAATGCTTGGCAATAAAATTATGTAAGGAAATACAAAAGTGGTCCTCAAATGAAGCACCTTTAACCGAGGATAGACAAACTTACTCTGAAATGGATGTTGAAATAAATGAGAAGGTAGCAATTATATTTCAAATAAATGGTTTTTGTAGCAGAGCGTCCAGTCTGAATCCCCAGAAGCAACTAACCCACCTCCATCAGTGCCTATGGACTCTGCACATGAATTGGGTCTCTGAGGAGATGACTTTGCTTTTCCCTTCATACCAATTCTCGGTTCATGGTCAAGAAATTCAGGAGATCCAAAGCCATCATCTGAAAACCTATCAATTTGTACATCAGCGTTGAACTCATGATGTGCTTTTAACTGGTCTTTACTGTTTCCCTCGGCATCATTTTCTTCATCTGACAAGCACTTGCAACAATCTAACTCGTCCATTTCAAAAATCCGACTCGCTAGACCTTCCCTCCAAGATATCCTCATCTTCGATTGTGGTACATTCTCTAATGTTGAATCAGAAATCCAAGAATCATGATTATGTAAAATATTCTCAATCTGGTTAAGGTCAATAAAATCCGAAGGTGAACTCAAGTCAGCAAACTGGAAACTCAACCCGAGTGGATCCCAAAGTGATACATGGCTCTTGGGGGATAAGCTTTGGCTTCGAAGAACTTCCACCAATGACTCAATTTCAGTTTCATGATGTTCTTTTGGAGAACCTTCCGAATCTAACCAAGATGGGTAAACATGCCTTTCTGAGCTTGACTCTGATTTGGGAGTCTGCATAACATTCCCACTACTTAAAGAGCTGATGGAAAATGGAGAGTTTTCTCCAGCCAAATTATACCCCGATTTTCTCTCTTCTTGTGAGAGAACAGCCTTACAACTAGGCGTGGCAAAGGGAGAAACCACTGACAGTTTCCCACCCACTTTATCAGATGAATAACCGGAAAACCCATGAAATTTAGAAAGTCTTTTGGGAGAAAGCAAAGTTATCCTAGTTTTGCTACCACTTGGAGTGGCATTTGAATTGGTGGTACCACTATAGGTGTCACATAAATAGGAAGCACTGCCATCAGACAACATAGGCCAAGAGGGTAAATCAATTGTGGCAGAACTACGCAACCTATTTTCAGAATCGCCCTTCTCACCTCCATCCTCCTCATGACATGGAGATAAATGCCAACTCATAGAAGCTTCAGCAGGCAAAGGAATCAAAGAAGGCCTAGAGTTTCTAAGGACCCTTATATAATGTCCACTACTTTCATCACTGTCAGTAACATTACCTTTCATGTTACAACCAGAAGAATCAGGGACTACTCCTACAGTAAGAATGCCTCTAGGCCTGCATTTCCTCTTGTCAGTGACCCCAGAAATAACATGGCCAGCAGCATAACAAGTATTGGGTGTTTTAGTACTAGTTGTATCTAACACAGAAGTGCCACACAGAATCTCAGGAGATACTGAAGCCTGAACAGGTGGTGTTTTAGTAGTACTGTTTGAGCCTTGCTCCACCAAATTGTCACTACCATCATAATTTTCACAATCCAAAACGGACCCACATGCCAATTTACCAACAGGTGTACAATTTTCAACAACATGAGTATTCAAATGCTCAGAGGACTCACCCGCATTGTCAAGCTTCTTCAATTCCCACTTCAAATCCTTCAATTTCTGACCAAATTCTTTGGGCCCAGATGGCGAATTGCCCACAATATTATCCAAATTTGTCAAAAACTTTGATCTTGGCACGCTTCCAGGACTAATGGGTTGTTGTGTTTTACTACCGGATTGCCACTGGTAAAGACAAGGAAGGTTCTTTTTCTTCTTACTAGGTTTGGGTTTAGGGTGTCGATATTCATTAGAGGGTTTATTAGATTTAGCAGACGAAGATAATAAGCTTGAAGACCTTTTAACGTTTGGGGCGGATTTGGGGGTTGTTTTGGTTCTGATTTTGGATTTGGTTTTGGAGAGAGAAATGGGTTTATGAAGCAAAGGGGTTTTAGAAGAAGTGGGATTAGAGAGAAAGAAACGAAGACAACCTTTTGGAGCATCAATGGAGACAGAAGAAGAGGTGCTGCTGTTGTTTCTGGAGAAGCCATTGTTGAGATCTTGGAATGGAGTCCTTTGTGTGGAGCTCTGCTTCTCCTTCTTCATGATTGAACATTTATTTGATGATGATAACTGTCGATTCAACATCAGAAGAACATGTGTATATGAGATTTTTATAGATCTGGCTGTGTTTTTATTTAAACTGTGTTCTTTTTTGGTAGAGTTTGGGTCTGCTCTAGTCTCGACAGTGTGATTTAAAACGAAAAAGTGGAGGGGCAATTTCACAAGTACGATGGATGACGCCCAATCCAACCGAATAGTTCGACCTCGGTTAAAAAATATATATGAGCGATTCGTTAATACTAATATTTTATTCAAATTTGAGTATAAATAAAATAGATTAAAATTTAAATAAGATTTTATATTCAATTTATTTATGATTTAAATTTTTTATCATAGTTCGAATAAATACTCAATATATTCTTATAATATATGTATAATTTAATAAAATTAGAATAAATAGTTGTAATTTTTATTAACTTTTTAATTTTATTTGTATAATTTAATTATAAATATATTTTCTAATTTCTAATTCAAATAATAAGTTCAATTGTATTATAAAGCTTCTTAGCTTCAAATTTGAGTTTAGAAATTTCTAAGTTCATGAATAGTTTTAATATAATTCAATTGGATTCGAGTAATAAATATTTGAAGCGAGTGGAATTTAAGTAGTGTTTTTTAAATATAATTTGAATTTGAGTCGAATTCTAGTTAAAATTTTACTTTTCGAGTCGAATTTGAATAACTCTATGTTCACTTCGATTCTATTCGTTTACACTCCTAACGTTTGACCTTTTAGAGTTTGTTAAACAAAAATCTATCATTTTTTCTTGGTCATGATTTAATTTTTGATTTATAAATTGACTTATAAACTATTTTTGAGAAATATTAATTTTTTACTTCTCATGAAATAATTTATAAGTTATTTTAAATAAATAAATTTTATCAAATATAATAATTATTATATTATTTACCTTTTTGACAAATTGAATGTAATCTCTCTTTATATTTCCCTATTGTCCCCACCTCTCTCTCTCTTTCCTACCTCTCTCGCCCTCCATCTATTTTTTATTTTAATTTTTTAATTGATATTACAATTTTATAAATATTAGTATTAAAATTACATTCATTTATTTAATTTTTTTTGCAATATTTATTGATGTTTTGCTTTATTTTAATTATTTTTTTGGTTTCATGAGTCTCAATTGTAGAAAGAATAATAAAATAACAAAAATAAGAATAATATTATATTAAAACGTCTAAAAGAATAATAATAATAATAATAATAATAATAATAATAATAATAATAATAATAATTAATAGCTCATGGATATTATGTCAATAAAAAAAACTCATGAATACTGTAGTTATGTTTTTTTAATGTTTTATTAATGTTGGAATGATGATTTCTTAAAATGAAATGTTGAATCAACTTTGTTTTTATTAATTTTTTCTAATAATTTTTATAATTTATTTTAAGTTAAATATTTTTATAATTTATTTTAATTTATAAGTTAAATTGATATCGAACAATTATTTTTATAAATTATAAATAAAATAATTTATAATTCATTTTAAATTTTAACTTATAAATTATTTAAAATAAGTGATTGCCGAACGGGAATCCGTCCCATTTTATTTGATTTATTAGAGATTAAAAATATGATCAGCAGCTCATGGTGAGATTAGTGAGGTCAACAAGTATTCTAATATGATTTTATTTAAAATTAAGTATTAATAATAATAATAATATTTTATAATATTTAAAATTAAGTATTAATATTATTATTATTTTATAATAAATAGTTATTTAACTTGTTTGTATTTAACTAAATATTTTCTACTTATTTTGGATTCTAGAGTTTGTCTGGCATAGCGTTGAGTTGGAGTAAAAATATTTTTAAACTAAATATAAAAATATTTTATTATAAGTCAAATGTACTTTGCGTTTTTAAATATATCCTTTTTACCAATCGTAAATGTGACACTTTACATTTTACACTTTTAACGAACATATACATAACACTCTTTAATCCAAAATTTGAGGACCCCACATAACGAATGCGGAATTCAAAGTGTCACGTTTTGAGGTATAAGATACAATATACAAAATAGAGTAAACTTGGGAGAAGCAAAATACATTTAACTCTTAGTGTATAATAAATTTCGTCAAAACATTTTTAGAAAAAGTAAAAAATTTATATGTATATATATAACCCAAGAAACGATATTAAATTGAATTAATTTGGTTGGTCATCAATATTTATATAATATCGCAATTAAGTTATTAATTTTTTTTATTTTATAATTATGAAGTTAAAAGATTTTATTTGGTTGTTTTTTTTTTGTTATTGTTTTATTTGGTTAACTAGTTTTAATTGTTGGTTTTTGGGTATTTTATTAAAAAATTTTTTACCATGACATAACACATGGACATATATATAACATGTACAAAGTCTATATGTCATGTGCTATTCAATCCGTTAAAAGTTAAATAATTTAATAAAATTTGTAACGGTTTGTAAAAAAATTATAGTTCAATGAGTCGAATAAAAAAAAATTCAGTTTAATGATGAATTTATAAACCGAAGTCAAGTAGAGTGAGAAAAAATATATTTAATCCGTTTTGTGTCTTGCACAAAAAGATGTAAGGGAATATTAAAAGTGAATTCAAACCACCTTTCATTCGTATATAAATAGCATTATTTTCACATATATTTTTGATATTTTCACAGTTTATGTGACAGAAGAACGTGTGAAAATATCAATTCTCTATGATATATTGAACTATCGTTTCAATGAACAAGACTAATAATTTGGGAGAAATTAAGGGGTATATAAGATTTTTTTTTTTATAGAATCTAAAACAAAATTTAAAACATAATATTTTACATTATATATATATATATAAATATATTTATAAATATAAATTAACAATACAAACCCACATTTTTTGGTCGAAAATTGCATAGCAAAAAATAATAAAATTCACAATAATTACAAGAAACAAAACCAAGTAAAAGAACCAAATTAAAAGGGAAAAAAGTTTTATTTCTTTTTGGCTTAAGAGATTATTCAAAATATACATATATCCGGGTTAAATATCGGATCATATTAGCCCAACCCAGCCCGTCATGTTCCTAGTTGTAGTCTCGATCTATAAATAGGTGAATCGGGGACGATTCTAAAACCGAGAAATCCTCTCCATTGTCTCTCCGCCCCAGGAGCCTTTCTCGTGGGAAGTAGAAAGACAAAATTTCCCCGAAACCCTAGATCAGATCCACCTGAATTTCAGCAAAACCGTAAGCAAAGCCCTAGGATTGATTGATCAATCAACAAATAATGGCTCAACTCTCATCAGATTCACTATCTGCAACCCTAGACTCTTCTCGCGCCGATGATCAACAATCACAGAGCTCGTCTTCACAACTTTCACGAAATCTATCATCGAGTCGACTCAACGCCGAAGCGCCTGAGTTCGTTCCTCGTAGTAGCAGTTCAACCGATCCAACTCAGCAGACCCAGCTCTTGTACCACCAACCGCCACAGCCACTTACCCCGGGCAGTGGTTACTTCCATGCGCCGGCGATTCAGGGTATCGTGAGGGTTCCGGTTCAAAACAATCGTGCGTATGCTCATCACGTGCCGGTTCAATATCATCATCAGCATAATCATACGCATCATCATCAGCTTGTTCAAGCTCAGAAACAAGGTGCCATTGATTCGGATCATGTTCCTAGGAATGGTCTCACCGAGGAAGCTACTCAGAAGATTCTTAACCAGGCATGACTGCTCTTTTCATTTTAGAATTCAGTTTAGTTGTTGCCTCACTTTTTTATACTTGTAATGTTGTTTTAATTGCTGTTAAATTGTGTATTTACTGGTTTATTTAGTTTGAAGCAATGCATGCATACTTGTATTTGGTTGATTTAAGGCTTCTAATAGCTTATTATATTAGCGGCTCGTTTGGTTGAATTCACTTTGTGATATTAGTGATCACGCGTATCCTAACAAGCATATTGTTTATAAAAGGAAAACATTTTTTTAAGCTTTTGAACTCATGCAGGACAGAATAGCAATGATTTTGATGATAAAAGCAACCTTTCCTGTTCTTGTGGGAAAGGAAAATGCTGAATAATTTTAGTGCATAGCTAGGCCTTGAGATGTCATTAATGGAAATAAAGCTGTCTAAATATCCTAAAGTGCTTGCAAGTGATCTGCGTGCCCCTTGAGAAAGTGATCTTCCATGTGTGAAATAGCTTAAACAGATGTGGGCTAATGACGCAACATTGGGTTGGCCTGGTTGGGTATTAGATCTTGTAGATACTTTTTCTTTCTAACACTTAAATTGACAATAGAGACCAGGGACACATTTGTCTATTACCTACTGTAAAAAATAAAAAATTGACATTCTAGAGAAGAAGAGTTTGCTTGCTTATCCAAGTAGGAGAAATAAGGAAATATTAAGAGCTTGTTTGCTTATCCAAGTAGGAGAAATAAGGAATATTAACTCGTGAGAAATAGATTGTTGTTAGGTAGTTTATTCCAAAACATGTATAAATTTTCATATTTAAGTAGCTGTTTTAGGGGAACTCTAAACGACGAAGAAAAGTTGGTGCAAAATGACAATATCAAACATGTGTCGTACTTGTCAACTTGGGGACAATTTGACTCTTGGGCTTAGAGGTAGCACACGACAATGCTAGTTACGGCAGTTTGTATTTTGTCATTTTGTCCTAGGATGCCATTGTTATTCTTTTATTTCTTTTCCCATTTTCCCTTGAAACATATCATTGGTATTTAGAATTTGATGTCATTATCACTGCTTCGGACCCAGATTTAAAGGCTATTCCTTGTATCTTGTTTAATGGACGCTAATATAAATAATCAAAATACCCTTGGTTCTGAAATTACAATAAAAGACAGATGTGCAGTAAATACCTCTTCCCTTCTAAACTACTCTCTCTATGCAAGTTGAAATTTGCTAGAGCGTGTCAACTAAATACTTCTAGCTGTCTTTCCTATTAATGTAGTTATGTGTATTTTCCATATTCATTAGTTGCCATAATTATCATTCTTAATACTCGTACCATTCTTAATATGCGTACCATTCTTAATCCTCATACTATTCTTGATCCTCTTACCTTTAATCTGGTCTCTTGATCTATCGTGAATTTAAACAATTTGGCAGGTGGAGTATTATTTCAGTGACGTAAATTTGGCTACTACTGATCATCTAATGAGGTTCATCAACAAAGATCCTGAAGGATATGGTATGATTTTGTCAATTCCGTTTTCATTGTTGATAGATTCTTAATACAATGCGATTTATTGTATCAACTCTTATTTTTATTGCTTCCTATTAGATGTGTAATTAGAATTCTAATTATTTACATTAGTATAGATTTGATTGTATATAGAACTTGATACCACTTCATTTTAATTCTTGCAGCATTTGATTGCATTTCTTAAATTCCAAAAATGGGACTTTTTACACGGTAGAAATGTCATGAATGACTGAACTTTGAAGTCGTCAAGAAGCATAACTATAGATTGAAATTATGCCATTTTTTTCATATACAAGGGCTTATATACTCATTCTAAATGGTGCTCTATAGTGAAGATTGTAACATCAATGGGAATAGAAAATAATATTCCAATTTATACATCAATGGGAATTGAAATACTATTCCAATTTAAGAAAAAATCACCAAGAAAACAACCCTATAAGGTACAACATATTCATTTCAAGCATAACTATGTGTTTATTTTTTCATATGTTAGAGAGGGAATAAAAGCCCATAAAAAGGGCCAAAGAAATCTACCTAGACAGCTTAGGTTTGGAAATCGACGCGGTGGAGGGATTATGTCTTGCCGATTTTAGAGTGCTGAGTTTGATAATAATTTCAGCTGGTGCGCCCCGAGTAGAAAATTAACAAGGGAGAATGAAGCATTGCTTTTTCATGCTTGTTACCTGCTTGATTTTCTAATGATTGAATTTCCATAATTATTCTTACATTAGTATTTTCTTTATTGTCATGCAGTGCCAATTTCCGTTGTTTCATCTTTCAAGAAGATTAAATCTCTTATTAGTAGTAATTCCCAGCTCGCAAGTATTCTGCGGGACTCGGCTAAGCTTGTGAGTATTTTTATATTTCTTTGATAGATATTTTTTTGCTCTCTTTCTGATGGCATCCTCATGTTTTGCGATTCTTATTATATTATTTATCTCTTAATTTTTTCCTTGCAACAACCTGTAGGCGGTGAGTGAAGATGGGAAAAAAGTTCGACGTCAGCTTCCCCTTACAGAGTCAGATATGGAGGATTTGCAAGTAGGTTTCATGTTTAGGTTACTGTAATTCTAGTTTTATATGATATCAACTTCTACTTGGTACAACTTCTTTCTGCTTCATTGAGTGGACATGGTCTGAATAAATTTCTGAATGAATTGTATTAGTTATCTTACAATTTACCGTGAAACTTCCGTTTACCTACTATATTTTAAAAGTGGTAAAGTTGAGGTATGTGGTGTCTATTTTTAACAGTTTGTATAGCTGATCTTTATGCCCTTAAGCTCCTTTACTTGTTTTGATTTATAGTCCCGCATCGTTATTGCTGAAAATTTACCCGAGGACCATTGTCACCAGAACCTCATGAAGATTTTCTCAGCAGTCGGAAGGTATTCCTCTGTTAAAAACGTTATAAACTGTATATATGTACCTATTACTATATAAATTTGTTTGAATCTTAATCAGTGTGAAGTCAATTCGTACCTGCCAGCCTCAGACTTCCAATAGTGGGGCATCCTCAGGGTCTAGAACAGCAAAAGCCGATGGCGTGCTTTATTGTAGTAAGGTATGCAGGTTCTTATATTTTCTTTAGTATTAAGAAGTCTAATTTCCCTGGGGTTAGGAACTAGATACTAGCTGACCAATTTATGGTTGCTACTAGTCGGTTATGCAGCGGGTTGTTGGCTGCTGTCATTAACCATTGCAGGATAATTTTTGAATCATATTAATTTGGTTTTCTCGTTCCTATTTTTAGTACTGTATCTACAAGATCTACGATGCTTCTAATATCTGAATTCTATATTTTTGTGCTCAGTTGCATGCATTCGTGGAGTATGAATCGGTTGAACTTGCTGAGAAAGCAGTATGTACTATTTTTATCTGATTAGAAATTTTGTCCGCTTGTCCCTTTTCTCTTTCCTTTAAATTTATTGGATTCGGAAATAACTTTGTTTTTTTCCTTCTTATTTATAGGTTATGGAGTTAAATGAAGAGGGTAATTGGAGGATTGGTCTCAGACTTCGTTTACTGCATAAACGTTCGGTCTGTGACAAGAATTATTCCTTTTGCTTATTTATTGAATGCAACCGCAATGCACTTATGTTCGATAGATATCAAGCACAAATTAGAGCTTTCCCGATCACAATTTATTGTGAATCCTGGCGGTTTTAAAGCTAAGAATATTATTTAGATTAGGAAGTAGCAGTGATATCAGATTCTAGTTTGCTAAATCTGAATTTTCCCTCCATTTTCTGGTTTGCTAATTTTGCCTCCATTTTCTTGATAACAGGCAAAATCTGCTCAAGCACGAGTAAAGAAAGTTGGGCATGAAGGTGAAGCTCATCATAAAGAAGATGGCACATCTACATCAGAGCAGCAAGACCCAAATGAGAAACATTTAGAAGATCCTCCTCAACAATCTGAAGCCCTGGCACATCAGTCGCATGAGCATGGAGTAAGTTCCTTTAGACTTTTATTCATTTTAAGATATATGTTACATTTCTTATTGGTGTTTTTAGAGACTAGAAGAGAAGAGGTTGTCCAAACCAATTTACCTTACTAAATAATCAATCCTTTTTAACAAAAAGATTGCCCTAGGAGCAGAATCAATAAACTTTTAATATTGGCTCTGCTTCATACTAAAATCATTGATCTCGAAGAAAAATGGTAATTATTTAACTTGGTTTGGGCAGGGAGAGGAGCACACAAATGATAAGGAGGGTTCCCAGAAGAAAGGGGAGGAGCACACAAATGATAAGGAGGGTTCCCAGAAGAAAGGGCGTAGCCGTGGACGGGGCAAGGGACGTGGACGGCCTCAATACCACAATAACAATCACAACCATCGTGGCGGAACTCCCCCTTCAGTCCATCCTGAGCAACCAACTGTTGGCAAGCAACCTCCTGGGCCTCGCATGCCAGATGGCACAAGGGGATTCTCTATGGGTAGGGGAAAGCCAGTGGCTGTTAATATTGGGTAAAGACTTTCTTCTCATTCTACAAAAAAACACAGGTGGTGGTCTTCTAGTATCCGAAGTGATCTAGTGTGTATTATGGTGGGAAATGTGTTCTATTTAGCTGTATTTTGACGACCTTAGGGCCTTAAAAAGGCACGATCTGCTGTGATTGGTTTAAAGGTCAATCTAGCAGTTCGGATTGAATAGTTTTGTTTTGTATTTCTGTATTCAAAAGTAAGCAAGGATTTTGTATAAATAAAGGTCCTTTCCCCCTGTTTTACTTCCAAGGTTTATATCCATGTAAAAAACATAAAAAAAAAAAAAAAAAAAAAGAACCTTGGGCAATTACTATTTCATTTATAGATCAGACTGAATTTTTTAAAAAATGCAATAGATATGTTTGTGTGCACGGCCGCTTATGTGTGTCTTGCGCTGGCGTGTCTTCAACCTGCCACAAGATATGAGAAAGTTTTATAAAGGGAAATATTACTTTTACATGTGTTTTTCTTTGATATTTTTATATGATTTCTCACATATTATATGCTAGAGAATCATGTGGAAATATGAGTTCCTTCATGTAGGAAAAGCCCAATGAGGTCAATGTTAGAAGTACATTCATTCCCTTGTTCCTTTTTCAAGTGCATTTTAGAGTTTTTCCTTATCCTTGATTTAATTAGTTTCCGTATCATTCTTAAACCGTAATTACATTTTTGTTTTCTATTACTTTCAAATGAATGGTTATTGCTTCCCACGTAGAGATTGATAAGAATACATGAAAATGATTGCTAGATGAGAAGGAAGAAGGAAAAGGTTAAGAGGGATGGCAATTTTTTTGCCCTGGAGGCCTTGGCATTAGGGTGTTCATCAGTAATTTATCCGGTTTTTACTTAAAATTTGGTACCTTCGGCCGATTTGTATCAAATAATTACTGGTTGATATGACCAATTCTCGATAGACTGGTTGACGACACTGTTAAAGTATATAGCATTCGTTTCATTGAGATTTTAGATTTGCAAACATGTTAACTTATATATGTTCAAATTATCAAACTTTAGGATTTATATCAAATAATTGGTTTGGTACGATATGTACTAAACTTTCAAAATACCTTTACGATACCTGTACTGAATAACGGAACGGGTATATACCGGTTACTTGTACCAATACCGAATCGGTTTTGTTTTGCCTCAAAATAGACGGTTTGAACCGGTTCGATTAACTCAAAAACCGAAAAAATCAAAAAAAAATGTCCTATCGGCATCAAGAAAGTAATATCTAAAGCACCACCTTGAAAATGTCCGTTTGAAATATCAAAATTAACGAATATTAATCATTATATTGACTGAAAAAATATGAATTTATACTAATTTTGAGTTTAAAAACGTCATAAATTATATTCAAAAAATTCCATAATAATATATGCTCCTATGATGTCAAACTTCATGGCACTACTAAATTACAATAACAAAATTTATCAATACATGAAATTGATGTGAATTATAAGAGGATTTTACTTATTACACATCATTTTAAAAAATATACCATTAACACTTATTTAAGTAACTGAGAATTAAAAATTAACGTAAATATTCATAATATATATATATATATATATATATATATATCATTTTCTTAAAATATTTTTTGACAAGGTCTTGCATCAGAATTCAGAAGGGAGGCTTCCGCCTCAATCGGAGGTAGGCCAGCCGCAGCTTGTGCGGTTAAGATTGTTCTCTTTCCAATTTCTAAATCTTGTCTCTCTCTTTTAAGTAGGACCCATGAATTCTATTTATTGACCGATAAAGTCCAATCAATTTTGGAAGCATGCCTAATATAATACTGTAAAGAATCTCTCAAAGGCATTTAGTAATTATTTAATAAAAATTAAATGAATCTGAATAAGTTGAATTTAAATTTGAATAAAAAAAATTATTTGATAATTGAGATATTTAAAATATATAAATAATAAATTTTTATTATTGTACCCTTCTAAAAAAATTTAAAATTATTGTAAATTTATTTAATATTACTTAATATAATAGTTAATATTGTAAAAAAAAAACTTCATTCAACAAAAAAAATGACATTAAACCATTTAGTCCAAATTGTCTAAATGACCGACCGATTCAGCTATTTAGAAGATTTTTTTCTAAAACAAACGCAGCGAATTTTTTTAAATACTACAATTAATAAATGAATTTATATGAAGTTTGAATTCAAAATTTTCATAAATTAATTTTAAAAAATTAAAATAAGATTATTTTTTGTGTAATGGGGATGGTATTTATTAATTAATATATACAACACTAAAATTTGAGATGGCCTAAAGTGACTAAAGCTACAATACATTTGCTATTTATAAACCTACCCCTACATTTTCCAACAATACAAGATGAAAATATAATAGGAAAATCAGTTCACATAAGCTCATACATTATTTTCAAAACAAAACCTCTCATCCAATATTGAATATTGAATCCTTATTTAAAAATATTTATTTTCCTCTCTCTAATTTCTTGCTAAAATTTAAAATTTTGATTTTTTTTAAAAATACTACTCCTCCATAAAATTAAATAAATGTCTAATTTTAACTTTTTAAAGTTAAAAAATAATTATTTTAAAATTAATAATTAAATGTATATAAATATATTTTTAAAGTTATAAAATTGAAGTTATTAGTAAATCACCTATATTTTTGTCAAAAAAAGATACAATAATTAATTTAATTTTAAAAAATTAAAATTAAATATTTAATTTGAAATACTATTTATTTTCTTCTCTCTAGATTTTAGCCAAAATTTAAAATTTTGAATATTAGTATTTTTTTTTTTTTTTTGAGAAGGATGTGAAACTGACAAATAACCGGAAAAAGGGATCAAATAATCAATCACCATCTCTACATTTCCGCCTAAAAAATCCAAATCAAACACACCAACCCAACCCCCTCTTTCTCCCTCCTCCCATCCTCACTTGCCTAATCCTCAGCAGCAATGGTGGAATCCATACCCGAAAACCCTAATTCAATCGTACCCCCAGCAACATCCGGCGATCCTCCACCGCCCCTCCAGCCACCACGACCCACCGCCGGAGTTCGCGGCGGCGGAGGTGGAGGATTGGTGTCAATAATTGCTAAACGGCCGACCCTCAGGGTGACGTCGGAGTTTGACAGTGACAGCTCGGTTTATTTTCACAAGATATCGTGCAAGTTGTTGGAGAATCTGGCGAAACTGAAGCTAACGTTTCAGAACAACAGCAAGGGAGAAGTGGCTGAGCCTCAATTGAGCTTCGTTTCCAAGTATCTTTCGCTCGATTACGATGTCGAAGAGCAGAATGCTCTTGTTAAGGGTTCGTTTGACCTTGGTCCTAGTTTGCACCTCAGAGCCACTCGCGATGTCAAGGTCTCTCTTTCTATATATAATTATATAATATGTATGCACATATGTGTTGTGTATTTATATGTTAATTGCTGTTTTATAAGAAAAGAAAATCTGTTTAACCAATTTTCTAGAGAATATTTGTGATTTTCCATTTGAATTAGCTTTCAATTCTATTTATTTTGAATTTATGACTGTAAAAGGTGCCCAAAGATTTGATCTTTATGAATTCTGGTTCGTTGATTTCTATGAAAGCAAGTTCTGCAGTTTATGTTCTGATTTTCAAAAACTGAATGACTACTTTTATTCTAGCAAATTCAGAATTTGAAACCTAGTCAGAGTAGTTGATATTAGTTACAATGATGCATTTTTATCACCATGTGTTAAAGCTTTCTCATCACATGGTGAGCGACAAGGACACATGGTGAAGTTATAACAGTTGTTGCACATATTTTCTACAAAAAGAAAGGTGCTTGGATGGACTAGAGTTTCTGGTCTAAAATGTTTTGTCACCAATTCTCACCCTTTTTAGTCTTTTGGCTAGTCAAAAACTTATTCTTGTTTTGTATATTATTTGGGGATTTGCACTTGGGTAATTTATGTTTACCTAATTCTAGATGGGGGTGTATAGGTGATGTTCCCATTTGTAGGATCAGAAGTCTTAGAAGTTGAAAACTGAAATTAGAAAATCATGAACATCTTTTTCTTTTGTTTGTTTTTCTTTGTTTCTGTTAACTGCATTAGGTCTATTAGGGTCAGAATTCTTAGAAATTGAATTGGATTTGATTAAAGATATTGTAACTGCCATCAACGTAATTGTTGAGCTTAGTTTTCTGTCTGTACGTGATTAGTCCTGTGTGCACAGTCAAATCTACAACTTTATTGGCCGACATTTGATTCATTTATCCAATATATAAGATCTGTAGTAAGAAGAACTAAGTTCTCCGGGTTTAGGCGTGAGGATGAATTTGGGGCCTGTTTGGATTGATCCATAAGTTTTTGCTACTGGCTAGTAATTATTTAATCCATTGTAACCATGCCGAAAATTATGGTGCTGATGTATCGTAAGACTACAGTTAGAATGGATCCTATATAGGCAAATCAATGCCATCAAAACTTTGTTTGGTACTTAGGTTGCTTTATTGTAATTGATAGGTCAGTTTTTTTGCTGAAAGTAAAGATCTAGGTGGTTGTTTGACTTACATATGTCTTCTCCTCTTTCTCTTGCAAATATTTGAAATGATCTATGATATATTTCAAGCTAAGACTCGAACAATGCCATATTATCTCTATGATGTTTTCTATGTATATTCTATACTCTAGGCTGTTTCTCTTACTCAAATGTTATATACGTCTTAGGCAAAACAAGGAGAGGTGGCAATGGTTGCAGATCTTGCTGGTCCTGCCTACAAGTTTGAACTCTCATCTGCTCTTCCATCTGTTGGTTTGGTGAGAATAATTCTTTACCATTTTTAGTATAATTTCAGGTTCACATTTTAGACACTTGGGGTGTAATTTACATAACATTTATTATTGGTTCATCCTAATGCAGCTGTTGAACACCTATCCCAACTTGCAGTTAGCCACTAATACTACTTCATTGCATTCATTCATAGATTTATTTTTTTGTATATCCATGGCAACATTGTGGTGTTTTTATTTTTTTGTCTTCTTCATGCTGCACCAATGCAAACTTTGACTTCTCCAACCCATATCTAGTTGCATTTGCTTTCATTGCCTGATATGCACGACATCTTTTACCAGTTACTACATTACTGTAGTATCTTCTAATTGCCTTGTACATCTTTATGCTATTGCAGCCAAAAGCAACCTTAAAGTTCCCCCTAGGTGAAGTTTCATTTGAGGAGAAAGAAGAAGAGGAAGAGGAAGCAAAGAGAATGCTATTGATAAATGGAATCCTTAAAGGTCAAGTTCTGAATGGGGTTTGCACTGCTCAATACAGGGATGAAAACTTGAACTTGAGATACTCATATAAGGTCTAAGTTAGCTTTGTTAATCAATTAGTTTTTCTGAAAATATCCTTCTTGAATGGTTTATTTCCAACTGTAAGCCCTTGGGATGGTTTTGCAAATTTCGCCCAAGGGATTTTCTGAAGAAATGTTGGGATTGTAAGTCCTATTCTGTGTTCCATTTTCCTCCTGGTATATGGAGTTGAAAGTTTCAAATTTGTTGCAGGATGGGCAAATGTCCTTCATTCCAAGCATTTCTCTTCCTTCAAATACATTATCATTAGCATTCAAGCGTCGATTTGGACCTTCCGACAAGTTGAGGTGATCTCTCTCTCTGACTCATTCTGTGCATACAAAGTGTTTGATCAGCTTGGTCACACTCATATTTTTTCAATGTGCAATAGTATAAATTATAGATTGCCAAGTATAATTGGTACCGGCATTTGTAAACTACTCTTTTCTGCTCTGATTCCAGCAAATATGATACAGGTTATAAATACGAGTAGGACGTGCGGCTTATATATTTACTTCCTTATGGTTACCTTATTTTTAAGCTCATGTTTTGGGAGTTTGGTAAAGAACACCAACAATTATTCTATGTTTGCTTCTTTAAGCAATTATATCATTCAATTACGTTGAATAAGCTGCAACTAGGAAAATAACCTTGTAGGTCAATGTCAAGACTCAAGAGTCCACCAAGTTAAGAAACAAAGAGGCTGTTAAAAATGCCAATTTATAACACAATGCATTTATATTCTTGAAACTTTGTCTGATTGCCTTCATGATGAAAAAAATTTCAACATTGTTTTCCTTTTTTTAAAAATCGTAACCGACACATTCCTTCATTGCTATATAAAATTTGTCTGACATATTGCAAGGGTGATCCCTCAGTATGTGTTGAAAAGGATTAAAAAACCCCTTAAACAGTTTTGTTCATGCTGTTACTTATTACTTGTTAGTAGTTAAGTTACCAATTCTTTTGTATTAGGCCAAACTATTTTTGAGCTAATCTGGATATCTTTTATTAAACTGTTTTTACCCCTTTTCAATGTGGGAATGAGCCTGGTTTTTTATGAGGATGTTATTTCTAAACTATTTCAGTATTTCTCTTCAGTTACTTGTACAATTTTGATTCAAAATTTTGGAGTGCTGTGTACAAACACACAGTGGGCAAGGACTACAAATTCAAAGCTGGTTATGATTCAGAGGTCCGACTTGGCTGGGCATCCCTTTGGGTAAGTTATTTTATATGTTTAAGTACTATGATGACTTAAGTTGTTTGGGTATTTATTTGCCTTTTAAAAAAAAATTGATATAGGGTAAGAAAACATAAGATGGCATGACAATTGCATGCACATTGGGTTCTAATTCAAAATGCCAATTCCTGATACCAAGGAAAGCAAATAGGAGAAACCCTGTACAATTATAATATGAAGAGCACATTTTGAGTATTTGCTGTCAGTTTATATTTTATATATACCATATCTACGTGTGCACTCAAATAGCTCCTTTTTGTTTGATATCTCTTCCAAATCCCCCGTTCTAGGTTCTAATATTTATATTCTATACATACATGCTTATTTAAATTATATTTAAGAAAAAATGCCTAGGCGGTCTCTCCTTGCCTAGGTCGATTTTTAAAACACCGACACTAATGCATTGGAATCCAAGTGAGGCTTTTAGTAAAATTATTCAGATGAAGTTGATAAGAAAATCATCACTCACCACCAACTCTTCCAGGCTTCTGCTACCTAATCTCTTTTAGTGCCCCCTCTCTTTAGGTCTCTCTTCCCAACTCCCTTTCCAATGGTCTTTTTAGTTGAGTTTGTAGTCCTCAATCCAGTCATATGTTTGCAAATAGTTTACAACTGTATTCTCTTTTAAAATCGACTTTCTGAATTTGAGGACCAAATTTGGTTTGATAATGTCCCGAGTGTAGGTTGGAGATGAAGCGGGCAAAGCAAAAACAGCCCCCATGAAGATGAAAGTTCAGTTCATGCTCCAAGTACCACAAGACGAGATCCAAAATTCAACCTTAATGTTCCGCGTAAAAAAGAGGTGGGATATTTGAGTAGGTTCGCAAGATGGCTCCATCACCTATTAAATTAATCATGCATTCAAAATGTGGTGGCGAAGTTTTTGGCCTGAAGTCCTGTTGAAATAATATTAGAAAACACCATAGTTTTCGGGTGTACATCTTTATTTTCTTCTATACCTTTAGTTTAGCAATGGTTGGTTATCAATTATTTGGACTACCCTATTATTATAAAAAGAAATTTCCATTTCCATTTGTCTCTCTTACCTTGTAACCTATTATAACTAATTATGTGGCATGCTTTTCAACCATTTCTTACTCTACTGAAAAGTACTCAGAAATTGAATGGAAATAGCTGCCAACTTCAAGGCAAGATGTTATTTGTGATTCGAAATTTTGAATGGTCAGAACCTCTTGGCTAATAAGAAGTTATGGCAGAAGCTGAAAACTGATGAAAATATTTTTAAGGTGATTTACAACATTTGAATGAGTTTGCTACTGGGCCGGCAATGGGTTGTATGTAGACTCACTTTTAAAGCAATATAAAGGCTTCAATTTGTGGATCTGATGATAGATCCAGAGTATGAGAATGTCAAAAGTTTTAGATAAGGCTGTAAATGGAATCAAATAGTTTTGTCAGGCCTGTTCATATAGTCCCTAATCAGATGGTAATTAAGCTAAGTAATTCTATGATACCACTTAGAATTTAGGTCTCTCCGGTGAATTTCGGAATTTTTATGCGAATCAAGATCGAGGAAAGGAAGTTTTCCAATCACTTGTTTAAGAGTCAAATTACATGAATTTTCGATTGATATATATTCGATTGGATACTCGATTCTCTTATAATATTAAATTAAATCAAACTAGGATAATTAATTATTATTTTTTGTTTTTAATTTTAATTGTGATTTTATATTTGTAAAGTGTAATAATAAATTTATTTTTTAAAATAATAAATTCAATTTATAATTACATTATTATAAAACTAGTTATTATGTAGACTCAAATTTGAACTTGAATTCGAAGCTCGCGAGTAGTTTGAATATAAGTTATAAATATTCGAGTCAAGTTAAATATAAAATTTTTTAAATACAATTTAAATAATTATATTATCGATTCAATTCGACTCGTTTATGTACTTTAAGTTTAATCAACCATTATTTTTTGATTGATGCTCTACAACTAAGGCACTTAATACTATGGAATGGAACATTTTTATAAACATGGATGAAGAAAAGATTAAAGTTTATATTGAAATAATATTTGAGCAATATTATTTAATTTTATAATATTTTATTTTTATGGTTTTTTTAAATTTGACCCCATTAAATTAAGTGGTTGGATTCGCCCTCTTCTGATAATATAAAAAAAATATTGTGGTAATAATAATTTCCTTATATAATTTCACCATGTAAAACTTATATATTTCAGTATAAATATAACTTTGAGATGTGCTTATATCAATATCTATACTTTCATATTTATTATAATAACACAATCAACGTTTTATAGTCTGAGTTAAGTGAGATATTTTAATTGTTCTTGAACTTATTTAACTCATTAAATTATATTTGAGTTTAATCAGTTGATATTTTCTATTTATTATATTTATCTCATAAGATATATATGAGAATTGATAGATTCACTCTCTTTATAGGCAAGTGTAAATGGGTAGTTTATATTATCTTTGTAGGCAGTATTTAATAATGTAGTATACATTCATTTAGCTCTTTTAATTCTTTTCTTCTATTTTTATTTTTTTGTCTTGATAATATGAATATCATTGTTTGGGTAAGATTATACGTGAGAACTCAGATTTTATGAATAAATATTTAATTTTCTCGAAATAATTTTTTTATATTATGGTGTGGATTTGATATAATGTTATAGTTGTGGGTAGTATTTATAAATTTTGCAAAGTATGCAAGTTGTTATATAATATTCTTTTTGTCGGGGAATATCCGTACGACGGTACAATCATTGGTGGATCCCACAACGGAATTATTGTCGGATTGAAAAAATGACAAAAATATTTTTATGAAAATAACGGCCAGAAGTTTTTACAGATTAAAATCATTGAACTACTCTAGGTAGTAAAAATACGATGTCTGGCGTGGTTTCATAGTAGCACACCAGGTATTGATTATTAATGCTTACGTGATAAGTCACTCGGTTTTGTTTTATTAGTATTATTAATGTAATAAAAGCAGAAAAACTTTTATATAAAATTGAATACGTTTATAAAGTTATTACATAAATAGAATATATTATATTACTATTATCATAGTGTTTTGCATAGTAAAATCTTTTTATATAAAACATAATACTTTTATAAAGTTATTACATAAATAGAATATATTATATTCTATTATGCATAGTATTTTGCATAGTAAAATCTTTTTATATAAAATGTAATATTTTTATAAAGTTATTCTATAAATAGAATATATTATATTTTATTATGCATAATGTTGCATAGTCTCGCTTAGTATTTTGCATAGTAAAATCTTTTATATAAAAAGAATACTTTTATAAAGTTATTCGTTTTATTAGATTATAAATAAAAGATTTTGCTTTAAATATGGATCGTCCGATTAAAAGTAAATCAATACTGAACATTTCATGAATTAGTTACTATCGATCCATTCTTACATAAATAGAAGCTCATTCCTTCATTATTTCTTTACGAATTCAATTAAACTTTAGAGAGAAAACTATAGAGAATTCTTCTTCTATAATCTTGGCGTATTTATTTAGAGTTTAAGAAAACTTTGAGCGTGAAGTACAAGTTTTCTTGAGTATATCATCGCCTCTACCGGTGAATACTCTTCTTTCAAAGGTAAGGATATTATTTGTTATACATGTAAGGGGTATTATTTCTTTCATTATTCATGAAGAGAACTTACATTATTTCATTCTTTATTATTACGGTAGAATAACTTTTGTATCTGTGACTACCCTATACTTGGTGAAATTCTTACATTATTCCATTCTTTATTATTATGTTGGAATAACATGTTTATCTGATGTCATCATCATGGTGAAATTCTTCTATTATTCCGTTCTTTATTATTTTGTTTAATATCACATCGGTCTTAATTTACTTTGACACAGTTCCATTAATTATTACTGTTGGAATAACTTTCTGCATGCGATCTATCGCATGTATGGTGATTTACATTGTTATTCCATTCTTTAGTATTTTGTTGGAATATCCTGTTTTATGCGTTTCTGTAGGACACGGTTCCGTCTTTTACTATTCTCATTGGAATATCACATGCATGCGTTTCTGGCCGACACAGTTCCGCTCTTTATTATTACATTGGGAATAACACTTGCTGCATGCGGTCTCTATCGCATGCATGGTGAATCCTTCATTATTCCATTCTTTATTATTACATTAGAATAACACACCTACATGTGAATTACCACATGCGTGGTGAATGATCCTTTGTATTTCATTCCCTATTAAATTGTGAAAATGACCTGTTTACGTGGATTATGATGAAAGTCATAACAAAAGTATTGGACTGATAAAAATCATGGGTATGTGGTATTAGTAAGTGCTATGATGAGTTATGTTGGTTATTATGTGAAAACTTAAAAGTTTCTTAGAAATCACAAAGGGTTGAAAATCAGATTTTGGTGAAAATGGAACATGAAATTCAATTGACCATATCTCTTATTATATTTCGAATTTTTGAGTGAGGTCAAGTTCTAGAGTTAGGTCTATGAGTTTTGTAACTTATCCAAGTGAAAACACTGGAAAAGGTGTTGTAGATTTTCGTGTGGACTAATTTTAGCAAAGGAGTCAAAAACTGCAATTTAAGAAAAAGCTAGTGCCCAGATTTTTAAAAGGGCATTTTCGGCCACTTAATTTGTGAGAAAAATTCTAGCCTTTTGGGACATGAAAGTATATGGTATAAAGTACCTCCTGTCCAAAAATAAGCTCATTCCGACTTAAAATGAGCATGTTATGACCATTTCAATATTTAGGTTTTTCTGACAAAAATTGCTATAACCGGAGTTCTATAACTCCGATAAACATGAAATTTAAACTGAAAGCTCACGTTAACATGTGTAAGATCCTGCCAAGATTTGGGAATTTCTGGAGTTAACCGTTAGGTAGCTAAATTCTTAAGGAATTAATTAGAAATTGATTTTTGAAAAATAGTAAATGAATTTTAAAAATGTCGAGAAAAATATATGTTCAATATGGGACTATATTATGTTAAATCCCAGAAAAGAATAATTTTTGGGACTGATTTGGTATTTTCATGAAAATAGTTTAATTCTGAACATATGAGTTAAATATGTTATGTGGAGTTGAAGAATTGGTAAATAGGATTTTAGGGCTTGAAAATCCTATATAAGGTATATCTTGATTTTTGATGAGTAATTTGATTATTGGTGATGAAATCTTATGAGTATGACATTTTGAATGATTAAATGCATTATTTGGAAAAGTATAAACAATTAAATGTAATTGTTTATAAGTTTAAGAAGTGATTAAAATATTGTTATAGTATCAACAATATTAGATTATGATTTTATTAAGTAATTGATAATGTCCGGATAAATTTAAAGTCTTTAATATTTATCCTTGATTTAGTTGATTAATGCTTATAATATTGTCATCATCCTCATATTTATATTATGTTGAAAGTCATCTACAGGCACAGTAGTGCATAGATGGACTTGGTATGATTATGACCGAGGGATTATTCGGTATAATCATGGCCGTAATATTGCAAATGATGTGGAAAAAGTACTCATCGTTGCGTAGTGCATTGATGGGCGCTTTTGGTATGATTATGGCTATGGATTCTCTTGACTAAAGGTGCAAAGATGAATTGTTTTATAGCATGATCGGGACCGTTGATAAAAAACACGATTATCTTTGGCCCATAGTGCATGGATAATTTGTGGTTGTGATACTAATGAAAAAGTCCTCATTGACCGTAGTGCATTGATGGGCCGGTTTTTGGTATGATTATGGCTATGGATTCTCTTGACCCGCGGTGCAAAGATGAATTATTTTATGGCATGATCGGACAGTTGATGAAAACATGATTATCTTTGGCCGTGGTGCATGGATAATTAATGGTCGTATATCTTAAAGAATATCGTTGGCACAGTAGTGCGGGGATGATTTGATGATGTGGATTATTTATTGAAATGAGTCTCGGCGATTAAAGTGATGAAAAACCTTTTAAATCATAAAAATAGTAGATTTTATTCTCTATTTGACTCTTCTAATGGATTGTTTGTTCATTTGCAGTTAAACTTGATGTTTGTTATATTGTATCATTTAACATTTGTTGAAGGCTAACGATAATTTATTACGCATTATCTTAGTCATAATATTTCTTCTTGGGCTAATTGAGCTCACCTTTTTTTCATTGTTCTCTTGAGAAATGAGAACGTGGGCTGAGACGAGTCGGGAAACGGAGTGATGGTCCTAGATGGTGCATTAGTAGTCCTCACTATTCTGTAAAATAGTGTAATAATAAATGTAATGAGGGCGCCATTGGGTGTGGATATTGTCTACAAGACAATATTCTTGTATAAACTCCCAGCTTATGTTTTGTCGTATTATACACGACAGTTGTATTATTAAGTTGTATTTGAATTTATGTACCATGTGTCTGGCGACTCAAGATGGGTGTATACCTAATTTTGGGGGCGTCACATTACATGCCTAACTATTTAAATAAATAATGATTAAAATAGTATTTCAAAGTAAATTTATACTCCCTCCGTCCCATAGTTATAGGCTGATTTTTTTTGGCACATAGTTTAAGAAAACTAGTTTAAATGACAATTTTAACAAAAACTTTCCACATATACCCCTTAATATGGAATTAATGAATAAGTTAATTACTCCTTACTTATCACACTGAAACTCTCAACTTAATTGATCAACGTGTACTGCCATTAAAATAAAACTTTAACCAAAGATGAATTTTTAATCTACATAAACTGTAACGCCCCCAAAATAGGTATACATCACCTATCTTGAGTCGCCAAATACATGGTACAAAATTCAAATACAACATAATTATACAACAGTCGTGTAAAATACGACAAAACATATGTTGTGAGTTTTAATACAAATATTGTTATCTGGATAATATCCACACTCAATTGAGTCCTCATTACATTTATTATCACACTATTTAACAGAATAGTGAGGACTACTAATGCTATTATCTGGACCGTCACTCCATTCCCCGACTAGTCCCTACTACGTTCTCATTTTCTGAAGAGAACAATGAAAGTAAAAGGGTGAGCTCAACTAGCCCAGTAAAAAATATTATGACTAAGATAATACAGAATAAATTATCGTTAGCCTTCAACAGTGTTAAACTGATACAATATAACAAAAATCAAGTTTAACTTCAACGGAATAAGCAATCCATTAAAAGAGTCAAGTAGAGAATAAAATCTACTATCTTTTATGATTTAAAAGGTTTTTCATCACTTTTATCGCTGGGACTCAGCTTAATAAATAATCCACATCATCCCCGCACTACGACCAATGATATTCATTAGTATCACAACCACAAATTATCCATGCACTACGGCCAAGGATATTCGTGTATTCATCAATGGTCATGATCATGCCAACAACTGTCCCATCAATGCACTACGGGCCAATGAGGACTTTTATCACATCATTTGTAACATTACTATTAAATGATTATACCGATTAATCCTAGTCATAATCATACCAAGTCCATCTATGCACTACGAAATACGTATTGATGACTTTCAACATAATATAAACATGTGGACGATGACAATGATATAAGAATTCAATAAAACAAGTTCAAGAATTAATTTATTCAGGAACTAATAACGTTCAAATTGTCAACATGATACTTTTTTGTAGAGTAAAATTCAAGAATGCTCAGAAGAATATTTTCATGAAAAGATACTGGATGAAATGCAAATATCAAGGATATTTCACTAATTTCATGGAGTATAGAAGTCAAAACTTTAACCAACTGTGTATAATAAAGAATGGAATAACAAAAGAAATTATGACGCCCCCAAAATAGGTATACATCACCCATCTTGAGTCGCCAAATACATAGTACAGAATACAAATACAACTTAATAATACAGCTGTCGTGTAAAATACGACAACATATAAATTGAGAGTTTTAATAAGAATATTGTCATCTAGACAATATCCACATTCAAAGGAGTCCTCATTACATTTATTGTCACACTATTTAATAGAATAGTGAGGACTACTAATACTATCATCTGGACCGTCACTCCGTTCCTCGACTAGTCCCGGCTACGTTATCATTTCTTGAAGAGAACAATGAAAGAAAGGGTGAGCTCAACTAGCCTATTAAAAAATATTATGACTAAGATAATACAGAATAAATTATCATTAGTCTTTAACAATGTTAAACTGATAAAATACAAAAGACATCAAGTTTAACTGCAGCGGAACAAGCAATCCATTAGAAGAGTCAAGTAGAGAATAAAATCTACTATCTTCTATGATTTAAAATGTTTTCATCAATTTTTATCGCTGAGACTCAGCTTAATAAATAAACCACATCATGTAATCATCCCTGCACTACGGGCCAAGGATATTTATTAAATCATCAATGGTCATGACTATACCGAATAATCCCTGGTCATAATCATACCAAAAACTGTCCATCAATGCACTACATGCCACTGAGGATTTTTAGCACATCATTCGTCACATTACGGTCATGACTATACCGAATAATCCCTGGTCATAATCACACCAAGTCCATCTATGCACATAAGTCAAAGATGACTTTTATCACAATATAAACATGAGAATGATGACAATGATATAAGCATTAATCAAACGAAAATAAGGATAAATATTAAAGACTTTAAATTTATCCAAATATTATCAATCACTTAATAAACTCATAATCTAATATTATTAATATTATAACAATAGTTTTAATCACTTCTTAAACTTATAAATAATTTATTTCAATTGTTTATACTTTTACCAAATAATGCATTTAATCATTCAAAAATGCCATACTCATAAAATTTCATTACCAATAATCAAATCCTCATCAAAATCAGATATACCTTATATAGGATTTTTAAGCCATAAAATCCTATTTTCCAACTTTGTTACTTCACATAACATATTTAACTCATATGTTCAGTAATTAAACCATTTTCATGAAAATACCAAATCAGTCCAAAAATATTTCTTTTTCTCGGGATTTAGCGAATATAGTCCCATAATGAACATATATTTTTCTCTAATTTTTAAAATTCATTTATTATTTTTAAAAAATTAATTTCTAATTAATTCCTTAAGAAATTAGCTACCTCAAGTTTAACTCCAGAAATTCCCAACTCTTGGCAGGATCTTACACATGTTAACGTGAGCTTCCAGTTTAAATTTCATGGTCATCGTAGTTATAGAACTCCGGTTATAGCATTTTTTGTTGGAAAAACCTAAATAATGAAATGGTCATAACTTGCTCATTTTAAGTCGGAATGAGCTCATTTTTGGACAGGAGGTACCTTATACCATATATTTTCATGTCCCAAAAGGTCGGAATTTTTCTCACAAATTAAGTGGCCGAAAATGCCCTTTTAAAATTTTGGACAGTAGCTTTTTAAGCATTTCCAGATTTTTCATCCTTTACTAAAATCATTCCACACGAAAATATGTAAATCCTTTTTAAGTGATTTCACTTGGATAAGTTAGAAAACTCATAAATCTAACTCTAGAACTAGACCACACCCAAAAATTCAAAATATAAAAGGAGATATGTTCAATTGAATTTCATGTTCTATTTTCACCAAAATCTGATTTTTAACCCTTTGTGATTTCTAAGAAACTTTCATGTTTTCACATAATAACCAACATAACTCATCATGAAAATGACATAATAATTCAATAAAACAAGTTCAAGAATAAATTAATTCAGGAACTAATAACGTCCAAATTGTTAACATGATACTTCTTTGTAGAGTAAAATTCAAGAATGCTCAGAAGAATATTTCCATGAAAAAATATATTGGATGAAGCGCAAATATCAAGGATATTCCATAAATTTTATGGAGTATAGAAGTCAAAACTTTAACCAACTGAGTATAATAGAATATATGAAACTGTAAATGGATTTTTACCTCGCCATACGGTAATCCACGTATACAGATCATTTCCACACTTTAATAAGGAATGAATACAAAGGATCATTCACCATGCATGTGGTAATCCACATAGACAGGTTATTTCAACAGAATAATAAAGAATGTGTGACGCCCCCAAAATAGGTATACATCACCCATCTTGAGTCGCCAAATACATGGTACAAAAATCAATTATAAACTCCATTTATACAACTGTCGTGCAAAATACGATGACATATATACTATGAGTTTCAATATAATATTGTAACGTATATAATACGACAATATTCATACTCAAATTATTACATGCCATATAAAGTACAGCAGCAAATATTTCAAATCTCCAAAGGGACACAAGAAGATTTCTGTTCTCTTCATTTTAATGCGGTGCACTTTTGATGTTTTCAAGGTCGGATTCTCATCACCCTATTGTTGTTCACCAAAATCAATTATTAAGTGACGTATAAAATACGACACACACATCTTAGGTCCTCAATGCAATTATATATTGCATGTCATGCCATTTTATAATGTATTGAGAAACTTCAATAGTCTCCGACAATCTCACTATTTCCTTGCTATCCCCGCTCGACCCAGCTACAATCTTATTACCTGAAAGAAATTGTGAAGCAAAAAGGTGAGCACAACTAGCCCAGTAAAGAATATCATGACTAAATATATTTTACATTATCAATAGCCTTTATCCATAATAATCAGAGATTTAGAACATATGGTAGATGATAAAACTTTTCAACCGTAGTTGCAGCGGAACAAGCAATCCATTAGAAGAGTCAAATAGACCATCTGGTCTATTATCATCTCCATGTTAAAAGTCCACCAATAATGTTTTATCCCTGTAACATCAATCAACAATTCCTGTCCACAATCATATGAATAACTCATAATCATAATTGTGATTCTAAATTTCTCTATGCACCTAGGAGGAAGATAATTTTTATCACCTATCTTCACCTGAAATATCAAAAATCATGGTTATACCAAATCACAATTCATGCTCATAATCATACTAATAAATTCATCTTTGCACTACGGCCAAAGATATACAACTATATAACCAATAACCAACAGTTCATCTTTGCACTACAGGCCAAAGATATACAATTATAAAATCAATAATGCTGAGACTCAGCTTAATAGTATCACGACCACGAATTATCCATGCACTACGGGCCAAGGATATTCGTGTTTTTAATTTCGGTCATGATTATACCGAATAATCCCTGGTCATAATCATACCAAGTTCATCTATGCACTACGGGCCAAAGATGACTTTTACCATATCATTTATAACATTACGGTCATGATTATACCGAATAATCTCTGGTCATAATCATACCAAGTCCATCTATACACGTAAGCCAAAGATGACTTTCATCACAATATAAGCATGAGAATGATGACAACGATAAATGCACTAATCAAACGAAAACAAGGATAAATATTAAAGACTTTAAATTTATCCAAATATTATCAATCACTTAATAAACTTATAATCACATATTATTAATATTATAACAATATTTTAATCACTTCTTAAACTTATAAATAATTTATTTCAATTGTTTAAACTTTACCAAATAATGCCTTTAATCATTCAAAAATGCCATACTCATAAGATTTCATCACCAATGATCAAATCCCTTATCAAAAATCTGCATATACCCTATATAGGATTCCCAAGCCATAAAATCCTATTTTTTAATTTTGTTACTTCACATAACATATTTAACTCATTTACTCATAACTAGATTATTTTCATAAAAAATACCAAATGAGTCCCAAAAATATTTTTTTTCTGGGATTTAGCATAATATAGTCCCATATTGAACATATATTTTTCTCGGAATTTTTAAAATTCATTTACTATTTTTTAAAAATCAATTTCTAATTAATTCTTTAAGAAATTAGCTACCTCAAGTTTAACTCTAGAAAGTCCTAAATCATGGCAGGATCTTACACATGTTAACGTGAGCTTCCAGTTTAAATTTCATGGTCATCGGAGTTATAGAACTCCGGTTATAGTGTTTTTCGTCGAAAAAACCTAAATATTGAAATAGTCATAACTTGCTCATTTTAAGTCGGAATGAGCTTATTTTTGGACAGGAGGTAATTTATACCATATACTTTCATGTCCCAAAAGGCTAGAATTTTTCTCACAAATTAAGTGGCCGAAAATGCCCTTTTAAAAATCTGGACAGTAGCTATTTTCCATTTTCCAGTTTTTCGTGCTTTACTAAAATCAGTCCACACGAAAATCTACAATACCTTTTCCAGTGATTCCACTTGAATAAGTTAGGAAACTCATAGATCTAACTCTAGAACTTGACCACACTCAAAAATTTGAAATATAATAGGAGATATGGTCAATTAAATTTCATGTTCCATTTGCACCAAAATCTGATTTTTCAACCCTTTGTGATTTCTAAGAAACTTTCATGTTTTCACGTAATAACCAACATAACTCATCATAACACTTACTAATACTACATATACCCATGATTTTCATCAGTCCAATGCTTTTATTATGACCTTCATCATAATCCACGTAAATAGATCATTTCCACAATTTAATAAGGAATGAATACAAAGGATCATTCACCATGTATGTGGTAATCCACATAGACAGGTTATTCCAACAGAATAATAAAGAATGGAATAACAGAAGAATTCACCATGCATGCGATAGAGACCGCACAGACAGGTTATTCCCAATGAATAATAAATAATGGAACCGTGTCGGTAAACTCACGAATGTGATATTAAACGTAATAATAAATAATGGAACCAGTCCCATAAACGCATTGCAAGATATATATTCCGACAGAATAATAAAGAACGGAATAATAGAAGAATTTCACCATGTATGCGGTACTTCGCATTAATAGGTTATTCTAATAGAATAATAAATGATGGAACCAGGTCATGCGTAAACGCACAGACAGTATATTCCGACAGAATAATAAAGAAGGGAATAATAGAAGAATTTTACCATGTATGCGGTACTTCGCATAAACAGGTTATTCCAACATAATAATGAAGAATGGAATAACAACTCTTACGAGTATTGAAAGAAAATTATTCTTTTCATGAATACGAAAGAATAATACCGCTTACGAGTATAACAAATAATATCCCTTACCTTAGAAGAAACTGGATACTGGAATAGTGAGGTAGAAGGCTTCTCTTCTTCTTTCTCTCTATAAATTTTCTCTCTATAATAATTGCTCTATAACTTTTGTGAATTGGTGAGAAATGAAGGAAGAATAAGCTTCTATTTATAGAAAAATATTGTTTCGATAATTGCACGTTTTGGGGCTCGAAATATTACAGTACAATACCTCCAACTTTTCTTTCATTTTTAATTTAGTCCTGCAAGTGTTATCAAACTTGCACCACCTCCCCTAATAGTAATAATATGAATCAATAGTTCAATCATGTGAATCAATAGTTATAATTATGTGAAAATACGAATTACGGTATAGTACCTCCATCTATACCTCCATCTTTAACTTAGTCTTGCAAGTATTATCAATCTTGTACCAACTCCCTTAATAGTAAATAATGTGAATCAAAAGTACAAACATGTGAACAAATAGTTATATAAGCATGTGAATTAGTAGCAATTAATTGCTCATTTACCCGATTAATTACCCGGTTAGTCAATATAACTTCCAGACATCAATTGCTATCGAAATAAATTTCGATTTCCACTAACACTAACAATCCCAACACAATGGAAATATTTTTCTCAAAATTTTCATTTTTGAAATTCCGAAGTTTTACTTTTTCCGAAAAAGTCAATTGTTGACTTTTTTTGACCAAAAAGTCAACCTCAGAAAATTTTGTGTTTATAGTCTATTTCTACTAATTTCATCGTTCCGGACTCAAATATCATTTCCGCGTCTCCAAATTCAACTCCAACCTCAAATTCGATTATTAATAACATTCATCATTAATATTATAACTCACAATATTTAACAACCAGGTCGTTCCCAGGAAAGAGGGGGTTTTCCAATAAGAATTTCTCCCTATTGGCGCGCAATTAGGTGACCAAACCTCTCCTTGACAGAACTTCTAGACATTGTAAATATTAAAATTTAATAATATAAATAACTTTGTCGTCTCAATTATTGATTTAATAATATATCATATTATGTAGATGATACTGTGACAATAATCGAATCAATAATATGAGAGATATGATGCAATAATTACTGTAGCAATAATTGAGTATAACTGAGTGACTTCTCACGTAAGCATCAATAACCAATACCGTGTGCTACTATGCAACCACACGTATTTTACCACCGATTATTTTATAACAACTTGCTTACTTTGAAAATTTTTCAAATGTCACACTTAACTTTAACCTTTATCAATTTAACCATAGAAAAATTGAATACTTTTATTTCATAAAATTCGGGGTCTCACAGAATGGAATAACAGAAGGATTCACCTTGCGTGCGATAGACTGCAGAGACAGTTATTCCCAATGTAATAATAAATAATGGAACTGTGTCAAAGCGTAATACGCACCGGCTGATATTCCAATGTAATAATAAATAATAGAATAACAACGAAATCACAATGCATGCGATAGATCGCATGCATGTGTTATTACAATGTAATAATAAATAATGGAACCGTGTCACGCATGTAACGCATGCGGGATTTTCGACGTAATAATAAAAAATGGAATAACAATGAAATTACCGTGCAATGCGATAGATCGCATATACTGAGTTATTCCAACAGTAATAATAAATAAATGGACCAGTCAAATGCAGAAGCATGATGTATATTATTCCAACATAATAATAAAGAATGGAATAACAGAAGAATTTCACCAAGTATAGGGTAGTCCGCGTATACAGGTTATTCCAACAGAATAATAAAGAATGTAATAACAAAAGTTCTCTTCATGAATACAAAAGAAATAATACCCCTTACGAGTACAACAAATAAAATCCCTTACCTTAGAAAGAAGAGTATTCTGACGGGTAGGGCGAGGATATACTTGAAGAAAACTTGCACTACGCTCAAAGCTTTCTTAAACTCTAAAAAAATACGCTCAAGATTATAGAAAAAGAATTCTCTCTCTAGAGTTTCAGTGAATTCGTAAGAAATAATGAAGAAATGAGCTTCTATTTATAGAAGAATGGACTGAATAGTAACTAATTTATGAACGGTCCAGATTGATTTACTTTTAATCGGACGGTCCATATTGATTTAATAAAATATTCAAATAAAACAAAATCTTTTAAATTAAATATAATATATTCTATTTATAATCTAATAAAACGAATAACTTTATAAAAGTATTACATTTTATATATAAAAGATTTTACTATCTGAAAATACTATCAGAACACTATATGCAAACACTATACATAATAAAATATAATATATTTTAATTATTGTCTAATAAAACAAATAACTTTATAAAAGTATTCATTTTTTATATAAAATTTTTTACTATGTAAAACACTATGCATAATAGAATATAATATATTCTATTTATAGTCTAATAAAATGAATAACTTTATAAAAGTGTTCATTTTATATAAAAAAGTTTTTCTGTTTTATTACATTAATAATACTAATAAAATAAAACTTCATCATCATTATTATAATTAACACTATTAATCGACCAGGTCGTTCCCAAGAAAGAGGGGGATTTCCAATAATGATTTCTCCCTATTGGTGCGCAATTAGGTGACCAAACCTCTCCTTGGCAGAACTTATAGACATCGTTAATATTGCAAATAATAATATTAAGAACTTCGTCCTCTCAATTATTGATTTAATAATATATAAAATATCGATAATAATTGAATCAAATAACGTGAGATACTATGCAACAATTACTGTAGCAATAATTGAACAAAACTGAGTGACTTCTCACGTAAGCATCAATAATCAATACCGTGTGCTACAATGCAACCTCGCGTATTACTGTACTTTTACTACCGAGTAGTTCAACAATTTTAACGGTAAAACTTCCGCCGTTATTTTCATAAAAATATTTTTGTTATTTTCTAAATTCGACAATAATTCTGTTGTGGGGTCCACCAATGATTGTGCCGTCGTACGAATATTCCGTGTTAAAACGAATATTCCCCGACCAATCAAATATTATATAACAACTTGCATACTTTGCAAAATTTATAAATACCACCCATAATTATAACATTATCTCAAATCCACGCTATAATAATAATATAAATATTTCGAGAAAATTAAATCTTTATTCGTAAATTTTGGGATTTTACAGAAATCACCGTACGTGCGATAGACCGCATGCGACGAGTTATTCCAATGTAATAATAACTAACGGAACCAGTCAAATGCCATAACGCACGCAGACGATATATTCCAATGTAATAATAAATAATGGAACCAGGTCATGCGTAATATTCCAACAGAATAATAAATAATGGAACCAGGTCATGCGTAAACACACAGACATGATGTTCTAACAAAATAATAAAGAATGAAATAACAGAAGAATTTCACCATGTATGCGGTACTTCGCATAGACAGGTTATTCCAACATAATAATAAAGAATGGAATAACAGAAGAATTTCACCAAGTATAGGGTAGTCCACGTATCTGAGTTATTCCAATGTAATAATAAAGAATGGAATAACAGAAGAATTTCACCATGTATGTGGTACTTCGCATAGACATGTTATTCCAACATAATAATAAGGAATGGAATATCAGAAGAATTTCACCATGTATGTGGTACTTCGCATAGACAGGTTATTCCAACATAATAATAAAGAATGGAATAACAGAAGAATTTCACCAAGTATAGGGTAGTCCGCATATACAGGTTATTCCAACAGAATAATAAAGAATGGAATAACAGAAGTTCTCTTCATGAATACTAAAGAAATAATAACCCTTACGAGTATTGAAAGAAAATAATTCTCTTCATGAATATGAAAGAATAATACCCCTTACCTTAGAACAAACTGGATATAGGAGTAGTGAAGTAGCAGAATACTTTTCTTCTTTCTCTCTATAGTTTCTCTCTCTAGAGTTTCAAAGAATTCATAAGAAATAATGAAGGAATGAGCTTCTATTTATAGGAGAATGGACCTGAATAGTAACTAATTCTGAATCGGTCCGTATTGATTTACTTTTAAACGGATGACTATCTGTATTGGTTTACTATAAAATATTCTAATAAAACAAAATCTTTTAAATAAAATATAATATATTCTATTTATAATCTAATAAAACGAATAACTTTATAAAAGTATTATGTTTTATATAAAAAGATTTTACTATCTGAAACACTATATATATACCTATGCATAATAAAATATAATATATTCTATTTATAGTCTAATAAAACGAATAACTTTATAAAAGTATTACATTTTATATAAAAAGATTTTACTATATCTGAAACACTATCATAATAGAATATAATACATTCTATTTATAGTCTAATAAAAACGAATAACTTTATAAAAGTATTACATTTTATATAAAAAACCTTTTCTGTTTTATTACATTAATAATACTAATAAAACAAAACTTTATCATCATTATTATAATTCATACTATTAATCGACCAGGTCGTTCCTAGGAAAGAGGGGGCTTTCCAATAAGGATTTCTCCCTATTGGCGCGCAATTAGGTGACCAAACCTCTTCTTGGCAGAAGTTCTAGACATCAATAATATTAATAACTTCGTCGTCTCAATTATTGATTTAATAATATATAAAATATCGAAAATAATTGAATCAATTAACGTGAGATACTATGCAACAATTACTGAAGCAATAATTGAACAAAATTGAGTGACTTCTCATGTAAACATCAATAATCAATACTGTGTATTGCTACTGATGCGACCACGCCAGTATTCTCGCATTTTTAACATCGGGTGTTTCAACAGTTAACGATAAAACTTCCGCCGTTATTTTTATAAAATATTTTTGTCGTTTACTCAATCCGACAATAATTCCGTTGTGGGGTCCACCAATGATTGTGCCGTCGTACGAATATTCCCTGTTAAAACGAATATTTCCTGACCAATCAAATATTATATAACAACTTACGTACTTTGCAAAATTTATAACTATTACCCACAACTATAACATTATATCAAATTCAATCCATAATATTCAAAAATGATAATTTTAGAAAATTCATCTTTATTCATAAAAGTTGGGGTCTTACAATCTCCCCTTCTTATGAAATTTCGCCCTCGAAATTAAAGATGCGTACAGGTATATCGAAGAGGTAAGGATACCTTGATTTCATTTCGATTCTAACTCCGTGTCATTTCCTCAACATCGTGGTTCCTCCATAAAACTTTGACTTGAGGTATAACCTTGGAGCGTAGAATATGTTCCTTCTTATCCAAGATTTGAACAGGAACCTCTTCATACGTTAAATCTTCCGCTATAATGTGGTTTGGGTCTTTCACATATTTACGTAACATGAATATATAAAAAATATTATGAACACGAGACATACTTGGCGGTAAAGCGAGTCTATAGGCTACAGTCCCTACTCGATCGAGGATTAAAAATGGGCCAATAAATCGAGGATTGAGCTTTCCTTTCTTTCCAAATCTTGTAACTCCTTTCTATTGAGCAACACGTAACAACACATGGTCTCCAATATTGAATTCCACGTCCTTTCGATGAAGATCAACATAACTATTTTGTCGGTCTTGTGAGGTTTTTATACGTTGTCGGATCGTTTGAATCTTTTCTGTAGTCATACGTACCAACTCTGGTCCCAACAACGTTGCTTCACTCACCTCATCCTAGCATATTGGAGAACGACACTTTCTTCCATACAACGCCTCGAATGGAGCCATGCCAATACTTGTTTGATAACTGTTGTTGTAAGAAAACTCCACCAATGGTAAGAACTTGTCCCAATTTCCCTTGAAGTCATGGACACAAAGTCTTAATAAATCTTCAAGAGTTTGAATAGTCCTCTCTGATTTTCCGTCCGTCTGAGGATGATATGCCAAACTAAATCGTAAATCCGTGCCCATAGCTTTTTGTAAACTAACCCAAAATCATTAAGTGAATTTTGGGTCTTGATCAGAAACTATGGATATTGGCATACCATACAGTCTTACAATCTCGTTTATGTACATACGAGCAAGACGTTCAAGCGTATAAATTTCTCGTATTGGTAAGAAATGAGCAGACTTGGTCAATCTATCAACAATGACCGAAATTGCATCTATACCTTGAGAAACCTTGGGAAGACCAGTAACGAAATCCATGGTAATGTGCTCCCACTTCCATTCTGAAATTTCAAGTGGTTGCAATGGACCTTTTGGTACTTGATGCTCTGCCTTAACTCGTTGACAAGTTAAACACCTTGAGATAAACATCGCTATCTCTCTCTTCATATTCCCCCACAAAAATGTATGTCGAAGATCATGATACATTTTGGTACTCCAAGGATGGATTGCAAATGGTGTGTTGTGCGCCTCCATCATGATTTTATACTTTAACTCAGGATAGTTAGGAACACAAAGTCTGGAGTTGACTTGAAGTATTCCTTCTTCATCGATTCTTACTTCCGGCGTAGCACCTTCTTGTACTTTCTTCTTCATATGCATCAGCTCCAGGTCTGTAGCTTGAGCAGCTTTAATTTTATCGATTAAAGTCGGTTCTACTCGTATATTTTCCATCATCACGTGGGTCTCTGGAGTCTTTATTTCTATCTCCATCCTTTGCAAGTCATACAAAATAGGCCTCTGCGTTGACAATATCGCACTCGTACCCGCATATGATCTTCTACTCAATGCGTCAGCTACCACGTTTGCTTTTTCAGGATGGTATTGGATGGTATGATCATAATCTTTCAACAGTTCAAGCCAACGTCGCTATCGCATGTTGAGTTCCTTTTGAGTGAAGAAATATTTGAGGCTTTTATGATCCGTAAAGATCTCCACTTTCTCCCCATACAAGTAATGCCTCCAAATTTTAAGTGCGAAGACAACAACCGCTAACTCTAGATCATGAGTAGGATAATTCCTCTCATATTCTTTGAGTTGTCGAGAGGCATAAAGCTATGACTTTCCCATGTTGCATGAGAACACATCCTAACCTTTGCACGAAGCATCACCATGATAACAAATCCTCCGAGCCGGATGGTATTGTCGTAACAAAAGCTAAAATGAGTCTTCTCTTGAGTTCTTGAAAACTCTTCTCATATTCCTCGTTCCACCCGAATTTTGTATCTTTTCGAGTCAGCTGAGTTAAGGGAGTAGTGATTCGAGAAAACCGTTCTGAATCTCCGATAATAACCAAATTTGCCGAGAAAGCTACGTGACTTTCTATTATCGATTTAGGTTGCTCCCACTTTGAATAGCTTCAATCTTTCTTTGGGTCAATGATATTCCATGAATTGATACCATGTGCCCAAGGAATGCTACTTCTTTAAGCCAGAACTCGCATTTCTTCAACCTGGCATAAAGCTTATATTCACGAAACTTTTGAAGTATCAGCCTCAAGTGTTGCTCATGATCTTCACTGCTTTTGGAATAAATAAGAATGTCATCAATAAAGACGACCAAAAAGTGATCCAAATATTCCTTGAATACTCGGTTCATCATATCCATGAAGGCAGCAGGAGCATCAGTCAATCCAAAAGACATGACTAGGAATTCATAATGCTCGTACCGAGTTCTGAAAGCCGTCTTTGGAATGTCATCGGTTCTAATCTTCAACTGGAACGAAGATCAATCTTTGAAAAAAATTTGGTGCCTTGCAATTGGTCAAACAGGTCATCAATGTGAGGCAATGGATATCTATTTTTGATAGTGACATGGTTCAACTCCCGATAATCAATACAAAGTCGCATACTCCCATCTTTTTTCTTCACGAATAGAACAGGAGCACCCAAGGAGACGTACTAGGACGAATGAAACCGATGTCTAACAATTCCCGTAGTTGGGTCTTTAACTCCTGAAGTTCAATAGGATCCATTCGATATGGGGCTTTGGAAATGGGTTTTGTACCGGGTTCAAGGTCGATATAAAATTCAATTTCACGCTCTGGGGGTAGGTCAGGAAGTTCTTCAGGAAATACGTCAGGAAATTCATTAACAATAGAAATATCATTCAAAACTGACGTATTTTTGTTTAGATCCGTGACATGAGCTAAGAAAGCTTAACATCCATTTTTCAATAAACGAATAGCTTTATGGCTTGAGATGACAGCGATTGATTTTAATGGTTTGGTTGCTTGAATTCATATAATAGGTTGGTTAAAAATATGAAAGCTAACAAACTTACGAAAATAATCAATTTTTACATGATGAGTAGTTAACCAATCAATCCCTAGAATTACGTCAAATGCAAGTATTTTCAATGAAATAAGATCGACAGGTAATGTGAGGGTACCGATTTGAACCAAACAAGACTTATAAACAGTGGATGTAATGAAGGTTTCTCCCAACGGAGTTTTAACAGATAAGTCAAAGTCCAATTTCTCCGGAGTCAAATTTAAACATTGAGTGCAAGTAGGAGAAATAAAAGAATGGGTAGAACTGGTATCAAATAAGGTATATACTTCGCTAGAGTTTATGATAAGCTTACCCGTGATGACCTCATTCGGGTTCCTTGCTTTCTGGGAGGTCACGACAAACGCTCTCCCTTGCACTACTGACTTTGACTTTTTTAGGACGTCCTTTGGTGCCTCCATCCTAGCTGAACTTATCTTCGGTGAACGACAAAATTGGGCTAGGTGACCTTCTCTTCCATAATTATAACATTCTTTGGACGACATCGTGCAGTTTGGACTGATGTGTACCTCCCCTCCGCATTTGAAGCATATGATAGGTGGTCGTTCTCCTTCCTTAACAACGGGTTCTGGTGCTGACGTCTTTCCATCATTGTTGAATCTCCTATTCTTGAAATGTCCATTCTTATTATTTTGGCCATGATTACCACCGAAGTGGTTACCATTTCTAGCATGTTGATTCCCTCCACGCTTATTGTCACTGCTTCGATGACTGTTATCATTAGTATTATCATTTTGCTGGCTGCTCTCTTTTGGTTGGGTTGACTCATTATCGCGCTCCAATAACTGAGCCCTATTAACAACATCTGAATACAAACACAGTTTATAAGAGATAAGATATTGACGTATCTCGGGTTTTAAACCTCTTAGAAACATTCGCGTCATTCTCACCTCATTATCAACCAAATGGGACGCAAACCGGGACAACTCGACAAACTTGGCTTCGTACTGCGACACGGTCATGTTGTTTTGCTCGAGCTTGATGAACTCTACCTCTTTCATGTGACGAATACTTTTGGGAAAGTACTTGTCGTTGAACAATTCTTGGAACTTCTCCCAAGTCATCTTCAATCATGACAGTTGAGTACGCGTTTCTGATTCCCACCAAGAATCACCTCAGCACGCAATATGAAGGTGGAAAAGGGAACCTTTGCTCCTCGGAGCATCCCAAGACATCAAATATCTTGCAGATATTCTTTATCCACGTCTCCGCCTTAAGTGGTTTTGGCTCTCCAAAAAACTCCGGTGGTCCCAGTTCCTTGAACTGCTTAGCGGTGACCGTCCGAGAGTTGCTAGTGTTTCCACCTGCATTTTGTACAGGAGCCGCTCTTGCCTGATGTTGCATGAATTGCATAAAGCCTCTGAACATTCCATCATTCATCATCTGGTCAATGTTGTTGTTTGCCTGAGGATTGTCGCCTTCCTGATGTACATTATCCTGATAATTGATCTGTGGAGACTCAACGGTCTCCTGTGCTCCATTGCTAATCTCAACATTCTCGGATGTCATTTTCAAATGCTGCCACAAAACAAGGGTTAATTAACATATCACATATTATCCCTATACTCTGACCGACCAATTAAATACCAAATAAACTTAGGTAGGTCATACTAGTGAAGGAATTCCCCGTCTCTCCCCTCATAGTTCTTGTCTCACATCTTAGTCAGGGATCATATCCTTAAGCTTTGATACCAACTGTGACGCCCCCAAAATAGGTATACATCAGCTATCTTGAGTGGCCAAATACATGGTACAAAATTCAAATACAACTTAATTATACAACAGTCGTGTAAAATATTACAAAATATATGCTATGAGTTTTAATACAAATATTGTCATCTAGACAATATCCACACTCAATTGAGTCCTCATTACATTTATTATCACACTATTTAACAGAATAGTGAGGACTACTAATGCTATTATCTCGCATCAATCACTCCGCTCCCAACTTTAGTCCTCGCTACGTTCTCATTTTCTGAAGAGAACAATGAAAGTAAAAGGGTAAGCTCAACTAGCCTAGTAAAAAATATTATGACTAAGATAATACAGAATAAATTATCGTTAGCCTTCAACAGTGTTAAACTGTTACAATATAACAAACATCAAGTTTAACTTCAGCGGAACAAGCAATCCATTAAAAGAGTCAAGTAGAGAATAAAATCTACTATCTTTTATGATTTAAAAGGTTTTTCATCACTTTTATCGTTGGGACTCAGCTTAATTTATAATTCACATCATCCCCAAGACTACTACGGCGAGGATATTCAATAAGATCACAACCACAAATTATCCATGCACTACGCAGCAAGGATATTCGTGTATTCATCAATGGTCATGATCATTCCAACAATCGTCCCATCAATGCACTACGAGCCAATGAGGACTTTTACCACATCATTTGTAACATTACTACGATCATGATTACACCGATTAATCCTCGTCATAATCATACCAAGTCCATCTATGCACTACAGAATACGTATGACTTTCAACATAATATAAACATGATGATGATGACAATGATATAAGAATTCAATAAAACAAGTTCAAGAATTAATTTATCCAGAACTAATAACGTCCAAATTGTCAACATGATACTTCTTTGTAGAGTAAAATTCAAGAATGCTCGTAAAAAATATTTCCATGAAATGACATCTTTGGATGAAGCGCAAATATCAAGGATATTCCACTAATTTCATGGAGTATAGAAGTCAAAACTTTAACCAACTGGAAGTATAATAAAGAATGGAATAACAAAAGAAATCACCGGTGTACGCGATAGACCACCACGATGAGTTATTCCAATGTAATAATAAATAATCGGAACCAGTCACGCAGAACGCATTGCATGTGGGATATTCCAATGTAATAATAAATAATGGAACCAGTTTGTAAGACCCCAACTTATTATTAATGAAATTTAATTTTCTCTATTTATTATTTTGAAATAGTAAGGGTTGATTTGATTAATGTGGATAGTTAGGGTAAAATACGCAAATATTTCAAAATAAGCAAGTGGTTATAAAATATTCATTGTTGTTTGAGAATATTCGTTTGGTCGTGGAATATTCGCATCTTTGTCGGGAATATTCGTATTTACTGACAAGCGTGCACCATGTGTGGGCCCCATAACTGAAAGCGATTGGATGAAGAAAACGACAAATATAAGTTGTTTAAAAATAACAGCGTAGTTATTATCAAGTAACACTATTGGAATACCCGTGGTTAAAACACAAAGATGTCTGGCGTTGTTGCACGAAGAAGCACTGCAGTATTGCACCAATTATTGAAGGCACTACTCAATAATGGTTACAATAATTATTATTCGATATTTCATTGAGTTAATAATTCTTTGCGTTGATATTTTATATTCTTTGTTGTTTCAATAATTGTCATTACACAAGATATTTTCATTTTCAAGCAATAATTCATATTATCCTGAATAATATTATTAGATAACATTATTGGCAATGTCTAGAAAGTTACATCTAAGGAGAGGTTTGGTCACCTAATCAATGCTACCAAGATGAAGAAATTCTTATTGAAAGCCCCATCTTTCTTTAACCTGCCTCGGTTGTCGATATTGTGATTCTCAGTAATATTATTTGTGAATAATTAATTATTGATTCATATGATGAGAAAATATTGATTTTATGTGGATATAGATGGAGAAATTTTTATTGTGACAATTGTTGAAAATTGAAATTTTATCTTTTTTCGATAAAATAATTCATTTAAATATATTATTATATTTTAATAATATAATAATGGTGATATTTTTACAACGAATGTGGGATATATATGAGTATACTGAGGAGGAAGAGTATTTTTGTTGCAATAAATGTTTAAAACATGTTAAACATGTCTCATGGACCCCATTTATTAGGTGAAAATTTGATTATAGCACAGTAAATCGACCGCTTGTGGATTTCGGTCAATTTCCATTTGGAATTGGGAAAAACTTTCTTCTGCAAAGTTGTAGAGAATTGAATTTCCTATAAAAACTCATGAGATTCGAATTTTCTGATAAAAGGGCTATTTATTATGAATTATTGAAGTTCAAGCTCCAAAATAATTAATTTTTGAAGTTTTAAATATTTTTTTACAAAAACGTTTTTTTGCATGTGTGAGGCATGTGTTCAATTGCTGAAATTCAGATTCAAAGGTGTGCGTGAAGATTTTATATATATATATATATATATTAATATTTTAATAAATTTTCTACTTTTGGTGTTACAAGCATTTTCCTATAAATAGGTCTTTAGGTTAGAATTGAAAATCACACCTTTTAAATGAAGTTTTCTCTCTATATTATCGAAATGTATTCTTGTGAGTATTTTGAGTATACTTTGAGTATTGCTATACTACGGTGCAAGTCCAAGTCATAGCCTATATCCTGTTTCAATTTAGAAATCTTGATTTTTCGAGGTAAGGGATGTTATTTTCTTCTCAAATGATATTATTTCTTCAATATCATTATCTTTGAAATATTGGTTGGAACTTTTATCAAATTTGGAACTTTTTCATGTCGGGTTACTATTCATGAGTTCTTATTCACGAGTTACTATTCATGAGTTACTTATTCACGAAGTTCTTATTCACGAAAGTACTATTCATGAAGCGTGAAGATGTTTTTTTGTGGAATTTCTATCTTTTGGTGTCGAGTTACTATTCACGATACTAAGACTATTCACGATATCTGACACTATTCATCGAAAAATAAAATTTCTTCTTTTAAGTCCAAAATATTTATTCTCGGATACTAGCTTTGATTGTATCCATGTTTTGATCATTCTTGAATTTTACACCACTATGATTATTTTTGAGGTATTTTTGAACATGGATAAAACAAAAGTACGAATCCTTAATCCTTAATCCTTGTCATTTTGTTTCACCAATTCGTTTCTTTAAAAAAATATTTTCATCATCCTCGGTCTTAAATGATGATATTATTGAATATCTTTGGTCTATAGTGCAAAGATGAATGATTTCTCAAGAATATCTTTGGCGTTAGTGCAAAGATGAACAGTGTTTAAATGAACATGACCAATCGATGAATATCTTTGGCTGTACATGGTGCAAAGATGAATATTTGATTCGAGATGTATATTGATTGATGTTACGAGGGATAAAAGATGACGATGAACTTTTAAATTCATACATAGAAGATAGTAGTTTGCATTCTCTACTTAACTCTTCTAATGAATTATTATTTCCATTATGCGAATATTGATTTAAAATTTGTTGTCTATTGTATTCTATTAGATTTTTCCCTGTTGAAGACTAACGGTAATTTGTTGTATATTATCTTAGTCATAATATTCTTTCTTGAGCTAGTTGAGCTCACCCTTTTCCTTTTTGTTCCATTTTTCTTCTCGTGGAGGCGAGAATATAAGCGAAATACGCAGCTCTGGGTATGGAATGAAGGTTTTAGAAAGGATTGTTTAGTAGTCCTCACCATTTTTGTAAAATAATGTATCAATAAATGTGATGAGGATTTATTTGAGTATAGATATTGTCTGAAGATAATATTTGTATTTAAACTCACGAGCTTTCTTGTTGTAATAATAAAGTTGTAGTTGTTTCGTACTATGTATTGACAACTCGGAATGGGTGATGTATACCTATTTTGGGGGTGTCACATGTGTCACGCCAGAAACGCATGTATACATGATATTCTAACAGAATAATAAATAATGGAACTGGTCACGCGTAAACGCATGCATACGTGATGTTCCAACAAAATAATAAAGAATGAAATAATGTAAGAATTTCACCATGTATGCGGTACTTGATGACGAAGTTATTCCAACATAATAATAAAGAATGGAATAATGTAAGAATTTCACCAAGTATAGGGTAGTCCAGTATACAAAGTTATTCCAATGTAATAATAAAGAATGGAATAACGTAAGAATTTCACCATGTATGCGATACTTGATGACAAAGTTATTCCAACATAATAATAAGGAATGGAATATCAGAAGAATTTCACCATGTATGTGGTACTTCGCATAGATATGTTATTCCAACATAATAATAAATAATGGAATAACGTAAGAATTTCACCAAGTATAGGGTAGTCCATGTATACGAAAGTTATTCCAACAGAATAATAAAGAATGGAATAACAGAAGTTCTCTTCATTAATACGAAAAAAATATTACCCCTTACGAGTATTGAAAGAAAATAATTCTCTTCATGAATATGAAAGAATAATACCCCTTACCTTAGAACAAACTGGATATAGGAGTAGGTAAATAGCAGAATACTTTTCTTCTTTCTCTCTATAGTTTCCTTCTCTAGAGTTTCAAAGAATTAAATAAAAATAATGAAGGAATGAGCTTCTATTTATAGGAGAATGAACGAATATTAACTAATTCTGAATCGGTCCGTAGATTGATTTATTTTTTTAAACTAGACGGTCCAGATTGGTTTACTATAAAATATTCTAATAAAACAAAATCTTTTAAATAAAATATAATATATTCTATTTATAATCTAATAAAACGAATAACTTTATAAAAGTATTCTGTTTTATATAAAACAATTTTACTATGCAAACACTATGCAGACACTATGCAAACGCTTTTCTGTTTTATTACATTAATAATACTAATAAAACAAAACTTCATCATCATTATTATAATTCACACTATTAATCGACCAGGTCGTTCCCAGGAAAGAGGGGGCTTTCCAATAAGGATTTCTCCCTATTGGCGCGCAATTAAGTGACCAAACCTCTTCTTGGTAGAACTTCTAGACATCGTTAATATTGCAAATAATAATATTAATAACTTCGTCGTCTCAATTATTGATTTAATAATATATAAAATATCGACAATAATTTAATCAATTAACGTGAGATACTATGCAACAATTACTGAAGCAATAATTGAACAAAAGCGAGTGACTTCTCACGTAAGCATCAATAATCAATACTGGTGTCTACTACTATGCAACCACGCCAGTATTCTGTGCATTTTTTTAACACCGGTGTTTCAATAATTAACAATAAAACTTCCGCCGTTATTTTCATAAAATATTTTTGTCGTTTACTCAATCCGACAATAATTCCATTGTGGGGTCCACCAATGATTGTGCCATCGTACGAATATTTCCCGACCAATCGAATATTATATAACAACTTGCGTACTTTGCAAAATTTATAACTATTACCCACAACTATAACATTATATCAAATTCATTCCATAATATTCAAAAATGATAATTATAGAAAATTCATCTTTATTCATAAAAGTTAGGGTCTTATATAAACTTTCAACCAATCACAAAATGTTTATGTTATTCTAAATTCATTTATTAAGCTTAAAAAGTTGAATTCTTTTATTGAGAATACAACACATTAAATGTAATGTGGTGATAACAATAATGACATTGAATGTTGTTTCTTCAAAAAAAAGTAATGGTTGAATATTTATTATAAGGGCATAAAAGTAAAGCAATGAACCAACTAAATTTTATAAATAGTAAGTATCATATATATTGGGACATCCCAAAATAAAAAATCAGCCTATAACTATGGAACGGAGGGAGTATAAGATTTTAATAATACTTTGTGACGCCCCCACGATAGGTCCACACAATCCATTTTGAGTCGCCAAATACATGGTACAAAATCTAAATACAAACTTCATTGAGACAACTGTCGTGCAAAATACGACAACACATAAGCTGTGAGTTTCAATACAAATAACAGTATTCACACTCTAAACCAATAATACTTTACATAAACGTACAGTCAATAACTATTTTAAGAATTAAAATCTTTGAAAAATACTCAAGGAAACCTTAATACATGGGAGGTCATGCATATAAGTTATAATAGATATCATAGGACTTGAGCATTAACCTTGGTTGACCCAATAGACCCTAAAAATGAACGAGAAGAAAATTTTCACAGGCTTTCAGCGAGAAATTCTGATTTTTTACTTTTCATTACTGTGCAATAAAATATTCTAATAAAATAAAAATTTTATATAAAATATAATATATTCTATTTATAGTCTAATAAAACGAATAACTTTATATATAATATAAAAAATATTTTGTTTTATATAAAAGATTTTTTGTTTTATATAAAAAGTTTTCTGTTTTATTACTATTATAATAATAATAAAACAAAACGGAGACAAATTTCTACCGGCGATTTTGAAAAATGAGTAAGTGGGGGTCCATGTAATAAGTCAAACTTACAACAAATACTTCATGACAACCCCTCTATTTATATCAAAAATTGAATAAATATTTATCACAAATCACTTATATTCAATTAACACATTTTTAATCTTTCAACAATTATTCATCAATAATATTATAACTCATAATATTGATAACTAGATCATTCCCAGGAAATATGGGGAATTTCGATAAGGACTTCTCCTTATTGGCGCACAATTATATAACTTAACTCCTTTTCTTGACAGAACTTTCTAGATACTGTCGATAATGCAAATAATAATATGACTAATTGTGTCGTCTCAATTATTGATTTAATAATATAAAATATTGTGCAGATGATACTGTGACATCCCCAAAATAGGTATACATCACCCATTCTGAGTTGTCAATACATGGTACAGAAACAACTACAACTTTATTATTACAACAGTAAAACTGTGAGTTTGAATACAAATATTATCTTCTAGAGATAATATCTATACTCAAATAAATCCTCATCACATTTATTGATACATTATTTTACAAAAATGGTGAGGACTACTAAACAACCCTCTCTAGAACCTTCATTCCATACCCCCAGACTAATTGCATCGCTTATATTCTCGCCTCCCGAGAAGAAAAATGGAATAAAAAGAAAAGGGTGAGCTCAACTAGCCCAAAGAAAGAATATTATGACTAAGATAATATACAACAAATTACCGTTAGTAGTCTTCAACGGGAAAAATCTAATAGAATACAATAGACAACAAATTTTAAATCAATATTCGCAATGGAAATAATAATTCATTAGAAGAGTTAAGTAGAGAATGCAAACTACTATCTTCTACATGTATGAATTTAAAAGTTCATCGCTCTATCTTTTATCCCCTCAGTAACATCAATCAATATATATCCGAATCAAATATTCATCTTTTTGCACTACAGCCAAAGATATTCATCATTAATCATGTTCATCTAAACACTGCTCATCTTTGCACTACTGGGCCAAAGATATTCTTCGAAAATCATTCATCTTTGCACTACAAAGCCAAATATATTCAATAATATCATCATTTAAGACCGAGGATGATGAAAAATATTTTAAAGAAACGAATCCAAATGAAACAAAATGATGAGGATTAAGGATTAAGGATTCGTACTTTGTTTTATCCATGTTCAAAAATACCTAAAAAATAATCATAGTGGTGTAAAATTCAAGAATGATCAAAACATGGATACAATCAAAGCTAGTATCCAGAATAGATATTTTAGACGAAAAGGAAAATTTTCATTTTTCATGAATAAAGTATTAATTCGTGAATAAATATCAGATATCGTGAATAAGTCTCAGATATCGTGAATAAGAATCTCAGACACCAAAAGTTTCAAATTTGATAAAACTTCAGATCAATATTTCAAAGATAATGATATTGAAGAAATAATATCATTACTGAAAATAATAATATCCCTTACCTCGAAAGATCGAGATTTAAATTGAAACACCTTGGATATAAAGCATGACTTGAACTTGCAGCACCGTATATAGCAATACTCAAAGTATACTCAAAATACTCACAAGAATACGCTCGATAATATAGAGAGAAAAACTTCAGCTTTACGGTGTGATTTTCAATTCTAACCTAAGACTTTTATTTATAGAAATTTCTTTAGAAACAAAAAAGCAGAAAAATTTAATAAAATATTAATATATATATAAAAATTTTCTACGTACTCATACCAGCTGATTTCCAACTCTTAACACATGCCTACAAATAACAAAAATGTTTTTCTAACTAAAAATATTTTAAACTTCCAAAAATCAATTATTTTGAGCTTGAACTGGCTCAATAATTCATAATAAATAGCCCTTTTGCCGTAAAATTCGAATCTCATGAGTTTTTATAGGAAATTCAATTCTCTACAACTTTGTAGAAGAAAGTTTTCCGAATTCCAAACAGAAATTGACCGAAATCCACAAACGAGGCGATTTTACGGTATAATCAAATTTCAATTAATAAATGGGGTCCAATGACATGTTTAACATGTTTTAAACATTTATCAAGCAAAAAAATACTCTTCCTCCTCAGATACTTTCATATCCCACATTCATTGTAAAAATATCACCATTATTATATTATTAAAATATAATAATATATTTAAATAAATTATCGAAAAAGATAAAATTTTAATTTTCAACAATTGTCACATTAAAAATTTTCTCCATCTATATCCACATAAAATCAATATTTTTCTTATCATATGAATCAATAATTAATTATTCACAAATAATATTACGAATCACAATATCGACAACCGCGCGCCTCCCAAGAAAGAGGGGCTTTCCAATAAGAATTTCTCTTACTCTGGTTTGCAATTAGGTGACCAAACCTCTCCTGTAGATGTAACTTTCTGTAGACATTACCAATAATGTTATCTAATAATATTATTCGGATAATATGAATTATTGCTTCGATAATGAAAAATATCGTGTAATGACAATTATTGAAACAACAACAGAATATCAACGCAGAATTATTAAATCAATAAAATCTTCGAATAAAATCTATCAGAACCATTATTAGTAGTAGTGCCTTCTTACGTAAGAATCAATAATTGGTGCAATACCGTAATCATCGTATTTTAACCAATTTAGTATTTAATAAGATAATAGCAGAATAACTACGTTTATTATTTTTAAACAACTTATATTTGTCGCTTTCTTCATCCAATCGCTTTCAGTTATGGGGCCCATTATTACATGGTTTGTGCGTGGTATATGAATATTCCCAAACAGCATTTAAATATTCCACGACCAAACGAATATTCCCGACAAACAATGAATATTTTATAACCACTTGCTTATTTTGAAATATTTAAGTATTTTACCCTAACTATCCACATTAATCAAATCAACCCTTACTATTTCAAAATAATAAATAGAAAAATTAAATTTCATTAATAATAAGTTGAGGTCTTACGAGATCTCGTGACAATAATTGAATCAACAATATGAGATACTATCGCAACAACCATTGTTGTAATAATTGAATAAAACCGGAGGTGACTTATTACGTAGCATCAATAATCGTAGATCTTTATGCAATACCGTCTTTATTATCAACAACGTGTATTCATCGTATTTTTATCATTTGGGTATTTCAACAATTAATGGTAAAAGTTTTATTGTTATTTTATAAAAGGGTTATTTTTGTTACTTTCTATATCCGATAGCTTATTCCGTTGTGGGGTCCACCAATGATTATGCCGTCGTACAAATATTTTCCGACCAAACGAATATTTTATGATAACTTATTTACTTTGTAAAATTTTCACATATCACCCTTAATTTTAACATTTTATCAATTTAACCATTTACTAAATAGAATAATAATTATAAAAAAAATTAAATATTTTTATTTAATAAAATTCGGGGTCTTACATACTTGCCTGTTTTAAAATTATGAATTCAATTTTCTTTTTAGTTAGGTCAAAATTAGAGAGATATTTTATTTTAAAATAATAAAATGACATAATGGTCTTAAATTTTTTTTTATTTTTTTAGTATCGTTTATAACATCACATTACTATTACTTAACTAATATTTAAAAAATATTTAATAACAAGAATTACAATTAAAAAATAAAATACAGTTATAAATTCTGTGCTTGTCACCTGACATCAAACTAGTTCAAATTTAAATATAGGTTTAACTTTAAATATTCAATCCCACCAAGTGAAAAGTAGACCCGTAAGCAATTAATATCTTTGGCAGAGAGACAAAAGAATAAAAATAAAAGTAAAACCAAGAGCAATTACTACTTAAATAAATAAAACAAAATTAAAACCTATAGTCCTCGTTACTTAAATAAATAAAAACAAATAATAATCATGCATCATTATTACTTAATAAATATAAATAAAAATAAAATACTTCTGCCTTTCATATTATAAGATTATTCAATCAATTTCAAATATTTTAAAACTCAAAATTAGTATAAATTTATTTAGTTTAAATAAATTAGTAGATTATTTAGTTTTATTTATTAGTTTATTTAGTACTACTAGTTATAAATTTATTATTTTTTAAAATTAAATAAATTATCTTAATTTAAAATTTAAAAATACTTTAATTTAAAATTTTAAAACAAGTCAATAAAAAGGTGAAGTAATAAATAAAAACAAAAAGAGTAGCTTGGCTACTTTTTTTTTTTAACACCCATTTTTTGACATGACAAAGATGAAACTCCAAATAAGTTGAGTTGGATTCGATTATTATGAAATTAATTTTATGATAAATTAATTAATTAATTAATACAATATACATAAAAAAGATCACTTCTCAATTTATAAACCTAAAAAGAGATCAGTTCTCGACTTGCAAATCAATATCAATATTGTACTGATCAATTACCACCCAGCGAAAGCTAGTCGGTACTCATGGGTCACATTTAACTTTTAGTTCATGTGTGTTTTATATTTTATTAGAAAATGAGAAAGATTTTCCCAAAAGGAAATGTAAAAAGCGAATCCCTTTTCTTCAATTTCCACCCACATCTTTTCTGTCTCCAATACTGAAGACAGAAAAAGGGCTGCCTGGAAAATAAATCAGCAGTGAATTTATCATAAGCTGCTGTTTGGCTGCTGCTATTGGGAAGAAAGCAAAATTCTGCTGCTGCTTGGTAGTAGCAGTAGGAATTACAAGAAAAAAGAATGGCAATAACAATCTCTTCGAAGCTATTAATTGTGTTGCATCTTCCCTTTGCAGTTTCAGCTAAATCTATTAGTTGTAGTTCCTCCTTCAATTTCCATTCTCTCTCCTCTTCTTCTTACTCTTTGAGACGATGTGCTACTCCAAAGAGCAGTCTTTTCCCCGATTTCTCTTCAAAGAATACGGTACTCCTCTCATATTTTTTAATCGATTTATGTGAGTTTATGTACATTTCTGAGGCTTAGCCGCCTTTTGATGCTATATAGTGGATGTCGGCAAATTGGGTATCTTTCATTTTTGAGGAATAATGTTTTTCATATTCAGGCTTGGTTGTGGTTCTTTGATTTTATGAATTGAAATGGTGGGTATGTTTCACTTGTTTTGATGATGTTAAGGGGGTGATTTTGATATACCCCATTTGCCTTTTGGGAATTTATATGAGCTCTTGTTTTTTGTTTTTGATTTATTAGCAAATCCTTTGATGTATATATTTGGATGATAACAATATCAATATGAGTTAGGATAATAGGGGTAGATGATAGGAGGAACATTCTGTGACATTTTTTTATCAATGAGATTCTTGGTCCACAATTTTTATGCTATTTGGAAAAAAAAATGATAGTTTAACACAGTAGGGTTACATTTGTTAAGGTGGTTTGCACTTTGCACAATGACCTCCAAATTAAATGAACTCTTAATGTGGTTGTTGGCCACAAAATTATCCCCAAGTGCTTACACATTTATGTGTTGATCCTTGCATCTGTAGTTTTGAGTTTTGAGATTATCATTGTTAACATTGTGTGTACCTGTCGACTGGATATTAATAATTCAGTGTTTCTAATGTTGCATGAATATTTTTTAGTTAGGTCTTTTGGCAGTGGGTTGTTATAGCTATGTAAAAATTAAGCTGCAATCAATCTTTTAAGTTGTATTTTTATTAGCAAAAAAATTATTTGGGAAAAGTGAGTAAATAGATGTACAATTTTGCTTTCATTTTTGTGATTATCTTTATTTTTGTTATTTATATTTCTCTTTCTTGCTTTCTTTTCCACTTGTTGCAGTTGCCCAGCAGTTTATTGATTTTTTTACCTATCATATATATAAGAGGATTTTAAATAAATTATCATTTGCGCTCATATATGTTGTCAAAGAAGTTTCTAAATAACTGCTGCAATATTGTCCTCAGATAGAAGGGGGGTTTGGAATTTATGCTATGTGTGCTGGTGCATTAACTCTCTATAGCTTTAGTGTAGATGCCTTACTTGCACCCCCCGTCCCTTGGGCCATTTCTTTGAGGATGATTTGATGGATTGGTTAGGAAGAATTACAAATTTCTCCAAGTAACATCGCCGAACAAATGCAATCTTCTTTTAACTGTTGATTGTTCATGGTTCAAACTACATCCACTTAGTCAGGAAACTCTTATTTGTTCTATTAAAGTAATCTCTCTTGCTTCATTTATCTTTAAAAGTCCCAAGGCTGTTGAAGTTTTCTTCAGTTCCTCTCTACCATAGTACCATTCAGTGTAATGACTCCTCATTCACTGGAGGTGACGTACATTATACATAACAACATGTGCGTAAACCATCCGTATTTTGTTCTTGATAAATGATAAGGTGTCCATCAGTTTAGTTAGACATAAGCACTTCTTCAGAAGTTAGTCTAGTAAAAGATATCAGGATAGCATCTATGAATATGAAAACCATTGAAATAGATTTGTATAATGAAACTTAGGTAAACCAATAGGAAAGAGGTTTTACGTAGAACTGTTTCTGATTTAAGTTCAACAACCTTTTCTTTTTCTTTCTCTTTTATAGTTTAGAATAATATGCCTGTAACTACCTAAGAAAAATTAATAATATTCCTGTAAATAAGGTAAGTTTATACAGCAGAATATTCCCTACCTAAGCTTCAAATGTCTTTGTACCTTGGTTGAGCTTGTATAGCAATAACTGAATAGTTCAGCAACCGCTCTCAAATTGAAACAACTAAACCCTAAAATAGTTCATTTATTTTCTCAGCTTATGTCAGTGGAGATCTCTGTCTACCTTGATATATTTATTGTTATCGGGTATTTTTACCACATATATATGGTAGTATGCTCCATAAATAGTATCATAATTGGTAGATACCTTCTGCTGCCTTTGTTATGAAATTGAGTATTGTTTTTTTTAGCTTCACTATGGGTGTCAATTATGGCGGCTCTAGAAAAGAGTTTCCGTTAGTTCATTCTGCAAAGATGTCAAAGGGCTTCCCTTTGCTAGACATTGCATTTTTTTTCTTTTTATTTGGGAGGACTTCTTTTCCTCTTTAGACATTAATAGTAATTTCATTCTCCTAATTAAACTTCTTTTATTAATAAATAAGATAAAATAATTACTGCATAGTTAGTGTGACAGTTGTACTGTTGTAACATATTGTAGATATTTATGAAATAAGAAGGAAATTATACGATGATAAAAATATCCAAAAGGTGGGAAATAAAATGACTAAGAAGTAAAATTTATTAAACACTTGCATAAATGAGCATTAAAGCAGTGATAGATTACATTCTCTAGAACTAAGCATTTCATTCCCTTTTGCTTGATTGATAATTAATTTTAACTCAATTCTATTATAAGTTTTTGCTTTTTAATAATTAAATTTGAAGTTGAAAACATTGATATTGCTAAATATTAAAAAAGTACTTGTCGTACCATATAGTATACTATTATCTATTATTGCATCATTCATATTTCTATGTTGCAACATGCTACGATCAAGTTGCTGAAATTTTCATAGATCTTTTTTTGGAAACTGTAGGATTCTTAATTTTAGAGGACAAAAGTAATGACACTCGCACTTCAAAAAGGCAGAAGCAATAATAGTGCTTTGTAAATAATTATGAAGTCAGTTGCCTTTCATAAAAATAAAAAAATTATGAAGTTCGAAATGAGCATGCAACAATATTAGTGTGTTAGGTGTTACTCATGAATCTACATGTTAACTTTCTGTTTTTTCTTGACAAGTACATTTAATATTTTTCTGTGTGTGTGTCTGTCTTTTGGATGAGTAAACCATGTATTATATTTCTGTTGAAAGTTATCAAGTCACTACAAGGCAAGATTCAAGCTGTACGTACTATTTACGTGAAAATAGTGAAAAGTCCGCATTCTCTTAAGCATCTTGAAATATTCATTGTTCTACTGGTGACATCCACCAAATGATATACAGCAACCCATGTGCATGTTTAGTTCTCGCTCTATTCAATATATGGATCGTAATTGCAATCTATGATCTATATTACGTTCCATTTTATCATGTCCTTTACGAATATTAGTCAAGTAATTTGGGGTAAGGTAATGGGACGGACTTAAGCTCACTGTAAACTTGTTTTTTTTTAAAAATTGATTTTGTTATATTTACTATTGAAAATTTTGCATGTTCCCCAACTTTTGCGTACTTGAGAGTTGAGATCATCTTTATTACGTATTTCATGCATACTTTAATGTCACTAATTATTTACTAATTGTATTTTTGTTTTTATTTTTATTTTAATGTGTTTGTATAGTGGCTTTACGGACATGCGAAAAGTGATGGAGACATCGATAGCTTGAGTAATGAAAGTGGGAATGAGGTGAAAATGTTTGGTTCTGATGATGAAGTCAAAACCCAGATTCCAACCCAAGCCCAATCACTTGTAGAAGGGTCGGGGGCAGTTTTAATGTCAGAGTATAAACCTTCTCCTGATGTGGATTATTTACAGGTTTGTAAACTTGTTCTGCCAGTCTAATTTACAAATTTTTATTGAACCAGCTTTTACCTATGGTGGGTGCATTGTTCTTCAACTTTTTAAAAAAAGAACAAAAAAGCAACTAATTGATGAATGCACATACTCATTGATGATTTTCAGGCAATTTCTTAAATCATAAGCTTATATCATTGTTCATAACAGAAATGAATGCACATACATACTCATTGATGATTTGGTAATCTCCTTTGAGAGCTATGGTGAAACGCCATGCATTGCAAGCATATATTTTTTGGTTAAAGTGCTTAAACCATACTTCAATTTGCAGCATACATCCTCTCAAAACCCTTTTCATCTAATTCTAATAAAATCGAGCTTTGGATTCTTTTACTCTTATCAATATTCTCTCTCTCTCTCTCTCTCTGCTTGTGTGTGTGTGTAACATACAGTTGTCATTTATTTTCTATTCCAGGAGTTACTAGCAATTCAGCAGCAAGGGCCAAGATCTATTGGCTTTTTCGGGACGCGAAATATGGGATTCATGCATCAAGAACTTATTGAGATCCTTAGCTATGCAATGGTTATAACAGTATGGTGCTGAAGTTTGACTCCATTCTGATTTGTTTAATCAAATTTAAAGTACCTCTTCCACAGTAGCAAATGGGTTGTTCTACTGATCTGGAATTTGTTCTCATTTTTATATTTTTCAGAAAAATCACATTTTTACTTCAGGAGCATCAGGCACTAATGCAGCTGTTATTAGAGGTGCTTTAAGAGCAGAGAGACCCGAGCTGCTCACTGTAATATTACCTCAAAGTTTGAAAAAGCAACCTCCAGAAAGCCACGAATTGTTGTCTAAAGTAAGTATTTGGTTATGTTCTTTTGCTTATCAAATGTTTTGATGATTGCACGTTTTGTCTTATTTGACATATTTAAAAATAATGATTAGGAAAATATCATCTACTTAACACTCTAGATAACTATCTATAAGTTCACTCGGAATTAATTAGTTTTAATCAATATAATTTACCTCGACCCCGATTTGTCTTTCATCTCTTTTAGCTGGAAAGATATTCTTCTCCACCTCAATCCATTTTCTTCCCCACCTTGGCTTCAAAAGACGGCTAGAATTCATCAAACTCTTTCCCAATAGGCCCACAATTACCTGCCTATAATTTCACCAAAACACTGATTGCCTTGCAATATCCTTGTCTTTTGGATATCTAGAAATTGTGACTAGTTTGAATTCACCTTCTTGATTTGCATAGCAAAAGTAAAAGTCTAAAAAGTGGGTCCTTTTAGTATCATAAATTCAGATGATTACTTTAAACTCCAAAGTCTTGTTCCTTGGATTATAAGATGCCAATTTGATTACTTGCCGTTATTATTACACATAGATGCTTTAGAAGTGTGTGATCTTTCTTTCTTCTTAATTGGGATATGGACTGAGCGTAATGCTCTGCTTTTTAGAGATAACTAATATTTGAGATATGAGCTTTTTTCTTGCATCTTCTTTATGGTCCTCTACCACGGGTTCCTTAGGGGTGTTTTTGTGTTTGATCATATAGATTGGAGAGCTGTTTTTTTTTGTCTGTGTGCTTTTTATTTCCACCTGTTATGTGGTGGGTGGACTCCTTGTCCTCCATGGTTGTATTTTTTCTTTTCATATAATAATTATTTTCTTAAAAAGAATAAATTTTATTATTGCTAGTTGTTAGTAGATCTAGAGAATTCTAGGATATTATTCTAATAGCATGATTAGGGGAATTGCATGATTAAGGGATGATTGATTTACTTTTTAAATGTACTGCAGTTCTAAACCTATATAAAGGCTCTCTATTGTACATTGTAAGATATATAATTGAAAACATCTTTCCTTCTTTATTTCTCCAGATGGTATTAAAACTTAGTTGATCTTGACAATCAAATCAAAAGGTTTTGCTTCCGTAGTCGGCGACACATAGCTGGCGGTGGGTATCGTTTCTTTTTATTATTTAACTTCATCTTAAAGAAAAAAAATTAGGTGGTTAGGGTTCAGTTCTGTTTTTTTGTTTTGGAGTTTTTTTTATATATATATATATATATTTTTTCATTTTCAAAAAGGCGACATGTCTAGAGTAGTTTATTTCTCAAGTTGAAATATGTAAAATGGGTTGTTGATTAGAGAGGAAGGATTTTCATGGGGCAAAGGTTTGAGGAAGCCATGTGTCCTTCGATTTGTTGGGAGGCTTAAGAGTCCTTCGTTATTGACGAATGCAAGGAGTCCATCGTTTTTGTAGGAGATAAGTGTTCTCTGTTATTGCTTGCACATAATATCCTTGGAAAGTGGATGTGAAGTTATGCATTGAGGTTGAGAAGCAACTTTGGACATACACATCATTTTTCTTTTTCTTCTTTTTTTCGTGCAAATTGAAGAGGGCCTCAATTTGAGGGGGAGTGTTGGAGATAAATATTTAAGTTTGGTTTGAATCTTTTTAGTTTTGGGATTATGTTTTGTAATAAACTGTAAGTCATAATATAAGACTTTCAGCTTGAGGGGGAGTGTTAGTAGATAATTTAGAAAACTCTAGGATATTATTCTAATAGCATGATTTGGGGGATTGTATGATTTAAGGGGATTGCATGATTAAGGGATGATTGATTTACTTTTTAAATGTACTGCAGTTCTAAGCCTATATAAAAGCTCTCTATTGTACATTGTAAGATATAAAATAGAAAACATCTTTCCGTTATTTCTCCACACTGGTATTACCATTCAATTTTCCACTAATTGTTTACCTATCTATGGTATTAGTTGTCTAATTTTTGTAGTCAGGGTTGTGCGTTGTCGTTGTTTGATATATTCATTCAGAAGTATTGTATGTACTATTCAGGAAAAAGATGCCAAGATTTATTTTTCCATTCAGAGATTCTTGTTCATGTTGTCCATGATAATAATGAGGAACCAGAAACTGACTTATGAGTGTTCATGATAGGGATCGATCCATGAGACGTCGTCGTCGTGGATGATTTGATTTTTAGTTATTTATTTATCAGTATTTATTTATTTAGTTCGTGGACTTGTTATTTATTGATTTATTTCAGTATTGATTTATTTATTTAGAGGCCCAATTGTTAATAAATATGTAAGTTATGACAGATTATTAGACACACTTTGATATTGATTTTATCCTAATTATTGGTTGCGATCAATACTTTTCTCCTTACTGTAATTGGGAAACCCTAGGGTAATGGTTCTCCTGCGTTTGGATCACCCTAGTTCTTTTAATTTTTCTTATAGATGTACGACTTTTAATTAATTATTTGTTTATCAATTTTCGTCCTACATCATATTGGTATCAAAGCCAGATTTCGATCATGGGACCTGTGGGTTATGGGTCCACCACGCTTCCGCTGTGTCCAACTCTTAGTCTACTACCCAGGAGAGGCGCTTTACGTGTCAGGATTAGGGCATAAGTCTTTTGAGTGTTCCAATCGCAATCGCTAGTGTAACAATAGTAGGGAAAACTTTAAAAGAGGAGGGAGATATTGTCGGGACTGAAGCTGAGGGATAGTATGACTCGCAGGATGAGGAGGCTGATGAACACCTAAGGAAGATAGGTAATCATGTAGGTGTCATGAGGTGCGTTTTCACGTGTCATAGGAGAGAGGATGATTGGAGAAAACCACCATATTTCTGACCTAAATAACGTAGGTGGTGTCTCTTCTAAGTTAATCATCGATGGGGCTAGTTGCTTAAATGTGGTTGCTGAGTCCGCTTTACCATGGATGAAACTAAAGGCAGTACCACTTCCCTAACCTTTTAGCGTCGCCTGGGTCAACAAGGCATCCATTCACGTGTTAAAGAGATGTACATCCACCTTTAGGGTTATGAGGAGAGTATTTGGTGTGATGTCCTTCCTATGGATGTTGTACATTTTCTACTTGGGCGACCTTGGCTATATGATCGGGATGTGAGTCATTGTGGGAGAATGAACACGTGTGTTTACACAAGTGGCAAAAAATATCATTAGCCCTTGTGGGTTTGTCCAAGAGTCAACCAAAGGAGACTAGCTTATCTATCCAACAAACCAAATCACTCCATATTCTTAATAGAAAGGAGTTTTAGCGGAGTGTTGGAGGAGAATATAGTTACCGATGCGTTGAGTAGGGTGTCTATTCTTGTCAACTCTTTGAGGGTGAAAGTTGTGGGATTTGAACGCATTATCCAGGAGTACCCTACTTGTCAAGACTTTAGCGACATTTATGTTACCCTACAGACAAGGGCGGATCCAGGAATTTTTTTCAGCAGGGACGGATTTTAATTAATTTTTTTGTTATAGTTAAATACAGAAAACTTGAACTAATCATAATATTAAGCAATCATAATAACGTTTACAAATTGCAATAAATATTCATCTTCAAACTAAAAAAAGAATTTCAAATAAAAAAAATTTAAATACAATTTATAAACTTATTTTGATTACTTGTTTTCTATATTCAAACTAATTTCAAAGTATAAACTAGTTTTGGTATTTTTTATAAGTTTCAAATAAGTTTTACTTGAAATAAGAAAAACAAATCAACCAAAATTTATACTCAGAATACCAAAAATTATACAAGGTCCATTAGTTAGATGCAGAGAAATAAAGTAATTATAACAACTAGAAATAAGGGGATGCTAAAGGCTCATAGTCATTTTTCATTTCCCATTATAAAATAAGGCAAAATCATTGTTAGCTATTACAATAAAAGACAAACTATTTAACCAAAATGATCCCATTTTCAATTGAAGATCAAACAACCCGAAAACAAAAATCTAATCAGACCAAACAAACAGTAACCATAGTCAACCAAATCAATAACAAAAAATTCAAACTTGAATCAAACAGTCCTTCACAGTTCACACACTAATGAACATTCAAAACCAAAAACTATACAAAAAGTACTTCTAAGATTTCACCAAGCTTTAAAACTAAGAATATTTTTGTACTTGTATTTAGAATTGGATTATGAATTTTTTTGCCCCCCTCTAAATTTAACTCTTCCATTAATTTGTCCCCTTAAATTTATTAATTTATATTTTTACCCTACCCGTATACATATAAAAAAATTCAAATGAGGCAACGCCTACGCCGCCCCCTTAAATAGATCCGCCTACCATGTAATCCTAGTTCCCCACCATCTAGTGATTTTCGTATCCATGATGTGTATCTTTTTAAGGGCACCAACTTGTGTATTCCTTGTACATCGATACATGAATATTTATTGTGGGAGTTATACGCAGGAGGTTTAGCTGAACACTTTGGTCGAGATAAAATCATTGTCATTGTTGAGTAGGGGTGTAAACGGTATTAAACGGATACGGATACAGGTATATCCGTATCCGTATCCGGAAAACCAATTCGCTATCCGTATCCGTATCCGGTATCCGGCGGATTTTAAAAATATTATCCGTATTCGGTATTCGGAAAAATATTCGAATTATCTGTTACCGTTTATTTTATCCGAATAGACAAATTATTCGGATATCCGAATTCGTTTATCGGTAACCTAATATAAAATTCATTCAAAATATTTACGAATATATATATATATATATATTAATATATATGTGTATATATTAAATTATTAACAACTTATATAGGTAAATTATTAATTAATAATTTACATTAATTAATAACTTAATTAATGTAAATATCAAGTGTGTGTGTGTGTGTATATATATATATATATAGTTATTCATATATATATATGTTATTCGGATACGGATTCCGGATATCAAATTCCGGATATCGGATTCCGGATATCCGTATCCGCCGGATATATTTACGGACGGATGTTAATCGAATACGAATACGCCTATATCCGTATTCGTATCTGTTTATTTACGGATACCTTTAAACCAAATACGGATATATCCGTTTTTTTTCCGAATGCGAATAATATCCGTTTTTTTTCGAATACGGATGCGGACGAATACGAATTTTTCGGTTACCATTTACAGCCCTATTGTTGAGGATATGTTCTTTTGGTCTAGCCTCAAGAGGGATAAAGCTCGTGTTGTTTCTGAGTGCTGCTAGGCATGTTCATCAATTATTTACCGAACCGGACCGCTCCGAAACAACCTAGTTACCGAATGTAGCTAGAACTGCGTATTGAAAACGGTTCCGGTTGAACCGATATGTCGAACCGGTAAGCTGAAAATACCGAAAATAAGCAATCACTAGTCTCCAATAAGATTAGTTTCCTAAAACTAAAACTGAAAAATATGCCCACAAAAATAATGTAATCTCCATACATAATTTGGGACAATTTTGATTTTGTTATGCCTCTTGTTATCCTAAAAAGCCTTAATTGAGCTATTATCCTACAACCATTCCATCCTAAAAAGCCTTACTTGTTAGCTATTATCTTAACAAGTCACTTAGAATGTTTCTATAACATCACTGTTCTAGGATTTCAAAATATTCCAATACAAGCAATAAACATGACTTGATAGTGGGACAAAGAGTAGAGGGATGCAGGATGCTTGTGATGAATAAGGTTTCTGTGTAAGCAGAGAATAGAACAAAGCTGTTTCTATAGTATAACTTCTACTTTTGTCCGATGTTATTACCTCTGGCTACAGAAGTGTATATATATACATGCACATAAATAAAAACATAGCCAGTCCGTGAGAGGGAACGCGGGATAACAATAAAAGTATATTTAAATGAAAGGAAACATGCCTGCATAGTACATGCTTCTCAGTTAAGTAGTTAACAGATCAAGATACTCACAAGTCACAAATATGATGAAGTTGGGATATTCGGTACGAACCGGTTTGGTATGAACCGAACCATCAAAATAACTAACCGGTTCTGGTACCGAACCAGTTTTCTCTGTCGCGCAGACCGGTCCGATTTACCTTAAAACTTGAAAAAACTGAAAAATTTGACCACTCTTAAGTACTGCACATGTCAAATTGCTTAAGGTTGGAAGCAGAACACGGGTTGTACACTCTACACTTCATGTTCTCCATGCACCATGGGAAGATTTTGTCTTAGGTTACCGAGAACCCAGAGGGGTCATGACTCAGTTTTTGTTGTAGTGACTGTTTCACTAAGACGACTCATTTTATTCCTTGCAGCTAGACCTAGCAAACGGGTCGGGCCAGCCCGCGGGTTTTTTTTTTTTAACAAAACAATGCTCTTTTTGAGAATCGAACTCTAAACCTCCCCCACTCCTTAAACAAATGCTCAAACCAACTGAGCTACAAGGATTTTTTATTCTAAAGTCACTATATACCTTACTACATCTCTTTTTAATACTTTTTGTTTTAAAATAAACCTTGTTTTTCGACTGAAAAATGCAAATATCACCCAAAAAAAAATTGAAGTAAACAAATAAATTGCAAAAAAAATTAAATGATCATCTCATTTTTTGGCGACGTGGGATGGACTAAAGAGTATAAATGATCTAACAATCATTAATAATGAGAAATTAGTGCATGTTAAATATATAAATTAATGTTCCTTAGACTTGGTGATCGCGACTGGGTTGGGGTGGATCAAATTCATTCACGTGCCAAGAGGAAAATTAAGGAATAAAGATTCCATTCAGATCATGGAAATATATATTGGGCAAATGCATGCCAATTTGGTGACAATTATATATATATATATATATATCAAGATGAGTTGAGATATCATCGATGTGTATTTGATATGATATGTACCCCATGGCCAGAAGAAAGAAGAAGATAGAAGAAAAAGTTCGTCAATTTCCCACTAGCTAATTAATACCACAATCATCCCACCTAAGCTCATATCGTTTGCTTCACAATATAAAGGTAGATCCTCCACCAACGTACGTTACATATATACTCCACTAGAGTTTATACATACATATACATATATATATATACATACATATACATATATATATATATATATATATATATATATATAAGCATTAAATTGGTGGGTCTTCCTTCATTTTAGCATGAACTTTCAGTTTGCATGAAGTCTTGGTCAGTGTATGCTAGGAGTGCCGGGTAAGTGACTCTAGAATAAAAAATCCTTGTAGCTCAGTTGGTTTGAGCATTTGTTTAAGGAGTGTTGGAGGTCTAGAATTCAATTCTTACGGAAAGCATTATTTTGTTTTTTTTTTAAAAGCCCATGGTAGGGTCACCATGAAGGGCCTACAACCGTGCCAAAATGGCCCAAGTTTTCATTGGCTAAAAAAGTTAAGCCCAAAGCCCAATTTTTACGGGCCCAGGCCAATTTTGCCAGGTCTACTTGCAGCAAAACTGATAATGCCTCACATATTGCCATAATTTTCTTTAGTGAGGTAGTGAGATTGCGTGAGTTACTATTGACTATAGTTTCTGATAGAGATGCGAAATTTATGAAAAACTCTCTAGAAGAAACTTAACATCACACTTAAGTTTTCTACTACGTATCATTCTCAGACTGATGGTCGGATTGAAGTTGTTAATAGAAGTCTAGCTGATTTGATACGTTGTCTTATGGGTGATCATGTGTCTACATGGGATAAGGTTTTACCTATAGCTGAGTTTGCATATAATAACTCAGTTAATCGTTCAACTGGAGTAAGTCCTTTTTAGGCTTACACCGGTTATCTCTCAGCAAACTTGTTGATTTAGCTTCTCTTCCCATTGCATATAGGGCTAGTGAGTCTGCAGAGTCTTTTGCTCATCACATTCATAATTTGCATGCTGAGATAAGAAAGAAAATTAATTTGAGCTATGAAAATTATAAGTTTGCTGCAGATGTTTATCGTAGGTATCAAGAGTTTAATGAGAATGATCTAGTGATGTTGCGATACCGTGCTGAGAGATTACCTCCTGGCACATGGAAGAAAGTGCATGCTAAAGGATAGTCCATTTTGAGTTCGAAAGAAGGTTAGTGCTAATGCATACGAGTTGGATCTTCCGAGTGTATGGGTATTGATTCTGTATTTAATGCGGAAGACCTTACTCCTTATTATGGGTCTTTTGATTATTCCACCCCCTCTTCCACTTCTTCTCCTACTTCTTCCCCTACATTTGCTAACCCTGATTAGTTTATACTTGTTCCTCCTTTACCTGTTCCACCTGCACTTCCTATTGTTCCTATACATCGTACAATAGAGGTTATTGAGGATGTGTTTGATGAGCGTGTTGTGTCGTCGTGGATGATTCTCTATTTAGTTATTTATTTGTCAATATTTATTTATTTATTTAGTTCGTGAATTTGTTATTTATTGGTTTATTTCAGTATTAGATTATTTATTTAGAGACCCAATTGTTAATGGGCCTAAGATTATTAGAGTTTCTTTTTATTATAAATATGTAAGTCATGACAGATTATTGGACACACTTTGATATTGAAATTATCTTAATTATTGGTTGCAATCAATACTTTTCCTGTGGTTGGGAAACCCTAGGGGTAGAAGTTCTCCTGCGGTTGGATCAACCTAGTTTTTTAAATTTTCCTTACTGATTTACCACTTCCAATTAATTTTTTGTTCATCGATTTCCGTCCTACATCAGTTCAGGTTAAATAAAATTTTAGTGTAATGTTATAATTCAAACATCTGGTTGGGGTAATTTTAATTCTAAACCAAGATTTTTCTCTAAAAAAAATTTAACTCAAAAATCTCAAGCTTTGCAATTTCAGGGTAATATTGGATGTTGATACTCATGTGCTAGCACTTGTTCACTTGTACAATGTATACCATATATGTCGATGAAGTTGTCCTCCATGTATCTGATTTTCATTAGTTATCCTTTAGGGGGATCAATGTTTTTATTTAATAATTATTGTTTGATCTAATCAAGTTATTAACAAATCTGGGATGTCACAACTTTTTAGATTAGGAAGCCTGATAATGGGTGTGTCTGTGAATGAAATCTAACTCTTTAATAAGTTGCAATTCCAAAACAGTAAGAAGGTTTCTCAATTATTGTAGTTTTTTGGATACAAGGATAAACTACCGTTCTTCCTTTGGCAGGTAAAGAATGTGATAGAGAAGCCGTATAATGATCATCTCCCCTTGATTGAAGCCAGCAGGTTTGTAAGGAAGTCCTAGGCAGTCCCTCTTTCTTTTGTTTCAAGTTTATATGGTATCTGTGGACCCTTGTTTATGGATGGCAGCTGATATAGACACTCAATTATGAGCACTGAACTGCCAAAATTCCCTTCATTGCACTAAACATTACAAAGTAGGGCAGCCAAATTAACGTATTTTGCATGAATCATTCTGACAGCATGAAAATTTCTTGGTTCAGTCTACAATATAAATAATATACATATATATTTCTTTGATTCTTTGTTCTCCACTATGAAAGAATACAAAAGACAATAACATCATATAGGGTTATAAATCTACTTCTGGATATTGTAATATTAAAATAGATGTTGACCTTTTTTGGAGACTCTGGTACAAGATACCTCAGACGATAGATTTAAATTTGTTGATTAACGAAAAAAAACATATGCGGACTGTTTTGTAGCTTTTCCCTACTGAACTTGTATGTCTGGAGAGATCTACAAATAGTCCAGATTTTACTAGTTTCTGCAAATGAATCTTACCAAGTATATTCATGAGCACAAACATATTGCCTTGTACAAGAAGCCCCAAAACGCATGGAGAAACTCATTATTTCCCCAATTCAGAAAATATATGGAAATAAGACGGAAAAAAGATGCACCAACACGTAGAAGCCAAAGTTATTGTCACATGGGTATTACTAGCTTATTGTAGACACTTTGTATTGGCTCTGAGGGAAGTAATTTTGTCAGAGATGTTCTCAGCATTACTATTTTCATCCCTCATGGCTCTTTCTTAGATGAGGAAAGGCAGGCAAGCCTGCCTGTGCAGAATGATAAATACAACTCGACTAGTTATTTATTAGTTGCTGCATTCATCTACCTGTATTTGAAATTTTTTAACCCTTCATACCTGTTGAAGTTAGGATACCAAGCTTAGCGTTTTAGTTTTACGTCTTTTTAAGTTGGTTTGACGACGAGCTCTTCATCAAATCTGACACATATTTGTGATGGAATTGCAGATTGTGTAACATGGATATCATTTCACAAGTGCAGCAAGTCATCTGTTTCGCCTTCCATGATAGCAGATTGCTTATGGAAACATGTCAAGAAGCAAAGAACCTCAGAAAGATTGTGACTCTTTTCTATCTAGACTGATCTGAAGCACCGACTGCCTATCATCTGTATATTGCTCGAAAGGCGAGGTTGCTTTTTGTTTGTAAATTAAGGTGGACAGAAAAATTGCCGATTTTATGCAGATTAAGATAGAGCTAAGGGAGCCTCTTTGCGGCTTGTTCATTGAAGTACAAAGGGATTTTTTTTTGGTTATCAATTATGCCTTTAGCAAATGAAATTTACATATTAGAAAAATGTATTAGATAGGCAAATGATTTTGCAATGCATGTTATTAAATATGCATTGTTTATTTATTAAGGATTCATGGAAATCTTCTTAGAAATTTTTGTAATGATTTGAACTGAATATATCCCTCAACACCATTTTATCATTATCTCAATTTCTTTAAGCTATTTCTTGTTTATTCATTGATATAATGGTTTTGGGTTTAAGTGAGTAAATTAGTTGGGATGAAGCCAGTGAGGCAAATATGAGTCTGTTTTGGCTCGTTGGGTGAACTTAAGATCCGGGTCGTATATATATATATATATATGTTTGTGTATTTTTTTGTTTGGTAGGTTGATTACCGGAAACCTTGACATGGTTAGCCTCTTGACCAATGAATGTACCTCCGAGCATAAATATAAGATTTATTTTGACATTTTGAACAATTAACAACTTGATTATATTGGCACATGTGGATATATTATCGCAAATATGAATAAGATCACATAGAATCGTAGAATCGGTGTGGGATCGTATGATCCTATTAAAGTAAACCAAAAGTATATATTTTGGATATTTTTTACTTATATAAGTGGTTCAATTAAATCAAAAACTTTTAGACTCCATGAGTTAATTGACGATATATGTTTATATAATAAAACTCCATTTTATAATTTCATAACTTATTCCAAATGAATAGGAGATGGATTCCATACTAGTGAAAATATCAAATTTTATTTTTGAAAATATCAATTTCTTACACAAACCAAATAGTAAATGGATTTGGAGAAAGATGTATTGGAAGTGATTCAATTATGGAATGGAAATCAAATAATAAATGGATTTAGAGGAATGTATTGGAAGTGATTCAATTATTTAATTTTTGTTGTTGGTACTATTAAAGCATTCTATTATAATTTATTTATTTATTTTTTGATACTATTAACCCATTCTATTATATATTTTTTTAAATACTATTAAAGCATTCTATTATAATAATTTATATAATTTATAGGAGAGGAGAGAGAGAATTGATCCCCATAACTAGTACTGAGTGCTGATTCTCGAAAATTATTTCTTCAATCACCAGGCTTTAATTTTAAAATTTTGTTATTTCTAAGAATATTAGACAAGAGTAAGGTTATAAAATAAGCAAACAGTTCGGATTCGATTCGTACTCGTTCGACTAAAATTCGATTCGAGCTTGCCAGTCAAATATGGACAAATTTTAAAGTTCGATAAATTACTCGAACCTCTTCAAATTATAATTTTCTATTGATACTCATATTCGTTCGAAAAGTTTAAACTGCTCGGATTCGATTTAGAATCGTGCTCGACTCGAAAATTAAATGAGTCTCAATTAAATTTTATTTTATAGTTCATAAATTTTATGAATCAAATTTGATCAAATAATTGACTCAATTCTCGTATAAGGGAGACAAAAAGATAATTAATTTGAAACGATAATTAAACGAGTCTCAATAAAATTTTATTTTATATTTTATAAATTTTGTGAACCAAATTTAAACAAATAATTGACTCAATTCTCGTTCATATAAGGGAGACAAAAAGATAATTCAAATTTTATTTTATAGTTCATAATTATGAACCAAATTTGATGACTCAATTCTCGTATAAGGGAGACAAAAAAAACAATTAATTGGGGACGTAAAGGACATACTTTTGTATAAGAAGTCAGAGCCCTTGCACAACGTACAAACTCTACAATGGCTCTTGCATCAATCAGGAGAAACATTTTTGTCCGTACACCATCAGCAAATTCGCCTTTCTTTTCTCCCTGCACTTATATCCTTCTCTCTTCTCCACACGGACCACACTCCGACGCTTTCCCCTTCTCTCTCTTCATCTCAATTCTCAACATCCATTCCCTTTTACTCTGTTCATCAAATCATACACAGACTGTTTTTTCTCTCTCTACAGCCGAACCCACATCAATGGCGGATCAGCCACTCGAAGAAGATGACAAGAACGCATTAGCTAACCTTGATAGTGCTCCGTCGCCCTGCAATAAGGCCCAATCTTACAGCCACCAACTCCGAACTAACACCGGCACCAATATCAAGCGCCACCACCCTCAAATCCGCAAGCATAGTCTCGACGACAACGCAATTAAGACCAACATTGATGGTTTTTACGATTCCTCCGATGATGATTTCTACCCTTATGCCACCACTAGTGATGGAGGGGACCCAGCTGGCTCGGCCACTGTTATGGGCAGCAACGGTCACTTTGAGTACCACCCCACGGTGGTGGAAGGGGCTGAGCAACCGCAGCAGCAACAATCTTTGCCAGAGTTTATGGGAAACGACAGCAACGCGCCGGCGATATTTAAGACCCCGACACGCGCTGCAGTCCACCCGAACCGACCGTCGTGCCTCGAGCTGAGGCCGCACCCACTCAGGGAGACTCAAGTGGGGAGATTTTTGAGAACAATTGCTTGTACGGAGACGCAGCTTTGGGCGGGTCAGGAGTCCGGGGTTCGAGTTTGGAACTTAACGGATGCGTATCAGCCGGGGATTGGGATTGGCGGTAGGGCTCGGAGGGGGGACGAGGATGCGGCGCCGTTTTATGAGTCTGCTAATACTTCGCCGGCCATCTGTATGATAATTGATGGTGGAAGTAAATTGGTTTGGATTGGACACAAGGATGGTAAGATCAGGTCATGGAAGATGGACCAGCCAATGGATGATACTCCTTTTAAGGAAGGGCTTTCGTGGCAGGCTCACCGCGGTCCAGTTCTTTCAATGGCGATTTCTGCTTATGGTAATCATCAATGCTCTTGTTTGTTAGTCATTTGGAAAGAGAGTGGGAGGGAAATGAAAACTAAGAAAAGATGGATTTTTTTTTGACAACCAGTTAGTTTTGGTATAATGTTGTTTGATAGTGTTTTTTTTTGAATACCTGTGCTATTACAATTCAATTCTAGGATAAATTTCATCGGAATACATTTCATGGTAGGGGTTTGAGGACAACCTAGGGAAACTTACTTTCAATTTCGAACGACATGTGACCTTGCACAATCTTTACCACTAGGCTATCATCTTTGGTCTATAATGTTGCTTGATATTAGTTGAACCTTAATGACAAGATTGTTAGTAGTGAACGGAGTAAAAGCATGGAATTTTTTGGTAAAATTAGGAAGGTAAAACAAAATGTGCTTATAGATCATGAGAGAGAATGATAAGACAATTTATAATTCTAAAATTACTGCTCCAAAAGCTCTGATTCCTCACTTCTCATAGATTGGAATATAGCGTTCAGTCAATATAATCCTTGCTATCTTAAAATATGCTGGTGTGAAGGTTTGGGGTCAAAGGCTTGTTTTTCCTCCTGGTGCCTGCAGATGACAATCTGCCATATAAGGACAAAGTTGGGTGATTATTTTATTTCTTGAAAATGGTCATTAAGTAAATTCAAGACCTACCTTAACAAGTATTGTACATTGCTTTAATTTCAGATTTTTGATGTTATAATTTTCTGGGTAAGACTAACAAGGAGAAATTACAGTAGTTCTAATGGATCATTCCTCTCACCAAAATTTATTTGAACATTAGCAGTCCAGCAGATAATCACATAATATGCTTCATTTGTTGAGGCAAAAATAAACAGGACAAGCTACCCTCGTTAGTTATTTTTCTTTGTCAGACTCAGATGTTTTATTGGGATACTATATTTCCAATAACTGTCACATTGTCAAAAAATATTGGCATAACTTCCTGTCTCTGTTTATTGGTATCTTAAGCCATTTGGAGTTAAGGATTATCTGTCTCATCTACTTTTTTTGCCTATCACATTTTGTTATTGATTCCATCCATGAAAAAAAATCTTGAAACAGTTTATGCTGCCAATTTGATTGTTTAGATATGCTATGTTTTCCAATTAGGCAATTTTTACCTGTAGATTATATTTTTTGTACGACTGCACAAATGTGCACAAAATAGAAGAGAAATATCTTGCATAAACTTTTTAACATCATCCAGTTCAAATATATCCTTGCCAATTTTTAATCAGTGTTGCTTGGATTCAGGTGATATATGGTCAGGTTCTGATGGCGGTGTTATTAAAGTCTGGCCATGGGAAGCTGTTGAAAAATCTCTTTCTCTATCACCAGAGGAAAGGCACATGGCTGCTTTATTAGTGGAGAGGTCATTCATTGACCTCAGGAGTCAAGTTACGGTCAATGGTGTTTGTAATATATCTTCTTCAGATGTTAAGGTTTTGTTGTCTGATAATGTTAGAGCTAAAATGTGGGCATCTACATCTCTATCCTTCTCACTCTGGTATGTATTCAATTTACATGTTGTCCTCCACAAATTACTATGTGACAGGAATTAGATTTACTTTCCAAAAGTTTATCCATTTTGTCAAAAATAACTGATATATTTTTTATTACCAATAATTAGTTCACCATTTCAAATTGTAGTTTAAAAATAAGGAGCATAAGGTCCTAATGCATTATTGTTTGTGGATTGTAAATGAAATTTTGTCAATTCATTTGTCGTTCGTATTATTCTGATAGTTTGTTAACTGCAGGGATACTCGTACGAGGGAACTGTTGAAAGTATATAACGTAGATGGTCAGATTGAGAATCGAGCTGACTTGTCATCAGTGCAAGATCAACCAGTTGAAGATGAGATTAGTGTAAAGTTTGTTTCCAAATCAAAGAAGGAAAAATCCCAAAGTAGCTTTTTGCAACGTTCACGTAATGCCATTATGGGAGCTGCAGATGCTGTTCGTCGAGTTGCAACAAAAGGCACAGGGGCATTTGCTGAAGATGCTAAAAAGACAGAAGCGCTAGTTCTTACTCCAGATGGAATGATTTATAGTGGATGTTCAAATGGGTCAATTGTGCAGTGGGATGGAAATGGTGTTCGTTTACAAGAATTCCATCATCATCCTTGTGCTGTGCTATGCTTTTGCACTTATGGGTCGCGTATATGGGTTGGCTATGTGAGTGGTATGGTCCAGGTGTTGGATCTTGAGGGAAATTTGATTGCAGGCTGGGTTGCTCATAACTGCCCTGTAATAAAACTGGTTGTTGGTAATGGTTATGTTTTTAGCTTGGCTACTCATGGTGGTATTCGTGGATGGAGTGTTGCAGCTCCTGGACCTATTGATCAGGTTTTACGACCAGAATTGGCCAAGAAGGAACTAATGTATACAAGAGGAGAAAACATTAAAATTTTTGTCGGAACCTGGAACGTTAGTCAGGGAAAACCTTCTCATGATTCACTTAGTGCATGGTTGGGTTCTGCAGTATCAGATGTTGGCATTCTTGTTGTTGGGTTGCAAGAAGTGGAAATGGGTGCAGGCTTTCTTGCCATGTCTGCAGCAAAAGAAACTGTGAGATTCTACACTCTTCGCATTTGTTGACATTCCCTGTATAAAGAATCTCACTTCCTTTATAGCAGGGTCATTTTATAGTAAATAATAAAAAGGAAAGTTCAGAAACAATTAACAGCTTGAGCCAGTTACCATTTAAAACTAGATACAGGAACTTCTTTGGAGTTCTTAGAAACCTGTGTTAACTTCTTTTTTTCTTTGGACGGTGTCAATGAGTCAATGTGATGTCTCTTACCTAATATTTTCTTTTGGTAAGTGTTGCCTCTTCCCTAATATAAAAGTGGAACTATTCAAGAATTACATTAGAGGGAGCAAAAGATTAGCATTTAAGGGTTCAATCATTTTCAATCAATGAAGCATTTTTTCTTTATTAGAGCGGCTTGTGGACGAAAAGTTGCAGAGCTTTACGCACTATGAGACTTTGTTTATTTAGTTCAGTCATTAATATGTAATAGTGACATCACTTGATGCTTGATATGTGGAAGATGAACAGAACTTGGTTTAAAAAAATTATGTCAACTGTAGGTAGGACTTGAAGGGAGTTCTATTGGGCAATGGTGGCAGGATGCCATCGGAAAGGTTTTAGATGAAGGATCAACTTTTGAACGTGTAGGATCAAGGCAGCTGGCAGCATTGCTCATTGCTATCTGGTAAGTCTTGTCACAAAAGGTTCCTATATATGATCGTATTTCACTTTTATGTTGGACACCGAAACTCTTGCTACATATAATAAGCCTCTCAGTTCTGCAACTCATTCAACTACTTTTGGCAAGACATTGTTTTCCCACATAATGATCTCTAAATGGCTGCTACTTATTTAAACTGCTTTGTCTGTTCTGTTGTTGGTTGATATTCATCATCTAGGGTAAGGAAGAGTCTTAGAACACATGTGGGGGACCTCGATGTTGGAGCTGTTGCATGTGGTTTAGGTCGTGCAATTGGTAACAAGGTATATAAGTCTTTTTCACATATTTCATATTTCATGCATGAATTTGGGATACTTTCTCTGTTTCTCATTGAAGAAGATGAAAATGCATCGTTTGAGGTTTGTTATCGCTGTTCATTGAAAATCTGATAAGAGTTTTAATATGATAACATGTATGGCAGTAATGTGGCTGATTACTATTTTACTTTGGAATAAATGCATAATTTTCATTTGTAATTACTTCTGCTCCAAGTTCTGGTTTTTATGAACTTACAGCACCATTGGTTTGGTACTAAAATTCTCCTTCTCAGTATATATGAAAGTTCATGGCATGCACGATTGGCAAGGAGTTCATAATTTCCTTTTTCTCCATCTAGTTTAAATTAATTAATATGAAAATAATTACCTTATAGTTGTTGTTTAAATCAATAGACTGATATATCTGTTCTGTACAATCATGCATACTTATTTAAACCACAACCCCTTCTGCTGCTCTGTAAATTTATTGCTCAATATGGTACTATTAGAACTTTTGTGGTCATGGAAGCATCAACATAACTCCAGATGATGGTTTTAAATCGTTGGCAGTTGATTAACTGGTGTATTTTATAGATTTGTAGTAGGAGTGTAATGTTTTATTGCATCTCCAATTCAAACCACTTTCATGGTTAATTAATGACTTCACTATATTGATACTTCTTCTCTGAAAGTATGGTTTACATGGGCCCATTTATCTAAGCAGGGTGGTGTTGGTTTGAGGTTGAGAGTGTATGATCGGATAATGTGTTTTGTGAACTGTCACTTAGCTGCACATCTGGAAGCGGTCAATCGTCGGAATGCTGATTTTGATCATATTTATCGAAATATGGTCTTCAGCCGGTCATCTAACCTCCTTAGTAATGCTTCTGGTATGGTGCCATTCCTGTTTTTTCTTTCTATCTTTCTTTCTCCACATTTATTTTGGCTACTTTATTCTTTTGGTTGCCATGGATCCTCTGTCTTGCAGCTGGTGTCTCATCGGCCGCTCAAGGACATCGCATCACAAATGTATGAATATTGATCGTTATACTGAGGTTGATATACATCCTTACCCATTTCAAATTATGGATAGAGCTTTATTGTCTTTTCCTTGACAGGCTGTGGGGATCAATCCCGATGAAGGGAAGCCTGATTTAGCTGAAGCAGATATGGTCATCTTTTGTGGTGATTTTAATTATCGACTTTTTGGAATATCTTATGATGAAGCAAGAGACTTTGTTTCCCAAAGGAGTTTCGACTGGCTTCGAGAAAGGGATCAACTGAGAGCAGAAATGAAAGCTGGTAAAGTTTTCCAAGGAATGAAGGAGGCACTTATCAAATTTCCTCCGACTTATAAGTTCGAGCGGGGAAAACCTGGTTTAGGAGGTCTGATACAATATTAGTAGTATAATATCTATGTTATCATGTTTCCTTGAGTCGGTTGAGATAAATGTGAAAACTGCGTTTCTTCTGTTCGATGGTATGCTCCAGAATATTAGAAACCTAAATGTTTTTGCTGTTTCTTTTCCAGGATATGATTCTGGGGAGAAGAAGCGCATTCCTGCCTGGTGTGATAGGATATTATATAGAGACAACCGATCAACTGCAGCATTAGACTGCAGTTTAGAGTGCCCTGTTGTTGCTTCAATATTACAGTAGGTCTCATGGGGAATTTGATTCTTCTTAGACTCTTTTGGTGGTTTTAAACTCGTTTTCTATTTGACAGGTATGATGCTTGCATGGAAGTAGTAGAAAGTGATCATAAACCTGTCCGATGCAAATTCAATGTTGAAATTGCTCATGTTGATAGATCAGTAAGGAGGCAAGAGTTAGGAAAAATCTTTGAGTCGAACGAAACAATAAAATCTTTAAAGGGTGAGCTATGTCATGTTCCGAATACAGGAGTTAGTACCAATCGGATAACCCTTCAAAGCCAAGACACATGCAATTTTAAAATCACCAACAAGAGTGCAATAGACAAGGCTATATTCCACATTTTCTGTGAAGGGCAGGCTACCATCAAGGAGGATGAACAAGAGCAGGATTATCGTCCTAGAGGTTCCTTCAGTTTTCCCCGTTGGCTTGAGGTAATTATACTGCTTTTTATGATGCATCGTTAACTCAAAACTTTAGGATGACAATGTATACACAAGCGATGTTAGGATTATGCATTATTAATTAAGTTCTTATGTTGGACAATATTACCTGTAAGGATCCTAATGCTGCTCGCGTATACACTGTCAGTGTATTAAAATTTAACTCTTACATTATTAATGAATATTACCCGTAACGCTGCTCGTGTATACACAGTCAGTGTTTTAAATTTAAAAAGAGTCTGGAAATGCTACACATTATGTTCTGAAAACCTTGAGGGGAGTTTATGCCATTTCTAACTCTTGCATTTGTGGTCTAGGTCTCTCCGGCATCTGGGGTAATCAGGTCTGACCAAGTTGCAGATATTTTAGTACGTCATGAGGAATTTCATACGCCGGAAGAATTTGCCGATGGTTTTCCACAAAGCTGGTGGTCAGAAGACACCCGAGACAAGGAAGTGGTGTTGTTGGTGGTTGTAAGAGGCAGTTGTTCGACTGAGACAAGAAATCACCGAGTTCATGTGCGTCACTGTTTCTCACAATCCAAATCGACCCGCAGTGAAACTTCAAAAGGTACTGGTTCCAGAAAATACCAAGGAAATACTTATCACCGGTCTGGACTAAAGCACGGAGGCAATTCATCCGATACTGATGACCATCGGAGTTAGCAAGCACGCGTCTTGAGGTTATGTTAAAGACATTTGAAAACATAAAGCAGAAATGGAGGATGCATCATATTACTACTCGATGCAAAGCCCTGCATTTTCCTTCTTAGACAGCACCAGTTAGCTTTTAAATTGTAAATAGTTATGATTCCTGATCAATTTTAAATTGTTGTCCTGTTTGAGCCAAAACAAATACATGCTCTTTTGTAAAAATGTGGATGCATAATAAAAGTAAATGTAAAAATGTTAGATGCATGTAAATGCAAGTCTGGTCGGGAACTGATGCAACAAATTTAACAAATACTTGGTTCAGTTTCTGAGTCTCCCCCCAAACGAAACCAATCTGGATAAGAACTATCATTGCAAGCTAAATTTCGTTAAAACTCAAATTCTAAAATTCACCAATATATCTTCTTAACCTTGAATCAGAATTTAGCTCCTCATGGCTTGAATCCCAGGAAGATCTTGAAATACCGAGACAACACATGCAAGCTGCTAAACATGCAGACTCGGAAGTCAAGGGATCACTGGGCATGACATAATCTTGTATGCAAAATGGATAAAATTACTCCTTGTAAAAGATAAGTGATCTTCAAGAGACAAATCTCTGATATTGCCCAGCAGCGACTCTAGGATACTGCGCACTTATCCAGGGTAAGAATACTCCTTTAAATAGTTGGTCATCCAAATTGGAATTTAAAAGGGTCAAACCCAATTGAAATTCTAAAATATGCTCTCAAGTTCCAGCAATTGTATCACCAGTTCAGGTACTTTTCCCTTGGGTAAAAATAATATGGATAAAGGATAACTAACAGATGCTAATAAGGAAAATGGTTGAAGAACTCTTGACACAGAATTTCGCAACAATTACTGCTACAAAGCTATCTTTCCTCAAATTTGATTCGATTCTAATACTTGCATAATCTTTTTATCCCCCAGCCGGATGATATCACAGTCATGCGGCTAGCAAGGATTTTGTGCGCGAAATAGCTTTTATTATATATATTCACAAACATAATAATTCATTGGGAACATAACATTTGCACATACAATTGGATTATGAAGAGACTCACATGCAGATTAAGGTATACATCCGCAGTTGTCAGTTGTCACCTTGCCGCTCCAGATTATTAATCTGATCGCTAACATGTTTCAATCTGAAATCTGATCTCCAGACAACTCTAATACCATGAACACTTGAGGTGAAGAGAACCTACATTGAATTTTTCTTTCGAAGATAATGCTGCTGGAGATCATTCAGTCTTCTTTTTTCACTTCTATGTTGTCTCCTGATGTTTATAGCTCTTAAACTGCATATATCTTCTTATATTTTTCGCCACAAATCTCTGGTTCTGTTGCCATAGACAATGAGACAGAATGCGGGGTCTCAGATTTTCTTATATTCCTCATCTTCGAGTCCTCCAACCTATGCCGAACGACACAATAGCACATCGAGCCAATGGTAGTGAGCATGATTGAGCTACCAACTATAGTCGCGTACACGGCAAGCCACCTTTCGTGGGTGCCAACCACCACATATGTGAGAGAAATGAAGGAAATTGAAATGGAAAGGCAAGCCAACCACATAAGCTTATTTATCACAAACATGAGTTGCTTCTTTTCCTTTTCTTCTATCACAACCACAGATGTTTGCACTACAACAACAGCCAGAGAGATGAATAATGCCAGACTGTCGAACAAAAAGAAGATCATGAAAGCGGGATCCTTGGCTATGTGGGCTTGCCCAAGTGAATACCCGTCTCTTGGCTCCTCGACATACTGACCAGGTACAGTGAAGATAGCTGCAAAAGCTACAGTAGCAATAAGGACTGCAACAACAGTTGCTGAATTTATAGCATTGTTGAGACCACTGATGTGGAGCTTCTTTATCCGCTTTGCAATTTTCTTTACCCTGAAGCCAGTTTGACGTGTCTGTTGGATTTGGGACCGGACATCATGCTTTATGTCACTGACAGTCTGCTTGAGTTGTTTTGCTGCAGTCGGGGGTTTACCATAATTGGCCCCTGCTTCCTTTAAAATTGTAACTAGTTCTGGAGTTCCAAACTTCACTGCAATATCAAGAGGGGTCTCTCCAGCCTTGTTGGCTGCATTAATGTTAACGCCCTCTATTGATACTAGACAGCGCACAATCTGCCATAAAGAAAGTCGAATTCTTACATAAGTGTTTTAACTCAAGCATAAGCAACCTACTCAGAGAATGACCAGTGGCTGAAATCTTAGAACAGAGAAGTACTTATTTTTATCGTTATGATTGAATTTTACTAATATTTGCTATATTTTACTTCGGTGATTTATGGCCGAGGATACAAGTCTCACAACTCAACCATGAGAAGACTTGAGGAATGCAAGTAATGAAATTCAAAATCTAGGCACAATGATTTGTGAAAGCCACTTAGATTTCAAATTTAGCAGTTGCATATGTGTCCTTGAATGAAGATAAATGCAGTAAGCCAAACAATATCAGATATGTTCACAAAGCCACAAATGGTTGTTAATATCAGCCGGATACAAAGGTCCTTGACTTAAATTCAGAAGGGTATATATATAAGCAGCTTAAGACCACAAATGTGACTTGCTAGGCTGTATGATAAAAAATACGAGCATGTTAGAGAGTGGGGACAATTTATTTATTTCTTTTGATATTCTCCTCCTCACAGATTTAGCTGACACAAACTACCAAAAAACTGAGTCTTATCTCCTTCTATTTTCTTAAAAGAAGGTTGGAGGTTCAAGCCCTGGAAATCAACGTTAGGTTGGGTGGTTGGTTTATAGGCATATGTAGGAATAGCACCCATTGTATAGCGAGAGCCCTTGGATCAATAATGGTGACAGGAGCACATGTGAAAGACAAAAAATAGTGAAGATAACAAAAAAGAGAACACACCCGAGTACAACCCTTCCTTGTTGCAATATGCAGTGCAGTGTTTCCCTTGCTATCTTCCAAACTCATCACCGAAGGGTCAGGTTTGATTAGTTCAAGCACAATCTCCACATTTTTTCCCTTTACTGCCATGTGCAGAGCAGTTTGCCCTTTCAAATCAGTCCTAAAACCAATGCTCGGATCTTTGCTTAATAGAGATTTCACCACTTCCAAGTGGCCCATTCTTGCAGCTGTATGGAGCACTGTCTTACCATTGTTTCGGGCAATCTTAGCGAGGTTGGAGTCGGCATCCAAAAGCAGATTGACTACATCAATGTGTCCTAGAGCTGCAGCTGTGTGTAAGGCAGTAGAATTGGATGAATCTGTTGTCATGACCAGGTTGGGGAAGGAACGCAAAAGTTCCTTCAGAACCTCTACAATATCATGCCAAAAAAAGGCGCTTCAGGAAGACAAATGGCAAGAAAACATCACAATGCTTGAAAGAAATAAAGAAAACTTGGCACAAATTGAAATGAATGATTATATTAAAAAACAAATGATGATGCAATTCCAGCTCAGAAAACATTGTACTAGAACAACTTGTTAACCTATATTCACCAAATAAAGTCTAGATCCCCATACAGATGTTTTCTCATCTTTTTATTTCAAAGTAATTAAGCTTTCAATACATTTAAGTGAATCTTTCACGTCACCTAAACATATAAAGGGAAGTCCAGTGGTATCTCCTACTACCTCCATAGAAGCAGGTGCAGACTTCACGACTTGGTTGGGATGAGTATGCATACAGCATCTGGCTGTTTGGCAAGAGCCTCAACCCCCCCCCTACCCCCCCCAAAAAAAAAAAAAAAAAACCCACACTCACACAGGCGCACAACAGTCTAACAGTAAAATGCATGGTCAAACAGAGATATTCTTATTTGTGGAGGAAAATTGTCTCACATAAGTTGATAGAAGATCACAAGTAGAGTCTTACCACAAGCCTTTTTTACCTTTAAAAGGACGTGGAAGTTGCGAACTTGAGACAGTTTTATTCTTGGAACCAAGACTGTCTCAGAAATGAACTCTCAGATAATTTTGATGAGGCAAGCAATCTAAATTGAAACATGGAATTAAGGACGGAAGTCATTAGCCGACAACCTAAAGATGAATGGGGGGATTATTATTCAAGATGATAACAAGGTTTTCATGACTGTAAAGGAGCCGCTAACCTCAAATGACTTAAGGAAGGATTGTATCTGTCATGAAAGTAGATAGATGTCATGCTGCAAACACATAGTTAACACACATGCTAATAGCAGAATTGGTATGATTCTTAACATCAATGCAAAGAAAATAAACACATCTCAACCAACAGAAAAAGTCCAGCCAATTATTTCAAGAAATTGCTAGGCTACATGAGAAAATGAACAAGATTTATTTCTTACCAAGATGGCCCTGCTTTGCTGCAACATGAAAAGGATCATAGCCATTATTGGCTGCAATAGAGGCAGTTTGAAGGTCTATGTGTTTCAAAAATTCTCCAACAACTATGGCATTCCCATTCTCTGCGGCAACATACAGAGCAGTTTCGCCCTCCTGATTTTTCTTTGAAATCAAATCTATTATAGCATTACCCTCAAACCTCTGAAAAATGTCTTTAACCTTTAACAAATTACCACCTCGAGCAGCGAGATGAAGTGGAGAATCACCTCGTTTCCCAGGCGACTCTTTGCTCTTCTTCTTCTCACCACCAAAGCTTAGCTGCCTCTCCATTGCTATACGAAAGCTCTTCTGTTTTTCCATCAACCCGCGAAAGCTCTTTTGCTTCTCCATTATCCCACCACGAAAACTCTGTTGTTTTTCCATCTTCTTCTCCATTATCCCACCCCGAAAACTCTGTTGTTTTTCCATCTTCTTCTCCATCACCCCACCGTGAAAACTCTCTTGTTTTTCCATAACCCCTCGAAAACTCTGCTGTTTTTCCATTTTAGTAGTCCTAAAACTAACCTGTTTCTCCATGATCCTACACAAATTTGACAAAAATCTTGGCCAATACCAACAAAGACACTTGCTTCAATCCAAGAACCTAGGTTTTTTGCCTAAAGCTTATATATTAATCAATAAACATCTCCCCTCATTATCAGATACACAAAATAACAAATTGGATTACTAGGTGAGAGAGTTTCATATAGCTCAAAAAGAGTAACAAATGGAAATGGAAACTTCAGCTCAAATACCTTGAATTTGACATAAAGATGAAAGAACCCAACTTTTTCCTGAATCTTCAAAAGATGAACAAAACCCACAACTCCAAATTTTGCTTGAAGTAATTCCCAGAAATCCCAAAGATTCACAGCTCAAAATCTCACTTCAAATGAGACCCATAAGCTTAAATTCAGAGAAACTCACTAAAAGACCAAAACCCATCTAACAAAAGGCAGTTTCTTGTACCCTGATAAGATCAAGAACAAAAAATACCAGCCACATGTATGTGCTACACAAACTTTATATTCTTTTTTCCTAGAAAACAGTTACTGAAAACCACAGTTGTTTGTTCTTTTGCTCTTATTTTTTTTATATATATATATATATATATATATATATATATATATATATATAGGAAGGATCAAGTCATACACATTTTATCTTACTCACCCGCTCACCCTCATTTAATGACGGATTCGACGACGATTCGGTTATACAACTAAATACGTCGTTTATATTTTATCTTTTTAATGACGGACAACACGTATAGCGTCATTAAAAAGTATTTACAACGATTGTATTATTTGAAATTGGCATTAAAGTAAAAGGTGGACGGCGGATGAGTAAGATAAGAGTATCTTGACTGATCCCGACCATAGAGTATATATATATATATATATATATATTATGGTGCTCTTAAATTTGTTTTTAAATCAAAAGATGCGTATTTTAATTATGCTTTATATAATTATTAAATTATTATATGATTTGCAGAAAGATGGCTGATTGCCGTTTGGTAGAAGTGGTAGACCCACAATGTGGAGTGTGATGTAGAAATAGTAAATGAGTCCAAGAATAAGAAAGGAAGGAATGCGTGATGATGAAATTGATGGACTAATCTATACAACACCCACCCTGGTGGTGACTGACTAATTATTGGTTTGTGTTCAATTTTCTTTCGCATTGTTTCCGAGTATATCAGAAAATACGAGACAAATTGTTTCCGAGTATATCAGAAAATACGAGACAAATAATTATTGTGCACAAATTTTATTATTACTCCGTCCGTTCTATAACGTTTTAGATGATTTTTATTTTTTTAAAATTATTTAACGTTTTATAGTATAATTTAAGAGAGTTAATCATAATATTTTTAAAATTACTATTCATAAAGAAATGTTAAGTATACAATCATTTTATTAATTTTTATCTTACAACTCTAAAACGTCATATATTATATAGGACGGAGGAGTATTCTCTATTTGAAAATAACAAAGATATATATTACGCCACTTTTTTTTTACTAATTACGTGATTAAATATTAATTGTATTCTTTTTAAAGAGAGATATAATAAAATGAGTTATTTTTATAATTTTATTTATATCAATGTATTTACAGTTATAAGTCGGCACAAAACATTGTTATTACGGTATTATAAGTCAGCACAAAACATTGATACAATTTTTTAGTACACTCTAAAGTTAAACATTGATACAATTGGTTCTTGAGAGCAACTAAAAAAAAAATCATACCACTATTGTAAGACCACAATTTATTATAAATGAAATTTAATTTTCTCTATTTATTATTTTAAAATAGTAAGAGTTGATTTGATTAATGTGGATAGTTATGGGTAAAATACGCAAATATTTCAAATAAGCAAGTGGTTATAGAATATTAGTTTGGTCAGAATATTAAATCTTGTCGATCGAATAATATTCGCATTTACGATAGCGCATTGTTGTATGTAGGCCATGCCATAACGCGATTGGATGAAAGAAAAACGACAAAATAAGTTGTTTAAAAATAACTACAGTAGTTATTCACAGTTAATCTTGTTAAAATACTCAAATTGGTTAAAACACAAGAAAGATTACCAGTATTGCACCAATTATTGATTCTTAAGTAAGAAGGCACTACTCGATAATAGTTACAATAATTCTTGCTCAAGATTTTATTTTATTGATTCTTTGCGTTGATATTTTATATTCTTTGTTGTTTCAATAATTGTCATTACACAAGATTTTCATTATCGAAGCAATAATTCATATTATCCTAATAATATTATTAGATAACATTATTGGTAATGTCTAGAAAGTTCTGTCTGAGGAGGTTTGGTCACTTAATTGCTTGTACCAAGAAGGAAAAATTCTTATTGGAAAGCCCCCTCTTTCCTTTAAACCGCCTCATTGTCGATATTGTGATTACAGTAATATTATTTGTGAATAATTAATTATTGATTCATATGATGAGAAAAATATTAATTTTATATGGATATAGATAGAGAAAATTTTTAATGTGACAATTGTTGAAAATTAAAATTTTATCTTTTTCTGATAAAATAATTCATTTAAATATATTATTATATTTTAATAATATAATAACGATGATATTTTTACGATGAATGTGGGATATATGAGTATATGTGGAGGAGGAGTATTTTTGTTACCAAAAATATTTAAAGCATGTTTTATGTGTCGGTGGACCCCATTTCTTGATTGAAATTTGATTATCGCATGTAAATCGCCCATTTGTGGATTTCAGTCAATTTCTGTTTGGAATTTGGAAAAACTTTCTTCTATAAAGTTGTAAAGAATTAAATTTCCTATAAAAAGTCGCGAGTTTCGAATTTTCCGATAAAAGGGCTATTTATTGTGAATTATCAAGTTAGAAGTTCAAATAATTGATTTTGGAAGTTTAAAATATTTTAAATAACAAAAACGTTTTTTCATTATGGTGTGTTACACATGTGTGTTGAATGAGCTGAATTCAGTTCTTGGAAGGTTGGCATAGGAAAATTTAATTTATATATTAATATTATATTAAATTTTACGCTTTTTGTGTTCTAAGCGATTTTCCTATAAATAGGGTGCTTAGGTTAGAATTGAAAATTACACCGTAAATCAAGTTTTCTCTCTATATTATCGGTATATTCTTGTGAGTATTTTGAGTATATTTTGAGTATTGCTATATGATGCAAAAGTTCAAGTCATAGCTTTATATCCTGGTTGTTTAAAATTTAAAGTATAGATCTTTCGAGGTAAGGGATATTATTTTTTTCGTAATGATATTATTTCTTCAATATCATTATGCTAAAATATTGATCTAAAGTTTTTTTTTATCAAATTTGGAACTTTTGGTGTCGGAGTTACTATTCACGTATACGACACTATTCACGAATACGGCATTATTCATCGAAAAATAAAAATTTTCCCTTTTCGTCTAAAATATCTATTGTGGATACTAGCTTTGATTGTATCCATGTTTTGATCATTCTTGAATTTTACACCACTATGATTATTTTTGAGGTATGGATAAAACAAAGTACGAATCCTTAATCCTTAATTCTTGTCATTTTGTTTCACCGGATTCGTTTCTTTAAAAATATTTTTCATCATCCTCAGTCTTAAATGATGATATTATTGAATATCTTTGGCCTGTAGTGCAAAGATGAATGATTTCGATGAATATCTTTGGCCGTAGTGCAAAGATGAACAGTGTTTAGATGAACATGACTTAATCGATGAATATCTTTGGCTCAGTAGTGCAAAGATGAATATTTGATTCCGGATATATATTGATTGATGTTACGGGGATAAAAATAGATTTATGAACTTTTAAATTCATACATAGAAGATAGTAGTTTGCATTCTCTACTTAACTCTTCTAATGAATTATTATTTCATTGCGAATACCGATTTAAAACTTGTTGTCTATTGTATTCTATTAGATTTTTCCCTGTTGAGGACTAACGATAATTTGTTGTATATTATCTTAGTCATAATATTCTTTTTGGGGCTAGTTGAGCTCACCCTTTTCCTTTTTGTTCCATTTTTCTTCTCGTGAGACGAGAATATAAGCGAGTGCTGAGTCTGGGTATGGAATGAAGGTTCTAGAGAGTTTGTTTAGTAGTCCTCACCATTTTGTAAAATAATGTATCAATAAATATGATGAGGATTTATTTAAGTATAGATATTGTCTGAAGATAATATTTGTATTCAAACTCACAGCTTTCTTCATTGTAATAATAAAGTTGTAGTTGTTTCGCACTCACGTATTGACAACTCAGAATGGGTGATGTATACCTATTTTGGGGGCGTCACAGTTGGTATCGAGCTTAGGGATATGATCTCCTGGCGGAGATCGAGGAATAGAACTAGGAGGGGAGAGACGAGTAAATCCTTCGCTAGTGTGTCCTACCTAAGCTTATTTGTTAGTTGGTCAGTATATAGGGATATTATGTGATATATTGATTTCCTTAATTAACCCTTGTTTTATGACGATGATTTGAGAATGTCGACCGAGAATATTAACAATGGAAATGAGATCGTGGAGACGCTCAGTACTCACCAACGAGGAGAACGTCTGAACAGTGGCAATGTTCCTCCCCGTGAACAACACCAACCGAAAGCGATGATGAACGAGGGGATGTTTAGAAAATTTTTGCGCTTCATGCAAAATCGCATTTAGGAGACTCGTGTTCAAAATATGAGGAGGAAATGATAGCAATTCACGGGTTGTCACAAACCAAGCAGCCTCAAAGAGTTGGGACCACCGAAATTAAGGGAAAGCCGATCCCGATCATGGCGGAAACATGAGTCAAGCAAATTACCAAGATATTCGATGTCTTGGGATGCACGGAGGAACAGAATGTTCCATTCGCCACCTTTATGTTCCGTGGCGAGGCGGACTCTTCGGTGGGAGTATGTGAAGCGCACCCATCCAAACAAGACTCAAAGATGTCTTGGGAGACGTTTGAGAACTATTTAATGACAAATACTTTCCCGAAAGTGTTCGTCATACGAAGGAAGTGGAGTTTATCGATTAGAACAAAACAACACGACGGTGTCTCAAAGACGAGGCAAAGTTTGCGAGTTATCCGTGTTTGCACCTCATTTGGTGGAGAATGAGGAACGATGACGCAGATGTGTTTCGAGAGGTTTGAAACCCGACATACGACAATATCTCATTTCTCATAAATTTTCTCTCTATTCAGATGATGTAAACAGGCTCAAATTATTAGAGCGAGATAACGAGTACGGTCAACCGAGGAACCACAATCGAGGATCATACCGAGATAGCGGTCAACAAAACAACGATAACCAAATGAGAAAGAAAAAAAACGGACAAAATGGTAACCTCTCCGGTGGTAATCATGGCCATGAAAATAGAAGAAGCGAGTCGAGGAGATTTTAAAAGAGGAGATTTAACAATGACCATGTGAAGACGCATAAAGTCTTGGCAAGAAGAATCGTTCTAAGGGAGGAGAACGACCACCCATTATATGCTATAAATGCGGAAAGTGGGACATATCACCAAACCGCCCATAATGATTCAAGGTATGCTATAATTATGGAAAGGAAGGACATATCGCTTTCGAGATTATGACGGTGAATAAACCTAGTTCAATGGGGACGGTGACTCAAAAGATCGTCCCCGAAAAGTCAAAGTTAACGGTTCTTGGAAGAAGCGTTTGTTGTGGATCGTCAAAATGCGAGAACCCAAACGAGGTGATCACGGGTAAGCTATTTATAAATTCTTGCGAAGTTTATACCTTACTTGATACCAAGTGCTACCCATTCATTTATCTCTCCGCTTGTGCTCAACGCTTAAACTTGACTCGGAGAAATTAGACTTTGACCTATCTGTGGAAACTCCGCTGGGAGAAACTTTCATCACATCCACTATTTATAAATCTTGTTTGATTCAAGTTGGCACCATCACCTTACCCGTTGACCTTATCTCTTTAAAGATACTTGCTTTTGATGTGATTTTAGGGATTGATTGGTTAACAATTCATCATGCCAAAATTGATTGTTTTAAATAAGGTTGTTAGTTTTCATATTCCTAACCAACCCATTGTATGCAATTCAAGCAACTAAACCATTAAAATCAATCACCGTCATATCTAATCATAAAGCTATTCGCTTATTTAAAAAAAGCGGATGTCAAGCTTTCTTAGCCCATGTTATGGATTTGAATAAAGACACGTCAAATTTGAATAATATTCTTTGTTGTTATTGACTTTCCGACGTATTTTCTCAAGAACTTCCCGGTCTACCCCGAACGTGAAGTTGAATTCTTTATTGATCTTGAACTCGGTACAAAGCCTATTTCTAAAACCCCATATCGAATGGCTCCTATTGAACTTCGTGGAGTTAAAGGTCCAACTACGGAGGTTGTTGGACATCGGTTTCATCTGGCCCCAAGACATCTCCTCGGGGTGCTCTGCTTTATTCAGTAAAGAAGAAAGAGCGGGAGTATGCGACTTTCAGTATTGACTATCGGAATTGAACCATGTCACTATCAAGAATAGGTATCCTCTACCTCGTATTGATGACTTGTTTGACCAATTCTGAGGGGCACAATTTTTTCAAAGATCGATCTTCGCTTACGGATATCATCGATTGAAGATTAGAACCGAGGATATTCCAAAGACCGCTTTAGAACTTCCCATGACGGGCATTATGAATTCTTAGTCATGTCTTTCGGATTGACTAATGCTCCTGCGGCTTTCATGGATATGATGAATCGAGTATTCAAGGAATATTTGGATCAACTCGTTGTTGTCTTTATTGATGACATCCTCATATATTCCAAAAGTCGTGAAGATCATGAGCACCATTTGAAGCTGGTACTCCAAAGGCTTCGTGAAAACAAGCTTTATTGTGACGCCCCCAAAATAGGTCCATTCCATCCAACCCATTCTGAGTCGCCAAATACATGGTACAGAAATAACTACAACTTTATTATTACAACATATAAACTGTGAGTTTAAATACAGATATTGTCATCTAGATAATATCCACACGCAAATAAATCCCCATCATAATTATTTATACATTATTTTACAAAAATGGTGAGGACTACTAAACAACTCTCTCTAGAACCTTCATTCCATACCCCGACTAGTACTCGCTACATTCTCGCCTCCTGAGAAGAAAAATGGAACAACAAGGAAAAGGGTGAGCTCAACTAGCCCAAAGAAAGAATATTATGACTAAGATAATATACAACAAATTATCGTTAGTCTCCAACAGAGAAAAATCTAATAGAATACAATAGACAACCAGCTTTTAAATCAACAACTCATAATGAAACAACAATTCATTAGAAGAGTTAAGTAGAGAATGCAAACTACTATCTTCTATATATGAATTTAAAAGTTCATCGTCGATATTTTATCCTTGTAACATCAATCAATATATATCCGAATCAAATATTCATCTTTGCACTACTGAGCCAAAGATATTCATCATTAGTCATGTTCATCTAAACACTGCTCATCTTTGTACTACACGGGCCAAAGATATTAATCAATGAGTTATGTTCATCTCAATACTGCTCATCTTTTGACTACGGGCAAAAGATATTCATCAAGAAATCATTCATCTTTGCACTACTGTGCCAAAGATATTCATAATATCATCATTTAGGATGAGGATGATGAAAAATATTTCAAAGAAAAGCGAATCCAAAGAAACAAAAGAACAAATATTAAGGATTCAGTAGTTTTAAACAATCCAAGTTCAAAAATACTTCATAAGTAATCGAGTGGAGTAAAATTCAAGAATGATCAAAATATGGATACAATCAAAGCTAGTATCCATAATAGATATTTTGGACAAAAAGAAGAAATTTCATTTTTCTATTGAATAGTGCCGAGATTCGTGAATAGTCTTGCCGTATCGTGAATAGTAAATCCAGACACCAAAAGATAGAAATTTCACAAAAAACATCTTCACGCTCGTGAATAGTACTTTAAATAAGTAACTCATGAATAGTAACTCGTGAATAAGAACTCATGAATAGTAACTCCATATGAAAAAGTTCCAAATTTGATAAAATTTCCAACCAATATTTCGATAATGATATTGAAGAAATAATATCATTTTCGAATAAAATAACATCCCTTACCTCGAAAATGACAATACTTACTAGTTGAACAACAGGATATAGGCTATGACTTGAACTTGCACCGTATAGCAATACTCAAAGTATACTCAAAATACTCACAAGAATACGCTCGATAATATAGAGAGAGAAAACTTCAGTTTCTGGTGTGATTTTCAATTCTAACCTAAGCACCCTATTTATAGGAAAATGCTTAGAACACCAAAGTAGAAAATTTAATATAATATTAATATATATTTAATAAATTCTCTACGCCCATCTAGACAATCTGATCTCAGCCATCAACACATGTTAAAGATGCCCACAAACATTTAAAAAACGTTTTTCTTATTTAAATTATTTTAAACTTCCAAAAATTAATTATTTCGGAGCTTCGGAACTTCAATAATTCATAATAAATAGCCCTTTTATCAGAAAATTCGAATCTCGCGACTTTTTATAGGAAATTCAATTCTCTACAACTTTTCAGAAGAAAGTTTTTCCAAATTCCAAACAAAAATTGACCGAAATCCATAAACGAGGCGATTTTACGTGTTATAATCAAATTTCTATTAATAATTGTGTCCACCAACACACAAAATATTTGTTAAACATTTAATGCTACAAAATACTCTTCCTCCTCATATACTCATATATCCCACATTCATTATAAAATATCACCGTTAATATATTATTAAAATAATATATTTAAATGAATTATTTTATCGTAAAAGATAAAATATTAATTTTCAACAATTGTCATTTTAAAAATTTTCTCCATCTATATCCACATAAAATCAATATTTTCCTCATCATATAAATCAATAATTAATTATTCATAAATAATATTACAGAATCATCACGAGATCAAAACGGTAGTTCTCCTCAGAAAGAGGGGGCTTTCGAACAAGGATCTCTCATCTTGAGTGCTTGATTAGGTGACCAAACCTCTCCTTAGATGAACTTTCTAGACATTGCCAATGATGTTATCCAATAATATTATTCGGATAATATGAATTATTGCTCAGATAATGGAAAATACTATGTAATGACAATTTATTGAAACAACGATAATATAAAATATCAATGCAACAATTATTGAATCAATAAAATAAAATAATGAATAGTAATTCATCGTAACAATTATTGAGTAGTGTCTTCTTACGTAAGAATCAATAATTGGTGCAATACTGAGTAATCTTCTTGTTCAACAACGCCATTAGTGTGTTTTAAACCCACCGGTATTCCAACAAGATAATTGTGTATAACTACTGTGCCGTTATTTATAAACAACTTATATTTGTCGTTTTCTTCATCCAATCGCTTTCCGTTATGGGGCCCACAAAAGACCAAGCCACGTCGTTTAATATTCCCGACGCGATTTAATATTCCACGACCAAACGAATATTCCCGACAATAATGAATATTTTATAACCACTTGCTTATTCAAATATTTGCGTATTTTACCCATAACTATCCACATTAATCAAATCAACCCTTACTATTTCAAAATAATAAATAGAGGAAAATAAATTTCATTTATTAATAATTTGGGGTCTTACAACCTCCCTCCTTATGAAATTTCGTCCTCGAAATTGACGTGCGTACTGGTGTTTCAAAAGATGAGAATACCTCGCTTTCATTTTCGTTTCCAACTCCCGTGTCATTTCCTCAATAACATGGTTTCTCCACAAAACTTTAACTTATGGTATAACCTCGATACATAGGACATGTTCTTTCCTATCCAAGATCTTGACATGTACACTCCTCAAATCGTTAAGTCTTTGGCTATCTCGTCCGGTTCTAACTTCGATGACGTGGTTCGGATCGTCCACATATTTACATAACATCGATCGTGAAAAATGTTATGAACACGCGTCATACTTGGCGATAAAACGAGTCTATAGGCCACAGTTCCTATTCGATCAAGAATTTCAAATGGATTAATAAATCGAAGGTTTGAGCTTTCTTCACCTCACCGATTCTCGCTTTTAAAATAACCACTTCTTGCACCTCCTTCTTCAAATTCATCACTCCGTGTGTAGCTTGAATGACTTTAACTTTATCTATTAAAGTCGATTATACTCAGATATCATCACGTGGGTACCTAGAGTTTTCATCTCCATCTCTATTATTTGTAAATTATACAAAATTAGTCTTTGACAATATCGTACTCAGACTTGTATACGATCTTCTACTCAACACGTCACCTACCACGCGTTAAGCTTTTCCGAGGATGACATGGTCGTAACATGTCTTTGAAATGGGTCTCCTCTTGAGTTCTTGAAGCTCTTCCCACTTTCCTTGCTCCATTTGAATTTTGTATCTCTCACGAGTCACCGTGCGTTAATGGAATAGCGATTCGAGAATATCCTTCAACGAATCTCCGATAATAACCAACTAAGCCTGAAAGCTACGTGTTTCGATTCTGAACTTAGGTTGTTCTCAATCGTGACTCATATCCCAACCTTGGATAGCATGTTACAATGACACCTATCGGTTTACTATCGCATCGAATATGGTGTCCCCTACGGAGAGTCCGGCTTGGTGCATTCCACAAAGGAAGTCACCGAGATAAAGGCTCGGTACCAAATTTTATAGTTTAATTTTAACTCCTCAAGTTCAATAGAGCCATTCGATATGAGATTTTAGAAATGAGTTTTGTCTGGGTTCAAAGTCGATACAAAATTTAATATCGAACTTTGGGAGTAAGCCAAGGAATTCTTCAAGAAATACGTCGGGAAAATCAATAACAACGGAATATTATTCAAATCGGCGTGTCTTTATTCAAATCCATAACATGGACTAAGAAAACTTGACATCCGTAATAAACGAATGACTTCATTGCTTGATATGAAAATGTTTGACTACAATGGTTTGATTGCTTGAATTGAATAACATTGCTTAGGAATATGAAAACTAACAACCTTACGAAAGTAATCAATTTCGGCGTGATGAGTAGTTAACCTTAAAATCACATCAAAAGCAAATATCTCTATAGAAATAAGGTTAACGGTGTAATGTGATAGTGCCAACATGAATCAAGCAAGATTTCTAAACAACGGATGTAATGAAAGTTTCTCTAACTGAGTCTCCAAAAATAGGTCAAAGTCTAATTTCTCCGCAAATCGAGTTCAAACGTTGAGCGCAAGCAAGAGAAATAAAAGAATGGGTAGAACCCAGATATCTAGTAAGGTATAAACTTCTCAAGAATTTATAATTAACTAACCTGCGTGCTAACTTCATTCGAGTTCCTCGCATTTTGACCTGGCCACGACAAACGCCTCTTCGAGAACCGCTGACTTTTTGACTTTTCTCGAACATCCTTTTGAGTCACCATTCTCATTGGATCGGGTTTCGATCTTCGTCTAATCTCGAGCGATATGTCCTTCTTTTCCACAATTATAGCATACCTTAAACTGTTGTGGGCGCTTTAGGGTTTGATATATCCTCTTTCCATTTTGTAACATACGACCGGTGGTCTTTCTCTTCCTCGGAACCCGATTTACTCTTTGGCTGACGACGTCTTCACATGGTCGTTGTTGAATCTCCTCTTTTTAAAATCTCCTCCCGACTCGTTTCTGAAAGTAGTATGCACACAAGCCAATCATGTTTGATGATAAAGCATATACTTTGTAACAATCTTATTCATTTATTAATAAAAAGTATTAATTTATTAAAGGCTTTTAATTATCTACATGATGCTGTTTTATAATATGTGATAAACCCATAGTTTTAAGCAATGCATTTAGAATAATGATGATGATCATTTTAATGAGATCTAAATTCTTTGAAAGCTTAAAACTAAAATAGTTCCCAATCGTTGGATTACTAAATTGGGGATTAGTGAATCCGGATAGATTGGTACATCATTCTTTGCTTTCATTGGATGAGGATGATTGATCTCATGATCATTTGTGTGGAGACACTAAAGCAAGTATGTAGGTGCTTATTAGAGAATAAGTTCATTTGAGCGTGGCTCGCTAAGGAATACCTAATGGAGTTTTACTTGCTGTCGATATAGGAATTCTGTAGTGATAGTAGTCTAGTGATCCTTGGACTTGAGATCATCATAGTATCTTGTGTATGATGAGTTATACTTTGACTTATTCCTTAAGACCCTTAGGGTATATCAAAGGGTATGCTTGGGTATAATAAGTTGTACATGGAGATAATGTATGATCGATAAAGAATCTACCACTTCTAATAAAAGAAGAAATGTCTATGTGATTCGATAAATGACAACCCAAGTAGTCCTTGGCGAAGGCGAATGAAATTAGAAAGGAGTTTCTAATTTGCATTATTTGGAGTTATGCATTTAAGGATCGAAATACATATAATTAAATAAAATAAGACTTGACAGTAATTCCATGTCTTATATTTAATTGGGACATTGTATGGTGGAAGGATTAAATTGTATGGTAACTACTTACTCAAAGGTTCTTTTATGATTAATGTTGAAATCTATATTATTTGGAAAGTCGTTGATCGATAGGGAGGCTTATCCCTATTGTAGAATAAATATTATTTATTTAAATAAATTAATAGTTTAATTTATTTATTTAAATAAGATTAGAATTGTTCTAATTAATTTATTCAAAACCGGTTTAATATGGAGAACCTAAAGGGTCACACCATAAAAAGAAGAATAATTATTTAAGAAGTTAATGGCATAATCGTAATAATATGTTATGTATATTTAATTTAATCTATGGTGATAGAATAAATTAAATAGCTTAATATTATTATTTAATATCTTAGAAATATTAAATATAAATTAATAAGAGAGTCTTATTAATATTATTACAATTATTATTATTTTAATTTCTAAAAGAGTTTAGGAATTAATTTAATATAAGTACTCTCATTTATTCCTAATAGGATTAGGAGGAAAAATTAGTTAAAGGAGTTTAATTAATTATCCCTAATAAGTTTAAGGAGCTTAATTAATTAAAAGAATTTAATTAATTAAATAAAACTCAATTCCTTAATTGTTAAGGTGGGTTGCCCACATCTATAAATAAGAGGAGTCTTATTATGGGTGATGGGGTTGTTGACTTTTACTAATACGTAATAATTCCAATTTGTGGGAGAGTACGCCCTTTCTATAGAGATAGAAAACTAGGGTTGAGCCAATACCCCTTCTTCTTGAAAATTCTTTTTCCTTGGTGGATCACCTCTAGAGGCCAAACATTTGGGTGGCTAACGTTGATCGAAGGAAGGAATCAAACTTCGGTGAATTCAGTTGAGCGAAAAGGATTTGGAGGTGAACTTGTACACGAGGAAGCTCGATCTTGAGGGTATGATTTTATTCTTTATCTTTTCGTTTAATTAATAATTGTGCATAAAGGGTGATCCGGGTATATGGTTTGTAAAATTTTAAAACTCTGATTTTTACGCGTTTCCGCATTATTTTTGCAATTTGATTGCGTTCATGAATATTACAAACCTAACAGTGGTATCAGAACCAAACCTTTATGCAAATTATTAATTATTCAGATTTGATATGTATATTGATATGTGTTTAGAACAATTTAATTGGGCATAATTTTATTGTATAAAATTTAATAATAAAAAAAAAAAAAGGAATTCGCGAAACTGTTTTTTTTTTTTTTTACCGTGATTCGCGTGGCTGATTTATTTTATTTTACCGAGATTTTTTTTATAGAAGTCGGTTGTATTAATTTAAGTATTCACGCCAACATCATAGTAAGGAAGTTTGAAAACATATATAATATATATAATATATATTCACGTGGTCATCATGCGGGGATCACGTGAGTCCTTTACATGAAAAATAGATAGCGAGTCACGTTACTATACACATATTCTTTGGATTTAAAAGGTGGCGAGGATTTAAAAGGTGGTTCAATTTTGTTTTGTTAACAAGTGAAGTGACAACCACGGTTATATATTATATATATATATATATATATATATATATATATATATATATTATATATATATATATATTACGGTTTATATATATATATATATATATATATTATTCTTAATTATTATATAATTAAAATAAAGTTTATTTTAATTTTAAAATAAAAGGTTTATTTTAATCTTAAAATAAAAAGGTTTATTTTAATTTTAAAATTAAATTTCATGTTAACTAATTAGAGTTGGAATTTGATTCCATGATAACTAATTGTAGTTGAAATTGATCTTTCCTTAAATAAAGGAGTTTATTTAGATATGAAATAAGATTTCATATTATTCAAAATAAAGGAGTTTATTTGTAAATAGGAAAAAAAAATCATGTTTTCCTTAAATAAAGGAGTTTATTTAAATATGAAATAAGATTTCATATTATTCAAAATAAATGAGTTTATTTGTGAATAGGAAAAATTTTAAATGTTTTTAATTTTTTTTTATACATGGAATTGGATTCCATAATTAATTAAAATAAAAGAGTTTATTTTAATTAAATTTTTTTACATGGAATTGGATTCCGTAATTAATTAAAATAAAGGAGTTTATTTTGATTAAAGATTTTGATTAAAATAAAATAGTTTATTTTATTCAAAATTGGATAAATTAAAATAAAATAGTTTTATTTTGATTTAAATTTGGATTAAAATAAAGGAGTTTATTTTGATTCAAAATTAGATTTTATACTAACTAAATTTGCCCATTAAATGATATCAATATATATATTAAATGTTTATTATTCATAAGATGAATGTTATTTATTGATGCGTATGGTGATGTGTATGATAATAAATGGGATTGATTATGGACTATTGACCCGAATGTGATTGGATTTTATTTTAGTTGGATGCATGAATGTATGGGTTTTATTAAATGGGATTACTGCGTACCTCGTCTTCTCTAATTTTTTTCTTAATATAAATTCTATCTCCTCTCTATGTACTTCCCTTGATGGCGATCAAGGTTTCTATTTATTTTAAATAGTTTTGTAATAGGAATAGTTAGAATTAATTTTGAAAAATTGGAGATCAAGGAAGCGAGGAGCTTGAAGACCCGTTTGTAATGGAACCCGGGTTTAAATGTAATAGTTATATTTAAATATTATTTCTTGCACCCCTAGGGTTTTGACCTTTTGGTTCACTTGGTGGCTCTAGTGAACCAAACTAGAATAAAAGTCCATAATCAATTCGGGAATATAGTATTCTATATATGCATGCTTATACTATATATATATATATATATATGCAAACATGCTTGCGTATGTTAATTAATATAATGACGCGTTTTATATATATATATATATATATGCATATAAACAAGATGAGACAAATTAATAACAAACCCCTCAATTTTTATATTAAGTCCTAAGCGTTCAAAGATATTTGGAATATCGAGCGTTAAGCCTTTCTAGCATGATAAAATTAATAGAGTATTAAATATTTAATATGAGTTTGTTGTGTCACCACAAAGCAAGTATTAAGTATTTAAGATGTTAATTTATCACATTTGATGCTTATAAAGAAAATTGAACAATATTGTTTTGTTGTGTCACCACACGGATGATATTTTTCTTTTTGAATATATGGAGTGCTAGGTGGGACTTAACTTGGATAATTTTGATTCGGATGTGCCACCACTTGATCAAAATAATCTAAGAGGCAAAAAGAAAGGAGTTGCATAGTTGATGTAATTGACAAAAGTTGTCTACCTTTTATTTATATATAGTTTGTTGTGTCACCACAAGGCTATATACATTTGAAATGGGATTCTTATTCTCACTAGCAAATCTTTAATTAGATTTTGCCGAACTATATAAGTGAGGTAATATAGTTTGAAGAAAATAGTGGGAGATACCAATTTAAAACAAGACCTAATTTATTTTGGTAATTAATAAAAGAATGTATGTTAAAATGTTGTTAATTACAAATTCATTTACGAAATTTTACAATGTCTAAAATTACTATTACTGCAAGCATATTAGATGCTAAATTAACGGGGCCAAATTAAGCGGATTGGTTAAGGAATTTGAGAATAGTTCTCATAGTTTGAAAAGCTATCTTATGTCCTTATCGCCTATCCTGCAATGGTTGCGAGATAATGCCTCGAGGAAGAGATTGCTACTTTTAGAAAGTGGCAAGATGATGCACGATTAACTCAATGCATCATGCTTTCGCATCCATGAGTAACGAGCTTGGCGTCGACATGAAACTATGGATGCTCCTACTATATTCCTATACATCAAGTAGTTGATGGTGAGGAAAGTAGGACTGATAGATATCAGATATCTAATGAGCTCTTCCGATCTAGAATGGCCCATGGCACTATAGTACAAACAAAAAGTTCTTAATATAATCAATTTGATTGATCAAATTAGGACAACGAGTGTTGTCATGGATGGAGAGTTGAGCCAAGATTTGATCTTGCACTCACTCCGGACTCCTTTCACAATTGTTGTGAATTTTCATATGAACAAGCTAGATATCGACCTCGTTGATTTTCTTAACATATTGAAAAATGTTGAGAGTCACTTTCCACCAAGAAAGATCAAGTCTTCTTGGTAGGGGCCAAAGGATCTTCCGAAAAGAAGAGCGATTCAAAGAAGGTAAATAGAAAGGCATAAACAAAGGATAATAAGAACAAAAGCGTCTGAGATAGCAAAGGAGTTTGCTTCCACTACAATAAGCTTTGACATTTGGAAAGAAAGCTGCGAGAAGCATCTTGCGAGGCTAACCAAAGAAGCTTAGTGAAGTTTGGTTCTAATCTGATTTTTGTTCATGATTGAAATAAATTTTCTTTAAGTCGAGGTTCTACTTGGGTATTGGATACTGACTTTGGTTATCATAAATATAGATTTATGAAGGGACCAAGCGAGTAGAAAGCTAAACAAATATAAGTAATCCTATGTATGGGAAATGTAGCAAAGGTTGCCATATTAGCCATAGAAACTTATAGTTTAGCAATACCTACGAGCAAATCTATTAAGTCGATAAGTTGTTATTGTATTCCGTTCTTGTTAAAAACATTATTTTTATTTTATTGTTGGACAATGAAATCTTTGGTATTATAATTAAGAACAATTGTTGTTACTATTTATAATAATAATGTTTTGTATAGAATGGAATATTACTAATAAATTTTGTATACTTGACTTACATGAAAATAATTTTGCATATTGAACAAACTAGTATAAGAAAAGGAGATGATCATTCAAAGAGTTGAATGTGTGTATTTGCTGAAATACTAGTGTGAATTATTTGAAAGGTTCAAAGAATTCAAAAGTGAAACAAATTGGCAAAGTATTAGGATTCTTTGATCGGATCAAGGAAGGAATACTTGTGCAATAAGTTTCTAGATCATCTCAAATGGTTTTCTCATAATGGACGCCTCTCGATACGCAATAATTGGTTGATGTATCTGAATGAAAAATCGTACCTTGTTGGACATGGTGCGGTCCAAAATAATTTCTGAGCATTCCGGTATCCTTACAGGATTATGTCCTAGAAATGGTCTGCATATCTACGAAAAGGTAACCTCAAAATCCATTTCAAGACTCCATAAAAGTTATGGGCGGGAGGATTCCTAATCTTAAGTATGTTAAGTTAAGGGGTTGTCCAACTTATGTGAAAATGTTTCAAAGGATAAGCTTGGGACAAGATTTGACAAGTCTGATTTGTGGGACATCCTAAAAAGTAAATTTAGGGTATATGTTCTATAATCTTAGTTAGCAAAAGGTGTTTGTTGCGAAACACGCACCTTCTAAGATAAAGGTGTTTATCATTGAAAGGGCTAGTGGGAGGATAATAGATCTTGAAGAGTTCAAGAACCACAAAACACTATAAGTCAAATAAGAGGAACACATAGATGAACTATTGTACCACAAACCAGATCGTAAATGCGGAATAATCTTGAAGATACACGGGAGGTATGGATTCATCATGGATGATGATGATGAAATACACATCATAGAAGATGATGATCCGATTACATCTGATGAGGTAAGTGTTGTGAACACTTTCGGAGAAATGGATTGAAGTAAGTTTCTCAAATATGGAACATTCGTTTTGATGAGGCAATCAAAAGAGTTTGATTTTATCAAAAATAAGAATGAACTTAGTGTGTACAAAAGGGTCAGTGGGAGCATCGAGACATTCCTAGTACTATATATTGATATACTACGGATAAGGAATGACATACCAATGCTACAATCAGTAATGATAAAGTTATCTAAACATTCCTCCATGAATAGTTTGGGAAGAGTATCTTAATTGGGGATAAAATCTATATAGATAGATACAACGGGATGCTCGACTTAACCCAAGGAACGTATATTCATTTGATGCTAAAGTCGTTTAGCATGACAAACTCCAAGAGATGTCTCATGTCGATGAGCTATGGGTGTATCTCTCTTAATAGTCCCCACAGACTCACGAAAAGAGAGTCGCATGAGTGACAATCATGTATGCAATGAAATGTACGAGACACGATGATGATCGGTCATATTATGGAGAAGTTCACTATGAGTCGTTGAAAAACATCTTAAAAGTGCTTAACCGGCACTAAGGATGTGATCATATTCATGGTGGGTCTAAATTAAAACTAGAGAGGGCTTAACAGACTCAAGTTTTTCGAGACGGACCAAGATGACGAAAAATCCACTTTAAGGTAAAGCGTTATCTTGAGCAGTTGGTGCGATGAATTGGAAAGGTTCCAAACAACAAAAGAATTCTTTGGTTTAGTGATAAAAACAAAGTATATAGCTATAAATGAAGGCTATGAAGTTGATTGTTTGGATTAAAAGTTCATTCTGAAACTAGGAATAGTTCTAAGTCTCATCTTGGATCTAAATATGTGTTGTGGCACTTTCATTTGATTATTAGAATCATTGAAGATGGGAAATCACTATAGAGATAGTGGACTCTCATGAACAACATTACATATCCATTAACTAAAGCTTATCCAACAACGGGATAATCGTCACTTAGAGAAGAAGAGTATGAGTTACCATGACGATTGGCTTTAGTGCAGAGTGGGAGATTGAAAGTAGTATGCACACAAGCCAATCATGTTTGATGATAAAGCATATACTTTGTAACAATCTTATTCATTTATTAATAAAAAGTATTAATTTATTAAAGGCTTTTAATTATCTACATGATCTTTGTTTTATAATATGTGATAAACCCATAGTTTTAAGCAATGCTTTTAGAATAATGATGATGATCATTTTAATGAGATCTAAATTCTTTGAAAGCTTAAAACTAAAATAGTTCCCAATCGTTGGATTACTAAATTGGGGATTAATGAATCCGGATAGATTGGTACATCGTTGCTTTTTCATTGGATGAGGATGATTGATCTCATGATCATTTGTGTGGAGACACTAAAAGCAAGTATGTAGGTGCTTATTAGAGAATAAGTTCATTTGAGCGTTGGCTAGCTAAGGAATACCTAATGGAGTTTTACTTGCTGTCGATAGGAATTCTGTAGTGATAGTAGTCTAGTGATCCTTGGACTTGAGATCATCATAGTATCTTGTGTATGATGAGTTATACTTTGACTTATTCCTTAAGACCCTTAGGGTATATCAAAGGGTATGCTTGGGTATAATAAGTTATACATGGAGATAATGTATGATCGATAAAGAATCTACCACTTCTAATAAAAGAAGAAATGTCCTATGTGATTCGATAAATGACAACCCAGTAGTCCTTGGCGAAGCGAGAATGAAATTAGAAAGGAGTTTCTAATTTGCATTATTTGGAGTTGTGCATTTAAGGATCGAAATACATATAATTAAATAAAATAAGACTTGACGATAATTCCATGTCTTATATTTAATTGGGACATTGTATGGTGGAAGGATTGAATTGTCACGGTAACTATTTACTCAAAAGGTTCTTTTATGATTAATGTTGAAATATATATTATTTGGAAAATCGTTGATCGCTTGGGAGGCTTATCCCTATTGTAGAATAAATATTATTTATTTAAATAAATTAATTATTTAATTTATTTATTTAAATAAGATTAAATTGTTCTAATTGATTTATTCACAACCGGTTTAATATGGAGAACCTAAAGGGTCACACCATAAAAAGAAGAATAATTATTTAAGAAGTTAATGGCATAATCGTAATAATATGTTATGTATATTTAATTTAATCTATGGTGATAGAATAAATTAAATAGCTTAATATTATTATTTAATATTTTAGAAATATTAAATATAAATTAATAAGAGAGTCTTATTAATATTATTACAATTATTATTATTTTAATTTCTAAAAGAGTTTAGGAATTAATTTAATATAAGTACTCTCATTTATTCCTAATAGGATTAGGAGGAAAATTAGTTAAAGGAGTTTAATTAATTATCCTAATAAGTTTAAGGAGCTTAATTAATTAAAAAATTTAATTAATTAAATAAAATCCAATTCCTTAATTGTTAAGGTGGGTTGCCCACATCTATAAATAAGAGGAGTCTTATTATGGGTGATGGGGTTGTTGACTTTTACTAATACGTAATAATTCCAATTTGTTGGAGAGTCGCCTTTTTATATAGAGATAGAAAAACTAGGGTTTGAGCCAATACCCCTTCTTCTTGAAAATTCTTTTTCCTTGGTGGATCACCTCTGAGGCCAAACATTTGGGTGGCTAACGTTGATCGAAAGGAAGGAATCAAACTTCGGTGAATTCAAGTTGAGCGAAAGGATTTGGAGGTGAACTTGTACACGAGGAAGCTTCGATCTTCAAGGTATGATTTTATTCTTTATCTTTTCGTTTAATTAATAATTGTGTATAAAGGGTGATCCGGGTATATGGTTTGTAAAATTTTAAAACTCGGTTTTTACATCGCTTTAGCATTATTTTTGCAATTTGATTGCGTTCATGAATATTACAAACCTAACGGTTTCTTATTTTCATGGCCACGATTACCACCACGAGTAGTGGTTACCGCTTTGTCCGTATTCTTCTTTCTCCGTTTGGTTATCGTTATTACGATGATCTCATATCTTGATATGATCCTGGTTATGGTTCCTCGGTTGAACGTACTCGTTATCTCGCTCTAACAACAACTAAGCCATGTTGACAACATCTGAATAGAGAAAATTTATGAGAAATGAGATATTGACGTATCTTAGGGTTTCAAACCTCTTAGAAATATCCAGCGTCATAATGTTCCTCATTCTCCACCAAATGAGGTGCAAACTCGGATAACTCCGCGAACTTCGCCTCGTCTTTGGGACACCGCTACATGTTATTACTGCTCGGTCTAATAAACTCCACTTCCTTCATATAGCGAATACTTTCGTGGAAGTACTTGTCATTGAATCTGCTTCTCTGAACATCTCCCATGACATCTTTGAGTGCGGTTTGGATGGAGTACGCTTCACAAATTTCCACGATGTCTCACTGCCACGGAACATAAAGGTGACGAATGGAACCTTCGTTCCTCCTCGTGCATCCCAAGACATCGAATATCTTGGTAATTTGCTTGACCCATGTTTCCGCCGTGATCGGATCTGCTTTCCCTTAAATTCGGTGATCCCAACTCTTTGAATCGCTTGGTTGTGACCACCCGTGAATTGCTATCATTTCCTCCTCAGATTTTGAACACGAGTCTCCTCGTGCGATTTTGCATGAATGCGCAAAAAGCTCAAACATCCCTCGTTCATCATCTCGCTTTCGGTGGTGTTGTTCACGGGAGGTACATTGCCCGACTTGTTGCACGTTCTCTCGTTGGTAAAATCTGAGCATCTCCACGGTCTCATTTACTCCACTATTAATATTCTCAGTCGACATTCTCAAATACTGTCATAAAATAAGGGTTAATTAAGAAAATCAATATATCACATAATATCCCTATATACTAACCAACTAACAAATAAGCTTAGGTGGGACACACTAGTGAAGGATTTACTCGTCTCTTCCCTCCTAGTTCTATTCCCCGATCTTCGTCAGAGATCATATCCCTAAGCTCTGATACCAACTGTGACGCCCCCAAAATAGGTCCATTCCATCCAACCCATTCTAAGTCGCCAAATACATGGTACAGAAATAACTACAACTTTATTATTACAACATATAAACTGTGAGTTTAAATACAGATATTGTCATCTAGACAATATCCACACGTAAATAAATCCCCATCATAATTATTTATACATTATTTTACAAAATGGTGAGGACTACTAAACAACTCTCTCTAGAACCTTCATTCCATACCCCAATTAGTACTTACATACATTCTCGCCTCCGAGAAGAAAAATGGAACAACAAGGAAAAGGGTGAGCTCAACTAGCCCAAGAAGAATATTATGACTAAGATAATATACAACAAATTATCGTTAGTCTCCAACAGGGAAAAATCTAATAGAATACAATAGACAACCAGGTTTAAATCAACAATCTGCAATGAAACAACAATTCATTAGAAGAGTTAAGTAGAGAATGCAAACTAATATCTTCTATATATGAATTTAAAAGTTCATCGTCGATATTTTATCCTCAGAACATCAATCAATATATATCTGGAATCAAATATTCATCTTTGCACTACTGGGCCAAAGATATTCATCGATTAGTCATGTTCATCTAAACACTGTTCATCTTTGTACTACGGGCCAAAGATATTAATCAATGAAAGTCATGTTCATCTCAACACTGCTCATCTTTTTGCACTACGGGCCAAAGATATTCATCAAGAAATCATTCATCTTTGCACTATAGCCCAAAGATATTCAATAATATCATCATTTAGGACCGAGGATGATGAAAATATTTCAAAGAAAAGCGAATCCAATTAAACAAAAGAATAAATATTAAGGATTAGTATTTTAAACAATCCAAGTTCAAAAAATACTTCATAAGTAATCGAGTGGAGTAAAATTCAAGAATGATCAAAACATGGATACAATCAAAGCTAGTATCCATAATAGATATTTTGGACAAAAAGAAGAAATTTTATTTTTCGGTGAATAGTGCAAGTATTCGTGAATAGTCTTTGATACGTGAATAAGTCTTAGTATCGTGAATAGTAACTCGACACCAAAAGATAGAAATTTCATAAAAACATCTTCACGCTTCGTGAATAGTACTCGTGAATAGTAACTTCGTGAATAGTAACTCATGAATAATAACTCATGAATAGTAACTCATGAATAAGAACCCCGATATGAATAGTAACTCATGAATAATAACTTCATGAATAGTAAGAATCAATAATTGGTGCAATACTGGTGTCTTCTTACCGTCAACAACAACGTATTAGTGTGTTTTTTACCAACGGGTATTCCAACAAGATAATTCTTGAATAACTACGCCAATTATTTATAAAACAACTTATATTTGTCGTTTTCTTCATCCAATCGCTTTCCGTTATGGGGCCCACAAAGATCTCATGGCCGTCGTACGAATATTCCCCGACAGTATGAATATTCCACGACCAAACGAATATTCCCGGACAATAATGAATATTTTATAACCACTTGCTTATTCGAAATATTTAATGTATTTTACCCATAACTATCCACATTAATCAAATTAACCCTTACTATTTCAAAATAATAAATAGAGGAAAATAAATTTCATTTATTAATAATTTGGGGTCTTACATTTATGCCAAGTTGAAGAAATGCGAGTTACGGCTTGAGGAAGTAACATTCCTTGGGCACGTGGTGTCGAAACATGGAGTATCTGTTGATCCGTGAAGATTGAAGCAATCTGAAAGTTGGAGCAATCGAAGTCGGTGATCAAGTCGTAGCTTTTGGGCTTAAATTTGGTTATTATCGGAGATTCGTGGAAGGGTTTTCTCGAATCGCTACTCCATTAACCCAAATTAACTCGAAAGGATACAAAATTTGTTTGGAGCGAAGAATGCGAGAAGAGTTTCCAAGAGCTTAAGAGGAGACTCATTTCGGCACTTTATTCTAACAATACCATCCGCAGTGCGGATGAATTTGTTATCTACAAATGATGCTTGAGCAAAGGGTTGGGATGTGTTCTCATGCAACATGGGAAAGTCATAGCCTATGCCTCATGACAACTTAAAGAGTATGAGAGGAATTATCCTACTACATGATCTAGAGTTGGCGGCGATCGTTTTCACTACTAAAGATCCGGAGGCACTATCTATATAGGGAGAAAGTGGAGATATATTCAGACCATAAAAGCCTCAAATATTTCTTCACGCAAAAGGAACTCAACATGCCGCAACGACGTTGGCTCGAGTTGTTGAAAGATTACGACCACACTATTCAATACCATCATAGAAAAGCGAACGTGGTAGCTGACGCGTTGAGTAGAAGATCATATGCAGGAATGAGTGCGATGATGTCAAGTATACGCATAGAGCCAACTTTAATAGAAAAAGTTAAGGTTGCTCAAGCCACCAATCCGGAAATGATGCGTATGAAGAAGAAAGTACAAGAAGGTGCTATTCGAGGCGAGAATTGATGAAGAAGGAATACTTCGAGTCCACTCCAGACTTTGTGTCCCTAACGACTCTGATTTGAAGTACAAGATTATGATGGAGGCACACAATACACCATTTGCAATCCATCCTGGAAGTACTAAAATGTATCGTGATCTTCAACATACATTTTGGTGGAACAATATGAAGAGAGAGATTACAAAGTTTATCTCAACGTGTTTAACTTGTCAACATGTAAAGGCGGAGCATCTAGTACCTAAGGGTCCGTTGCAACTACTTGAGATTCCGAAATGGAAGTGGGAACACATTACCATGGATTTCGTTACGGGACTTCCTACGGTTTCTCAAGGCATCAATGCTATTTGGGTTATTGTTGATAGATTAACCAAGTCTGCTCATTTCTTGCCGATCACGGAGACTTATTCCTTGAACGTCTTGCTAGTATATATGTAAATGAGATTGTGAGGTTGCATGGCATGCCAAGATATCCATTGTTTGGATCGTGACCCAAGATTCACTTCAAGATTTTGGGTTAGCTTGCAAAAAAGCTATGGGCACGGTTCTGATTGATTCAGCATACCATCCTCAAACCAGGCGGACAATCGAGAGGGACTATTCAAACTCTTGAAGATTTATTAAGACTCGTGTCCTGAGACTTCAAAAGCGGTTGGGATAAGTATTTACCATTGGTGAAATTCTCCTACAACAACAGTTATCAGGCAAGTATAAGTGTGGCTCCATTTGAAACATTATATGGACGAAAGTGTCGCTCTCCAATATGTTGGGATGAGGTGGGTGAAGCAACATTGTTGGGACCCGAGTTAGTACGTATGACTATCGAAAAAATCCAAATGATTCGACAACGTATACAAACGGCACAAGATCGACAAAAGAGTTATGCGGATCTTCATCGAAAGGACGTGGAATTTAGTATAGGGGATCATGTATTGTTGCGAGTTGCTCCATGGAAGGGAGTTACAAGATTTGGGAAGAGAGGAAAGCTCAATCCACGATTTATTGGTCCATTTCAAATTCTTGACCGAGGTAGGAAATGTAGCCTATAGACTCGCGTTACCTCTCAGTATGTCTCGTGTTCATAATGTGTTTCACATATCATGTATTTCAGAAAATATGTGAAAGACCCGAACCACGTTATAAAGTTAGAACCGGACGAGATAGTAGAAGACTTAATGTACGAAGAGGTACTGTCAAGATCTTGGATAGGAAGGAGTATGTCCCCTACGACAAAGGTCATACCACAAGTTAAAGTTACGTGGAGGAATCATGCTTTATAGAAAATGACACGGGAGTTAGAAAGCGGAAATGAAAGCGAGGTATCCTCACCTTTTCAAACACCAGTGTACGTCGTCAATTTCGAGGATGAAATTTCATAAGGAGGGGAGGTTGTAAGACCTCAGCTTATTATAAATGAAATTTAATTTCCTCTATTTATTATTTTGAAATAGTAAGGGTTGATTTGATTTATGAGGATAGTTATGGGTAAAATACGCAAATATTTCAAATAAGCAAGTGGTTATAAAATATTCGTTTGGTCGTGGAATATTCGTACTGTCGGGGAATATTTGTACGACGAAGTAGCAGACAATATGTGGGGCCCCATAACTGAGCGATTGGATGAAGAAAACGACAAAAATAAGTTGTTTAAAAATAACAGGCGTAGTTATTCTCAGTTAATCTTATTAAAATACTCGGTTGGTTAAAACACGATGAAGACACCAGTATTGCACTAATTATTGATTCTTACGTAAGAAGACACTACTCAATAATGGTTACAGTAATTACTATTCAGTATTTTATTTTATTGATTGCTGCGTTGATATTTTATATTGCTTTGTTATTTCAATAATTGTCATTACACAAAGATTTTTTCATTATCGAAGCAATAATTCATATTATCCTAATAATATTATTAGATAATATTATTGGTAATGTCTAGAAAGTTTTGTCTAAGGAGAGGTTTGGTCCTAATAATTGCGCTTTTGATGAGGAGAAATTCTTATTGGAAAGCCCCTCTCTCTGAGGAACTTTCAGTTGTCGATATTGTGATTACTCATAATATTATTTGTGAATAATTAATTATTGATTCATATGATGAGGAAAATATTGATTTTATGTGGATATAAATGGAGAAATTTTTAATGTGACAATTGTTGAAAATTAAAATTTTATCTTTTTCTGATAAAATAATTCATTTAAATATATAATTATATTTTAATAATATAATAATGATGATATTTTTACGATGAATGTGGGATATATGAGTATATGTGGAGGAGGAGTATTTTTGTTATCAAAAATATTTAAAGCATGTTTTATGTGTCAGTGGACCCCATTTCTTGACTGAAATTTGATTATAGCATGTAAAATCGCCCGTTTGTGGATTTCGGTCAATTTCTGTTTGAAATTTGGAAAAACTTTCTTCTGTAAAATTGTAGAGAATTAAATTTCCTATAAAAAGTTGCAAGTTTCGAATTTTCCGACAAAAGGACTATTTATTGTGAATTATTGAAGTTCCGAAGCTCCGAAATAATTGATTTTTGAAAGTTTAAAATATTTTAAATAACAAAAACGTTTTTTTCATTATGGTGTGTTACACATGTGTGTTGAATGAGCTGAATTCAGTTCTTGGAAGGTTGGCATAGGAAAATTTAATTTATATATTAATATTATATTAAATTTTCGCTTTGGTGTTCTAAGCGTTTTCCTATAAATAGGGTCTTAGGTTAGAATTGAAAATTACACCGTAAACTCAAGTTTTCTCTATATATTATCGGCGTATTCTTGTGAGTATTTTGAGTATTACTATACTGTGATGAGTTCAAGTCATAGCTATATGTCAGGTTTTAAATTTAAGTCTTGATCTTTCGAGGTAAAGGATATTATTTTTTTCAGTAATGATATTATTTCTTCAATATCATTATGCTAAAATATTGATCTGAAGTTTTTATCAAATTTGGAACTTTTGGTGTCTGAGATTCTTATTCACATATCGACACTATTCACGAATCACGGCATTATTCATCGAAAAATAAAAATTTTCCTTTTAAATAAAATATCTATTGTGGATACTAAACTTTGATTGTATCCATATTTTGATCATTCTTGAATTTTACACCACTATGATTATTTTTTGAGGTATGGATAAAACAAAGTACGAATCTTTAATCCTTAATCCTTGTCATTTTGTTTCACTCGATTCGTTTATTTAAAAATATTTTTCGTCGTCCTCGATCCGAAATGATGATATTATTGAATATCTTTGGCACATAGTCAAAGATGAATGATTTCGATGAATATCTTTGGCCAGTAGTCAAAAGATGAGCAGTGTTTAGATGAACATGACCAATGATGAATATCTTTGGCTGTAGTGCAAAGATGAATATTTGATTCCGGATATATATTGATTGATGTTACGGTATAAAAAATAGGCGATGAACTTTTAAATTCATACATAGAAGATAGTAGTTTGCATTTTAACTTAACTCTTCTAATGAATTATTATTTCAATGCGAATCTTGATTTAAAACTTGTTGTCTATTGTATTCTATTAGATTTTTCCTGCTTGAGGACTAACGATAATTTGTTGTATATTATCTTAGTCATAATATTCTTTACTTGGCTAGTTGAGCTCACCCTTTTTCTTTTTGTTCCATTTTTCTTCTCGGAGGCGAGAATATAAGCGAAGATGCAGTCGGGTATGGAATAAAGGTTCTAGAGAGAGTTGTTTAGTAGTCCTCACCATTTTTTAAAATAATGTATCAATAAATATGATGAAGATTTATTTGAGTATAGATATTATCTGAAGATAATATTTGTATTCAAACTCACGCTTTCTTGTTGTAATAATAAAGTTGTAGTTGTTTCGCATCTACGTATTTGTCAACTCGGGATGGGTGATGTATCACCTATTTTGAGGCGTCACAACTACTGACTTAGCGATTGAGACAATTAAAATGGACCCTTTTTAATTGTTTCAACAATTCTGAAGTTAGAATGGCATATATACTATTAATATTAATATTTTATAATATTATTAATACTAATATTAATATTTTATAATATTAATATTAATAATAGTAATAACTAATATAAATATTAATACTAGTATTACTATTATTCTTATTAATATAAATATTAATAATATTAATATTACTAACTAATTTATATTATTCTTAGAAATTCTTGAATTCAATTATGCTCTGTTTGCTTATTTTTATAGTCGATCTATTCATATGAATCTTGGTCGAGTTATAAATTGAACTAGACAAAAATTAAAATTTTAAATTAAGCGATAAGTGCAGTGTTGGACAAGAAAATCAAATTTATTTATGTTCTCAATCCTCCTAAAAGAAGTACACATAAATTAAAATTACATTAATTCATACCACTTTTGAATTTTGAGAGTTCACCAATTCACTTTTAAAAAGACAATATTTATGTGAAAAAAGAGAGTACTTAGATTTAATTTTGGACAAGAAAATCAAATTCTTATAAATTAAACAATTATATAATTAAGGTTATAAATTTACTAAAATACCATAACATATAAAAAATAAAGCATGTGGGATCAAGTGACCCACAGATTCCACATGAGTCTCCCAATGCTTAGCTATTATTCAAAGAATATAAAATTATTACTTTAAACACATATCTTTAATTTTAAGACAGGCAGCATTTGAAACTATTTCAAATATATTATTTTTGGAAAAGTATATAATTAAATACATTTTACACTTGAACGATTTAACAAATTATAAGGAAGCAAATGCAATTAAACCTTAAACTAACCGATAACTTTTGGCTGGAGTGGTATTTTAGGACTCTCTCATGTGTAATTTTTTTCTCGTGAGAAATAATTTTAAAAAAATTATAATTAATTCTTCTGTATTATATAAAACGTTAAATAATTTTAAAAAAATAAAATTATTTAAAATATCGTATATTATAAAAATAAGGGAGTAATACTTTATTATGAAATAATTTGGTTGATAGGTCCCACTCGTCTATTTTGAGTTGACATATGCCTAAACGTTAGATAACGAATTGGCCCATGGTAATGATTTCAAAGTTTATGAATCAAAGATGACAACCATTATTTGTATATTTTGTCCATACATAAAGTGCCTTGTTAGACTGAGACTGAGTTTACCAACTCCGCTAAACTCGAATTTACTATATTTTGCAAGGTTATTAAATTCCGACCGGTCATCAAATTTAAAAAAATTCGGTTATTATGAAATTAACTTCATAATAAATTGGTCAATTGATCAATCTGATCTTGTGCATGAGGAGAGAGATTATCTTTCGGCGTGTATATCATCATCATTGTGATAATCGATCAAAATTAAATCTCCATCTTAACCATTTCCAAAGCAAAAATATATCTGGATGAATGAGTTACTCGTCTAATTAATGGTTGAATCGTTATTGATCCAGTGATATTATTAATATATATTAATAATAATCAATAAAATTTTAAAAAAATTCGCTTTCTATAAATTAAAACATAATAAAGTGGAGTTATAATATTACAAAAAGTGGTTAATTTTAATATTAAAAATGTTTTAGTACAAAAAAAAAAATCGATTTACTAAATTAATTAATCGATTTTACCGGTTGAACCACCAGTGAGCAACCAATTCTTGACCAAATCTAAAAAATCAGGCTGAAATATTAATCTTGAAATAGTAATATTTTTGTGTGTATGTAATTTAAGATTGATGGAATCAATCATCAATTTATTATTCATTACATATCATGTCTCTTCCTTTATAAATAAGATTTTTATATTTAGAGTAAGGATCAAGAGCATTCTTTTTAAATAGCATTTCTCCTTAAATAACACTTCTTTATTAAAACTACGTCGTTTTGGAGTCTTTTAGAAGAGAGTGGTCCCACTAGCTTTTTTTTTTATTTACAAAAATGTCACTCACGGCCCTACTTGTTTTTTAAAAAAGACTCCAAAGCGACCTAATTTTAATAAAAAAGTGTTATTTAAGAAGAAATGCTATTTAAAAAAATATTCTTGATCCTTGCTGTATATATATATTGGTGAATTGGACGTGAATTGGATTCATTATTTTATTGAAATATTTGAGTCAAACTTGTGCGAAACTGAATTGAAGTTGACTGGTTGGTGTTTATGTTGGCAGGATAAATAACGGACTACCAATTGATGGATTCGTCAAAACCCTAAAGTCATCATTAATTGTCAAACTTAAAATAACCCTTTTGCTAAGCTGACTGCCAAACTCTGGTTGCTTTTCCATAGTGCAACTTTTCTAGATGACTTGAAATATGAATGTTTTTTGAGTTGATAACTCCTCCCTCCCTCCCCCCTCCCCCTTCCCCTTTTAATCTTTAATTATAAAAGATAACATTGAAATTAATCATTTAATGCATTCTACAAATGACAAATAAAAAGGGACCAAGGGAGTGCTTCATTGTTATGAATAAGGATTTAAAAATTTTTAGAGGCACTTTAAGAAAATAAATAAGAAAAGTATATATGTCTTAATATTTATAAAAATATTAGTTACTCCATCTATTAGTAACAATTTTTTACTCAGTAATGTTGCTTCTTGCATAATTTACAATAATAATTATTATATTATTCAAAATCATATACGAACACATTAATTTTAAGTTTTAAAATTTTACAATAAAGAAAGGGAGTATTAAATATAGACACAATGGATATAAAACACTATTCTTAAATATCACTTTCTCTTAAATAACACTCCATTATTAAAATAACGTCATTTAGATCCTCTTTTAAATAACAAAATAATACTTAAGATAGAGTACTATATAAGAAGAGTGTTTTAAATACGTTCTGTATATATATACTTACCTAACTATATAAATCATCAATTTCAAACTTTGTGGGGGACTTTAAGCTAAATCTTAAATTGAGACCTTTTTTTTTAATAATCATTCAATACTAAATTAATTATAATTTCATTTTTCTCTCTCACTGGTAGAGGGAGAGAGCGGTAGAGAGAGGGAGAGAGAGACTGAACACAGTGATAAGTGGGCATTATGAAAAAAGAAGAATAAATTTTAGCTGTCCGTTAGATATAGAAAAAAATATTTTGTATGATTGTACTTGTAGTTACTGTTTTGTTGGGAATTTTTTTTTTGAATTGTTTTAATGGGCTCTAACATATATAGATTATTTAAATTTGAGGGTCTTCTCAATTTTGGGAGCCTCAAGTCATTGCTTAAATAGCTTAACATACGGGTCGGCCCTGACCATAACATTAATAAAGCTAAAATAATAGTATTAATAAAAATCAGACTAGGATCCTCTCCATTTCAAATAAATTGGAGAGTATTCATTTCATTGTCCAGATTTAAAATGTGTTGAAATGTGACATCATGATGACAGGAGAGAGAGATGATGATGTGAAATATACAAAAAATGAAAACTCTTTATTTCATTTGAAATGGAGAGGATCCTAGTCCATAAAAACCACTACCTGATATAATAAGCTAGACAATTGGGCATCATCATTATTCCGAGTCTTTTCATGCTATGTTTATGTCGATTTTTTAATTATTAGTTATGTAGATAAATATTAGTGATAATTTTTTTAGAGAGATATATAATAACTAAAGTTCTACTCTAATTCTTATCAATCTTATGTATTGTTTAGTTTCGAATCGTAATTTGGCATAAAACTATTACAATATATAACATGATTCATATATGATTTTCTAAAATAAATAATGGTTGTTGATATTATTAGAGTAAAAGTGCCGCCATTAAGAATTTATTCAATGACATTTTTATAATAATTTTAAAGGTACCAGAGACTTAACGACACTCATTACTCTGATAATATCTGATTTAGCTCCCCTTCATTACATATTTTTTATAATTCTATCCAATATACCAATTACTCCCTCCGTCGCATAGTTATAGGCTGATTTTCCATTTTGAGATGTCCCAATATATAGGCTGCTTACTATTTATAAAATTTAGTTGGTTCATTATTTTACTTTTATGCCCTTATAATAAATATTCAACCATTACTTTTTTTTTTGTGAAGAAACAACATTCAATGTCATTATTTTTATCACCACATTTAATGTTGTTGTATTCTCAATAAAAGAATTCAACTTTTTAGGCTCAATAAATAAATTTGGAATGACATAAATGTTTTGTGATTGGTTGAAAGTTTATGTAGATTAAAATTTTATCTTTGGTTAAAGTTCTATTTTAATGGTCAATACATGTTGATCAATTAAGTTGAGAGTTTCAGTGTGATAAGTAAGGAGTAATTAACTTATTCATTAATTCCATATTAAGGGGTATATGTGGAAAATTGCTGTTAAAAATTGTCACTTAAACTGATTTTCTTAAATTATGTGCCAAAAGAAATCAGCCTATAACTATGGAACAGAGAGAGTATTTGCTTTGAATATTTTTGTTAGTAATGATTCAAACATGTTAATAGATACATAGTTGATTATATTAAGATCAATTCTATCAAAAATTTGAGTCATTACAATAAAATTTATGTTTAAAAGTTTAAAACAAATCTCAACCATTGAAATGTTGATGAAAAATGAAAAAGTGTCGCATTACTTTATTTTTGAAACAATTGTATTAGTTAGTATTATAAATTAATTGACCGGTTTTAATTTCAATTATACTATATAAAGCTACAAAAATATAGTGTCTTAAATATAATTATTTCTTTCTCTAATAATATTAGCCGCCAAAAAACTGTTCATTTTAACTTGAAATAGGTATATATTGTGTTGTGTTCTATTATGTAGAATTATGGGCTGCAAAAAAAAAACAGTAGGCTTGTTGGCACATGAGATGAATAGCTAAGAAGTATTAAAATAAAATCGATTATTGGGCTGGGATGGCCCATAATCTTATCCGTAGTCGGTTATCCAATCCGGTTAAGAACGATTTTTGAGGTCCATGTATAAAATAGTTTAATTGTTATGGGCTAAGCCTCATAAATTACATTATTTCGAAAAGAAGAAGAAGAAAGTCTTATTTTAATTTTTTAAGCTAATTTATTAGAAATCTTAAAATTCAATTATTATGGATCTTTTATTTTAGTTAAAAGTTAATACAGTCATAATTAATTGTTGTAAATTACTCCATTCGTTATAAAATATAATTAATTTAAAATATTTTTGAACTCAAAATTGATATATATATATATATATATATATATTAATGAATGCAATGAAAAATATTATAAATAATATAAAAAGTATTACTCATGGTAAGATTCTCTGTATCATATTTTTTGATAAATTATCTCAATTTTGAATTTGAAAATATCTCAAATTGACTTTCAAAAGTCAACAATAATCTCATAATTTAGAACATATGTAGTATTTAAAAAGTAATATTAAACACAATATTTATTATTTTAGACTTAAATGAATTATATTAACTCTAAATTTTAAGATTTTAGGAATTAATCCTAAAAAAGCAAAATGAGACTTTTGTGGAATTTACTTATTTAAGTTTGTGTTGGATTTATTGAGACAAGGGGATGATTAAGAAGCTTAAGTACACGTCATCAATGACTTAAACTTGACGTTATGATAAGTACGGCAGCATGTGATCGATACACCTCAATTACGCACAACGTGTTCACATTATAATAATAGCATACCTTCTTTAAAGATTAAATATAGAAAATTGATATTTATATATTATTTTTTGATGTTTTTATATGAAAAGTGTCGCTATAGATGTATAGTGATAACAACGATTTTCATGTAAAAATATCAAAAAATCAAATAGAAATATCAGTTTTCTTAAATATATACACAAGGAAATAATCTCACAAAACTAATCTTATTTATAAAATTTTAAAATTTTATTTATATTTTAATTTATTTTAATAAAATAATTAATTAGCAGAGGAGTGATGACCTAATAAGAAAATTATTGTTTTCTTAAAATTCTACTTAATTTGGAGGGTGATACAAATACATTTAATAATTAATATCAATTTCAACATGAGTAAACCTTACACTTTAATGAATTAAAGCTATTATATTATATATGTTAGTACATTGCGTATGAAACTCCTTTTGTGGTAAAAAATGATAATTAATTTATGTTTACTTTATATAAATTCAAGTTTATAAATTAACAAAATCAATTCAAATTTATCCCTCGGCAAAGTAATTAAATTAATTAATTATAGCCTATTCACCAATTAAATAAAAGTAAGTTTCTACTAATGTTTTTTTTACTTTTTCCCCCGACCCGTCCCGGATCGATATTCCTTATATAATCTCATATTTACCCTAATTCTCTAGAATTAAAATATATCCATAAATTTCTGAATCATAACAGTACGTATTTTTATAAAGAATCATAATAGTGTTATTTTTTTAAATAATAAGAATAAAAAAAACAGCCCTTATACATGTTTAAGGGGAGTGATAAGAGTTGACAAACGGCAGGAGGTACGGCGGAGGAGCATGAACAGCCGGATTCGCCGGGAATTATGTAGCTTCTAATGAGCATCTCCCGATCCCCCTCCAATATACCATCTCTTTAATTCCATTCAATACACTGTATTTTTATAGTTGTGAATAATATAATTAAAATCGATAACAGTTAATTAATTTATCAAAATTTTAATGGATGAAAATTCTTTTAGATTTTTAATAGTAAAAATATTTTTTATGATTCTAAATTTTTGTAGGATTGTCATCAACTATATATTAGGGTATGCTTAAAACTTGCAAAATTAATAGGGAAAGAAAGTGAAATTAATATTTTCCTTTTCGTTAAATTATATTTTAATATATATTGTTCTTCATATTAGCTTTTGAAAATATATAGAGATAATTAGGCTTATTTTTAATTTATTTTAATTCTTATTTCCTTTCTGAGCCCTTTTAATTAGCTGCCAATTATGTTGTCAGTGTTGTTAAAAATTTATATTATCCATGAAAAGTGTAAAAATGTTGCTAAATACATCTCTCTCTTCATCGTATAAACATTGCGCGCTTTGACATATATATATATATATATATATATATATATATATATATATATATATATATATATATATATATATATCTTTGACATTATAAAAGTGAAGGGCTTTCATTAATTTTGATGTATCTATTACAAATTTAATGAGAGATGTGCTTCTCACACGTACAGTTTAGCCAAAAAATGAAAAGGAAAAAAAATAAAAAATAAAATTAACATAAAGCCAACAAGTAATTAGAAAGTAGTTGGCTACTTGACTTTACTTGAAAAGGAAACTTACATCCCAAGCAGGGTTATGTAGTAGTAATGCTTTCAAATTTATATACATAAAAATCTCTTCTTCTTCATTTTTTTCTTCAGTAACATACAATTAACTTCAAGTTAATTAAAGACAACTCCTTGGGATGACAATGCCAGTGCTTGATCCACCTGCATTAAAACAAGTTGCTTTTGTAGGTTTATTCGGAGTGGAAAGTTTAATGTCTTGCAATCTTATTCCTCTGCATGGATTACTACGACTGCAATCAAATGTTATTGCATCCGGTCTTGATGCAGTTCCTTTAATATTTCTATATGTCACTTTGCTAATTTTCACCCCGGAATTCTGCAGAAAAACAAATATATAGAAAGAAAAACAAATATTTAAAACAACTTAATTATTAGAATTATACGTGCATGGTATCTGATATATATATATATATATATATATATATATATATAATAAAATAAATTACCTGATGAGGACATTGATTATTGGGGCAATATGTTTGATCAATGATAATAGGGTTTACCACATTCCTCATTATAAGATTTTTGAAAACAATATTTGTTGCATAGCCACTGCTAGCTGTTGCCCATGTCTTTATTCGTACCCCGTTATCGGTTTTAGTGAATACAGAATCCGTCACCGTCACGTTCTGTACCCCTTCTTCCCGGAGGCTGTTGCCTAGACTACCTATACTGTTACAAGGAATTCAAGGATATCATTTCGGATGGGTAGTCCACATACATGGGCTATATATTTATATAAACAATAAAACAAATTCATGTTATCTGAAATGTTGCTGCCTAAATTTACCTGATGCCATGTCCAGGGCCACAACCTATGTGGTCTATCCACATGTTTTTGGTGCCTGGACCCATTGAAATGCAATCGTCTCCGCTTCTGATTGTGCTTCTACTGATGGTAACACCCGTTGAGTACTGCACATGAATGCCATCCGTATTTGGGCTTCCACTAGGGGCTATGATTCTGATGTTTTCGAGCCTGATGTTACTGCTCTGCCCAATGGCAACATGAATTGTCTGGCTGTTTAGAGATGTTAAGCCGCTCACCACAATGTTGTTACACCACAGGAACGTTATCGACTGTATTCATGCATGTCAAAAGAGGGTTGGTTGCTAGTAAAGTTGCATTAATTTGAAAATTAAGGAAATGTAGCTTCATCTTTAATTATACTAGCTATGAAAAATATCTAGGCAATTGCGGTCACAGTTAGTTGAATGTGACAACTATTTTAAACATGGGCTAAAGATAAAGAGAAAAGAAAAGAAAATAAATTATACCCTTGCTCCGGGAGGGCAATTACGACCGGTCCGTCGGCATTGCCAAAAGCCAGCTCCCCTACCATCTAGGGTTCCGCCACGGATCGAAACCCTACTTACCTGGTAGAACAAAATCCAGAACCCAGAATTTCCCATGGACCGATAGTCGTTTGGAGCCACAAGAGTTCCATCAATTTGGAAGGTGATTCTATTCCTGCATGGACCGGTAAAAGTAACCGGTTTTAACAAATAAGTCCCTCGGGGAACATCCAACGTTGCCGGCCTAACCGAGCTGCATGCCGCCGACCAAGCACGACGAAATGCTAGCGATGAATCGGATTGCCCATTTGGTTTAGCTCCAAACTGAACCACATTATAGGCTTCATTTGGAGATGGCAATAAGGCTATGCAAAAAATGAGAAAAACACAGGTTTGTACATACTTATGCATCTTTAGAGATTAAAGAGGAAATTAAGAACACAATAATTAATGTATCAAAAGGGTTGTTTTGAAAAGTTGGAAAATGAAGTGAAATATTTATAGTATTAAACAAGATGAAGATTAAGGGCCGGGTTGCTTAGTGGTTTGATTAGATCTAGTCTGAAACAAGTTAATTAATTAATGTGAATTACACATACGTCATGTACTAGAACATGTACGGTGCATGGCATGCATAAACTTAGAAGCACGTTACACGTACAATAATCTGATAAGTATTTTAAAATTTAATTTAGGATCCATAAACAACGCATCAAGAATAATTATTTTTTTTCTTCATCACCATGTGACTTCTTTACTCATCGGGCAAGATTTTTATTGTTGGGATATTTCACATTAATCCCATATTGAATTTCAAGAGTGTAGTTGTGTTAATAATTAAGTATGGTAGAGCTTCAACCTAATAGATTAACTTTTTAAGTAAAGAATTGGTCCAACATATTTATTGGGTCCGTCTACACAGGTGTGCGCTTTGATGTTATGAATTGATGCATCTACACTTATATTTTCAGTTTTACTTTGTTAATGTTTTCTGTTTCCAGTTAGAATATTGTTGTAGTTTAATTCGTTATCTTTCTTCAACGTTATTTCCATATAATATATATATATATATATCATGAAATTAAATATATATAGTTTGTGAAATTAATTATTCCACATGACAACTTGTTGGTGACCGAAGACACAGGCGAGAGGCTAGCTTCTACCTTCATTCATATATTAATGTGGAACATGGAATGATAAACTAGGCATCTTACAGATTTAATGTTCATTTTCTTCGAAAATAATCAATTTAGGGTAGCAATCCATAAACTATATCAACTTAATATATATATATATATATATATATAATTCGCTTCTCTAGCTAATTGAAATGAACGAACTAAGAATAAACCGGTTATAACGACGATTTTTTTCGTCACTATAACATAAAAAATGAGTATATATATATATATATATATATATATCCAGATAATAACTTGTGGAATAAGTTTATATCTTTTGGTTTTCTTACCTGTTTTTCTCCTTGGGTATCTAAAACAAGATTATTTACAACCACCATAAAACAATTTAAAAGCCGAAAAGAAATTTAGAGAAAATAGCATAAGAGCATTAATTAAGCATAGATGCATGGTTACGGCGGTGTATCATGCACAAATACGTATGCATTTTATATAAAAATTAGTCCATGTTCTCAGAATTTGACTTTAGTGTTGGCAGACTTATTTTTTAATAAATAATATTGTTTTATTTATAAAAAATAATTAATTAAAAACATTATAGCGAAGTAAATAAAATTAAAATTCAATACACTCTTCATTCCAGAATACTTTTTAAAACGACAATTTTAAAAATAATTTTATATTTTAAATTTATTCTTAATATCAACTAAGTTGCAAATATTTTGTAGCTCTTTATACACAAATAAAAGAAGATTTAAGAGTAAAATGGTAATCTTTCTTTTAAAATTAAGTTTACAAAAAATTATAAACTCCCAAACAACACAAAATAAGACTTATAAGTTTTCTATTTTTTTTTTCTTTTGTATTTAAACTCAGAAATATAATATAAAAGTTTCTGATCTTTTTTCTTATCAAATTACTTGAAAAAGTTTTATCTAATCCCCTAAACATATTTATTTTTCAAAAAGTTAGTGTAGGGAATATATATAAAACTTAGGAAAGTGATATTTCCATATATTTTTTTGATATTTTCACATGACAACCATAACGACAAGGGCGGAGCCAGGAAATTTTTCCGTCCTGGGCTACCAAGTTGGCTGCTTTTTGATTTTATATCTCCCAACCTACATATCCGATTGCTTCCAAATTTTGATATGTTCTACATGGTATATCATAGTATTTTATAAAAATATAGCATGACCAAGTTGGGTTTTTAAAGATGGTATTACATAGGCTTGAAAATGCCATGCTGGCCACTTTTTTTTCATCAAATTCAAGTTTTTAGAAATTCTTTAAAACTTGATTTGGGCATGATTTGATTCACTCAATTAACTTAATTAACATCATAACACATATATAAAGATATCCTAGCATCAAGCTTTGCTAAATTTTCGATTTTTAAGCATAAATTCTCATTGAGGCAAAATTTCAAACATCTTGTGTGTGTGACTTAAATTTTCAGATTTCTTAATTGTTTAGATATGGTTCTAGCCATAATTTTCAATCTTATCACTCCAATGTCCTGCATAATACTTTTTTCACACTAATTTACAACCCAAGCACAAGAATCTCAATAATTACAATACATTATTACTCTAATTTTCATAAACTTAATAAGTAGAAGTTATTACCTCTTGTTTGAAGAATTTGTGCTTCACGTTTGCTTGGAGATTAACTTTGAATATTCTCTTTGATAACGATTACTCTAATCCTTCTATCCTCTCTAACAGTCATATGTGAAGAGAAAGAGAAAACCTACGACTTAAACAAGGTAGAGAGTTGATTCATGTTCTAAAATTACAGATTGAAGATAAATTCATGTTCAAAATCATTACCTGAAAGGGCTTGGTCGAGCAATTAGAGAAGAATTACACCACCGCCTACCATGGCTTCACCATTGCTCTTCTTGAATCACCCTGCCACTCTTCCACCTCATTAAGTGTGGCTCATACCGATCGTTATAGATTCAAGTTTTTACAGTCGTTATACATCTATAGCGACATTATTCATGTGAAAATATCAAAAAATCATGTGAAAATATCAATTTTCTAAACCTTAATATATGTACGTATATCAATAGATGATATATACTTCTTCAATAAAAAATAAAAAAATAAAATCAATTTGTAAAATTATTTTGGTTACAAAAAGTGTTCTCTGTTAATTAATGATAATATAAAATAACATAATATCTTGAAGTACAATAACACAATTAATTTTGTACCATGTCATCACTATTAAACTGAATTACTATATGTTGGATATTTTCAAATCTAGAATGTATATAATAAATATATTATATGTTTATATAGTCAACAAATAAAATAAAATGATTCAGTTAGTTAAAAAATAAGAGTCCTAATATTTTGGACTTGAGTTCAAGTTTATGATTTAGACTGATCATTAACACTATTATTTCTGAACGGAATGAATTTTTATTCAATCAAAACTATTAATCCTTCGGAATGATCATTAAGTACACTTATAATTATTTTTTATTTTTTTTCTATTCTTTTTCTTTGATCTAAACATAATATAAGAGTCGAAAATTGGACTGGGCTCGACTTGGATGCTCTAAATAGTGTCACTTTCATTTTACATGTCCGGCCCAGGTTTGAAAGCTAGCCTAGCTAAACCATGAAATTACAATATAATGTTGCTATATAACAATGTGCCAGTAAATAAGTTGTATGTTTTATATATTAATGTGTAATATCTAAAACCCCTTAAGGTCCTTCTGTTACAATATTGGAATAAGAATGAGAATTAAATGTTATAGGCATTTTTATTTATAGATTTGGTCAGAACAATAAATTATATGATTTTGATCGATTATATTTTTTTTAGAAAATTGATATTTTCACATAAAAAGTGTCGCTATAGATGTATATCGACAGTAAAAACCGTTGTTATAGAATCTATAGCGAAGGTTTTTATGTGATAATATCAGAAAGTCATAAAAATATCAGTTTCCTTTTTTTTGTAGTTTGTCCATTGGAATGAAAACCAGCAAACTTAAACAATCTTATGCACAAACAAATGTTACCCATGCAGCCATATATGTCTGTAAGGATAGAGGCTTAGTAAATGAGCAACAGTCCTACTGTAATAAGGATGATGAGATTGGAATGCTAGGATTTTCACTGGCCTTGTTATGAAAATCCAAATGCTTTGGCATAGTTTCTTTTTGTTCCTCATTGTGGGACTCTGCGATGGGAACTTTATGTGGTGTCTTTGGCTTACTAACATAAAGATTGTAGGGCAGCTCTTCATTAAGGGTGTTTGGTAGTTTCCCCCTAACTTGTTTTGTCTTTTTTTTTTATTTTGGTCGAGTACTTGTGCGCCTTTGGTGTTTTCTATATTATGGCATTGTTTGTGTCTACTGCTCTACTTTTGCTATCACTTTGGTACATCATTTACTATGCTTGCTTGCATTGGTGTTTGTTTTAGTTATAGTATAGTAACAGAGTTGGTCCTGGGTTTTGCAAGACCCATGGCAAAAAAAATTAAGTGTGTCCCTTTATATAAATTAAATAAAAAAATAAATAAATTATTAACTAATTAATTTTATTAAAATTATAAGAATTTACAAAAGATAAGTAAGAACACTTTGGGGCTCGTTAAAAAATTGTTTGGGAAAATCTAATGGGACAAAACCCAAACAAAGGAAAAAGAAACCTTTAATTGTAAACATTGTATTAAAAAGCGAAGAACAAAATTTCAATAAAATTTTACATTGAATTAAATAATAAATAAGAAAAGTTAACAAAAATATATATTACAATTTACAAAATTTATATACAGTAAAACCCATATTTAAGAATACTCTATATAAGAATAACTTCTACAATATTATAAAAATTTGGTCTCAATTTGGGCCATAGTTATAAATAGGAATAACCTCTAAATTGTAATATGTTATGAACTTTTTAAGTCTCCGTATTGAGAAACTATACTCTATATATATATATATATATATATATATATATATAAGAGAGACAATATTAATTTTAAAAGACTACATTTTCTATAAAAGACTACATTTCATATAAAGAACTATATTTTCCTATAAAACTACATTTCCTATAAAAAAAAACTACATTTTCCTAGTTTGAAAATCTAAATAATTTATGTTTTCTTTAATTTTTGTTATAAAATCTATAAAATCTATATTTTTGTTAAAGTGGATATTTTTGGATGTTCGAAAAATATTTTGTACCAATACCTCTATTTAGTAAATAGAGGTTTTACTGTATCTAGATTCTATATATATCTTAAAAAAATTACCTTCAAAAAAAGATACTGATCTAATACTTGTACTGTATCTACATATTTTTTTTCTTTTGGTCGAGTACTTGTGCGCCTTTGGTGTTTTCTATTTTATGGCATTGTTTGTGTCTACTGCTCTACTTTTGCTATCACTTTGGTACATCATTTTTACTATGCTTGCTTGCATTGGTGTTTGTTTTAGTTATAGTATAGTAACAGAGTCGGTCCTGGGTTTTGTAAGACCCATGACAAAAAAAATTAAGTGTGTCTTTTTATATAAATTAAATAAAAAAATAAATAAATTATCAACTAATTAATTTTATTAAAATTATAAGAATTTACAAAAGATAAGTAAGAACACTTTGGGGTCTCGTTAAAAAATTTGTTTGGGGAAAATCTAATGGGACAAAACCCCAAACAAAGGAAAAAGAGTACCCCGAATTGTAAACATTGTATTAAAAAACGAAGAATAAGAATTTCAAATTAAAATTTTACATTGAATTAAATAATAAATAAGAAAAGTTAACAAAAATATATATTACAATTTACAAAATTTATATACAAAAACCCTATTTAAGAATACTCTATATAAGAATAACCTCTACAATATTATAAAAAAAAATTGGTCTCAATTTGGACTAGTTATAAATAGGAATAACCTCTAAAATGGTAATATGTTATTGACTTTTTAAGTCCCGTATAGAGAAACTATACCTCTATATAATAATAATATATATATATATATATATATATATATATATATATATATATATATATGAGAGACAATATTAATTTTAAAAGACTACATTTTCTATAAAAGACTACATTTCATATAAAGAACTACATTTTCCTATAAAAACTACATTTCCTATAAATGACCATATTTTCCTATAAAAGACTACATTTCCTATAAAAGACCATATTTTTCTATAAAAACTACATTTCCTATAAAAAACTACATTTTCCTAGTTTGAAAATCTAAATAATTTATGTTTTCTTTAATTTTTGTTATAAAATTTATAAAATCTATATTTTTGTTAAAGTGGATATTTTTGGGTGTTAGAAAAATATTTTGTACCAATACCTCTATTTAGTAAATAGAGGTTTTACTGTATCTAGATTCTATATGTATCTTAAAAAAAATTACCTTCAAAGAAAGGTACTGGTCTAGTTGGTGGATGATTTATTTTCCAACTTTGTTGGAGAAAAGGAGAATCATCGAAAAAAAAATTACTTTCGTTGCGTTATGAACTGAGAGGGTCGAAGAGTTTTTCCTTCTTTTTGTGGCTAAGAGTCTATTTTGATTCTCCATATTTATTGATTTGTTTTATATTATATTTTATAATTATTTTTTTATTTTTTTACACACATATATACATAATTTTAAAAAAAATTGGGCCTGTAACGCCTTGAGTTTTGCCAAGGCGCCAATCACGGGAAATTCACGTCTTAGAACACCTTGCATAGCAATTACGAAGCTTGTGGCTTGTCTTTAACAGGTCATTGGGATAGCTCGGTGTGAGAGAATAAGTGCAGTAGTTACAAGGTTTAACAATGGAGGCTAAGTGTTTAGTGCTCAAAAGTGAGTATTACCTGTTAATTGTAACCTTGGCCTTATATTTATAGTACTCTCTCCACCTTAGAATCCTTCTCCGAGTCGGATTAGGACTCCTAGCCATGGTAGTTACCATAACTTGGGTCCAACACAATCTCCTTAAAAGGTGCAAGTAGAATCCAATCCAATCACTACCTTTGGAGTTACCTTATTCAATTATGATTAAGATCCTGAACTCTGCACGTAGGAAAGACCACTGTGCAGGCCCAAACAATCCCACCATCAGGTCTGGGCTTCGGCCCAAAGGACTCGAAGGGCCGACCCCGAACACCACACGACAGGGTAAGGTTCCGGTCCGAAAGGCTCGGATACCGAACCCGAAGACATCCACTAAAATGAAGCTCCGGCCTAAAAGGACTCGGACACCGGCCCGAACAGTTTCAACCTCTCCATGGGCTTCAGCCCAATGGTCTCCTAAAGCCCTTCTAATGTCAGGCCCTCGGCCCACACGAAGGTCGGCAAAACGCTCCCGAACATTGCCCCCCAGTCTCTAATTATAATATATTTATAATTAGAGACTTGGAAGGTCAGATAATCGAACGGTCGCGACAGCTAATGATGAATTGTCTAGGAAAGCCCAAACGGCCTGACCTCATTTCTCGAAACATTGCACGCCTTTTCACGCCGGGTCCCACCTTGGGCGTTCAATAGCCGCCCTTGGGTGGCGTGCAGCTGCACCTATAAAACCCTTGCCTCACCCATCACTGTCAATTTTTCCAAACTCCTTCAATTCAAAAAGCTCTATTTTGAAATTTTCCGGCGAGGACGATTTTCGGCGAGTTCTCCATTCCACCTTATTCTTCGATTCCAAGCTCATTTATACGGATTTCAAACTTCTTTCAGCTAATATCTTCTTCGATGGTTGATTCTGGCACTGAACAAGCCCTAAACATCACCGATACCACTACTCCTGTGCCCATTTTGACGCCGATTTAGTTCCGGTAGATTTGCTGGCACCTTCAACCGAAGCCCCTTCTTCCTCCACTCTGTCTGCTCCGATTAGCACCGAAGCTAGGATCCGGAATGCCTACCACTCCGAAACAGAATTTTCCCATCTCAACACCATATCAACTGTCTCCCCCTCCCAAATTTTCGATATCCGAACCCTATTTAGAATTCCCAAAGAGTACAAGCTTCGGGTACCCAACTCCGGGGAAAAGATGTTCTGGAGACCCGATGGAGAATGGGTAGCCGTCTCCTTGTACGTCTTGAAGTATGGGGTTCGGTTCCCTCTTCACGAATTCATTTCATCATTTCTTGGCTTCGTTGGAATCGGGTTCGCACAAGTCGTGCCGAACTCGTACATCCACTTGGTGTCGTTCATCGCTTTGTGTCAAGAGATCAGAATCACCCCTGGTCTCAACTTCTTTTTTGCCCTGGTCTCGACTTCTTTTTTTCCCTGTTCACGGTCGGCGGATCAAAAGAACCGGGCCTGCGGCAATTAAACAGACGAGCCAACCGTTCTGTCCTCATCAAGACTCCTTCGAGCAACAAGGGGTGGCATGAGAAATGGATCTTTGTGAAGGGGACCGACCTCCGACTCCTGCCCAACTGGGCTCCTGTGACGCCCCCAAAATAGGTATACATCACCCATCTTGAGTTGCCAAATACATGGTACTAAATTCAAATACAACTTGATTATACAAAATCGTGTAAAATACGACAAAATACATGTTGTGAGTTTTAATACAAATATTGTCATCTAGACAATATCCACACTCAATTTAGTCCTCATTACATTTATTATCACACTATTTAACGAATAGTGAGGACTACTAAGACACCATCTCTCGACCATCACTCCGCTCCCCGACTAGTCCCGCCACGTTCTCATTTCAAGAGAACGAAGAAAGAAAGGGTGAGCTCAACTAGCCCAAGAAGAAATATTATGACTAAGATAATGCGAGAATAAATTATCATTAGTCCTCAACAAAGTCATTAAACCGATAAAATACAATAGACATCAAGTTTAATCTGCGGTGAACATGCAATCCATTAAAAGAGTTAAGTAGAGAATAAAATCTACTATCTTTTATGATTTAAAAGGTTTTCATTATCATTTGAGACTCGACAATAAATAATCCACATCATCCCCGAACTACGGTCGAGGATATTCATTAGGTCATCACGACCACAAATTATGCATGCACTCACGGGCGAGGATATTTGTGTATTCATCAATGGTCATGATCATGCCAACAACTCGTCCATCAATGCACTTCGGCCAATGAGGACTTTTACCACATCATTTGTAACATTACGGTCATGATTACACCGAATAATCCCTGGTCATAATCATACCAAGTCCATCTATGCACTACAGGCCACAAATGACTTTCAAAAATAATATAAACATGAGGATGATGACAATGATATAAGAATTCAATAAAACAAGTTCAAGAATTAATTTATTCAGGAACTAATAGCGTCCAAATTGTCAACATGATACTTCTTTGTAAAGTAAAATTCAAGAATGCTCAGAAGAATATTTCCATGAAAAGATATTGGATGAAGCGCAAATATCAAGAATATTCCATTAATTTCATAGAGTGTAGAAGTCAAAACTTTAACCAACTGAGTATAATAAAGAATGGAATAACAAAAGAAATCCCCATGCATGCGGTACTTCGCATAGATAGGTTATTCCATCAGAATAATAAATAATGGAACTAGGTCAGGCGTAATACGCACCGACAGGATATTCCAACAGAATAATAAAGAATGGAATACAATAGAAATCACCATGCATGCGGTACTTCGTATAGACAGGTTATTCCAATAGAATACTAAATGACGGAACCAGGTCAGGTGAAATTCACACCAACAGGATGTTCCAACAGAATAATAAAGACAGAATCAGGTCTGGCGTAAAGCACAGACATGATATTCCAACAGAATAATAAAGAATGAAATACAGAAGAATTTCACCATGTATAGGGTAGCCCGCGTATACAGGTTATTCCAACAGAATAATAAAGATGGAATAATAGAAGTTATCTTCATGAATACAAAAAAAATAATACCCCTTACTGTAAAAGAAACTTGATATTGGAGTAGTGAAGTAGCAGAATACTTTTCTTCTTTCTCTCTATAGTTTCTCTCTCTAGAGTTTCAGTGAATTCGTAAGAAATAATGGAGGAATGAGCTTCTATTTATAGAAGAATGGAATGAATAGTAACCAATCCATGACGGTCCAGATTGATTTACTTTAATCGGACGGTCCATATTTAAAGCAAAATCTTTTAAATAAAATAAAATATATTCTATTTATAATCTAATAAAACGAATAACTTTTAAAAAGATTTTACTATGCAAACACTATGCAAGCACTATACAAACACTATGCATAATAAAATATAATATATTCTAATTATTGTCTAATAAAACAGATAACTTTATAAAAGTATTCATTTTTATATAAAAATTTTTACTATTAGCTTAATAAAACGAATAACTTTATAAAAGTATTACATTTTTATATAAAAAGTTTTTACATTTTATTACATTAATAATATGAATAAAACAAAACGTCATCATCATTATTATTATTCACACTATTAATCGACCGTGTCGTTCCTGTGAAAGAGGGGCTTTCCAATAAGGATTTCTCCCTATCAGCGCCGCAATTAGGTGACCAAACCCTCCTTGGCGTAACTTCTAGACATCGTTAATAATGCAAATAATAATATTAATAACTTCGTCATCTCAATTATTGATTTAATAACATATAAAATATCGATGATAATTGAATCAAACTGAGTGACTTCTCACATAAGCATTAATAATCAATACCGTGTCTTACTTATGCAACCACGCCAGACATTCTTTGTACTTTACTACCGAGTAGTTCAACAATTATCAACGGTAAAACTTCCGCCGTTATTTTCATAAAAATATTTTTGTCGTTTTCTCAATCCGACAATAATTACGTTATGTGGGGTCCACCAATGATTGTGTGTCGTCGTCGTCTAATATTCCCCGACCAATCGAATATTATAAAACAACTTGCGTGCTTTTGCAAAATTTATAAATATTACCCACAACTATAACATTATATCAAATTTATTCCATAATATTCAAAAATGATATTTATAGAAAATTCATTTTATTCATAAAATTGGGGTCTTCTGACTTCATCCTCGATGACCCTATTGCCAAGGTGTCCTAATTCTCAAGGACCGAAAGGCGACGCTTTCAAATCATTTTACAAGAGGCTGAGCAAGACTGAATGGAAGTTGTCTGTTCTGTCCAGCGAAGCCTGGTTATACAAGCATGGGCATAAGTTTTCAATCTCCAACCTATCCCCAATTTGTAAGATTTCCTTCTGTCTTGCCCTAATAGCTTTGTCTTGACCACTCTCTCCTTGTATAGTGACAATTTTCAAGCCCGAAGGGACCTCTAATCCCATAGTCCCATATCCTATCTCAAACGAGCCAATCCGTCTTCCCATCACTGATGAGGATGTTGAGGAAGAAACCATCCTGATCGCAGAACTCTCCATCGGTTCATCCTCTAGTGCTGCTCCTCCATCTTCTAATACCGAGCCTGCTGTCAAAGCCGCTTTGAAAATGAGCCGAACTAAGAAGATTTCCTAGTTGAAGAAGATTAAGAGGCCTTCTAAACAATCGACAAAGCTCCCGATCAAAACCCCTTCTGAAGTTATACCGAAGCCGACTCTTCCACCCCCTGATCAGGTCGCGGTAATCGAGGACTCGGAGGAAATCGAGGAGGTTCCTCTCGAACCCCGACCAAAGAAATCGCGACTCACCAAGGAACCTGAGCAAGCGTATTCAGAACAACAAGTTGTCGGGGCCGATCCCGTTATCACTTCCACCCCCTCTTCGAAACCAAGCTCTTCCCACGGGTCGCCAACTACCTGTTGGCCGAGGAGTCCTTCTGAAGTCTTTCCTTTCCAGTTGTTCGATCACTTCAAGCTTTCTGGAGATGACGATCGCTTTAAAGGGTTCACTTCCGAAGAATATCTGGTGGCCTACGTCAAGGCTCAGTTCTAGGTAACTTTAGGACTTTATAACTTCTTGTTGTAAACTTATACTTTTACTTCGATAGCTGATGTATGTGTTTGCTGTAGGCCAACGCCATCCTCGCCCGAGCCATCCCTCCTCTAGCCCGAACCACGAAAAAGGAAGTTCAGCTGAGGACGGATGTACAACTGCTTGAAGCTGAGGTGGGTGGCCTGCGCACAGACTTGACGAAGGGACGGGATCTCCATGCTGAGACCCGAAACAAGGTGACCCGAGCTGAACGTCGTGCCGAGGAGCTTGAGAAGAAGTATGCCTTGCTACTGGAGGAGAGGGATCACCTGTTCGGGGAAGTCAAGGATCGGGAAAAGGCTGTAGACGCCCTGCAGGAGAAATTTTCTGATATGATGGCCAAAATGATGTAGGTCATACGGGAGAACACCAGTTTAACCGTTGTAGTCAATTCCTTTCCAGAGAAGATCATCGAGGCCCAGCAGCAGGCGGTGGCCAAATATGAAGAGTCCGAAGCCTTGAATGAGAAGGTCATGGCCCAGTTTGGTGATGGGTATGAAGCTTATCATGAAAAGGCTCGGGCCAAATTGACTGCTGCTGAGCTCGATGCCTCTATCCTCGATTCCTATAATGGAGAATCCGAAGCCGAAGATGACCCACCTCCTAAATAAATATTGTTAATTTTTTTTATCTTTCCATTTTGTACTTTGCCCGAATCGTAAGCGATCGGGTTGTGTAAAAATTTGAAAGTATGAATGAAATAGGATATTTTTGCTTATCAATTATGCTTGTGACTTATCTTGATCAGTGGTATCTTTTCGAACCTCTTGATCGGATAGTGCCCGAAGCTTGTCTGAATAGAAAATTTACAGTTTTCTCGATCAGTTATACTCGTGATGTATCTCAATCAATGGTGTCTTTTCGAACCTTCTGATCGGATTGTGTTCGAAGTTTGTCCGTTCGAGTATTAAGAATCGAATGAATGTAGATGAAGTTAAGCATCTCTAAAGAAAACTTTCATTTATTTCATTTAAGATTGAAAGGTTACATGGATAAAGAAAAGAATGACATAACTATTACTGGTAAAATTTTCTAAGTCTTCCAGCATGTTATGTATTCTTTACTTTCGAACCATCCATTGCTCGAAGCCGGTATGTACCTGGCTTCGGCACCTCCACCACCCCATAAGGTCCCTCCTAGTTAGGCATTAGCTTGCCAGTATTCTGGGGGGTTGATGCCTCCGACTCCTGGAGGACCAAATCGCCTACTGCAAACCTCCTCAGCTTCACCTTTTGATTGTAGTGTAGGGCTGTTCTCTGCTGATAGACAGCCAACCTTAACATAACAGAGTCCCGAACCTCCTCTAGCAGATCCAAATTTGTTTTTAGATCGTCATCATTGTATAGCTCTTTGTACTGACTGACTCGAAGAGTGGGGGATCCGATCTCAACCGGTATAAGTGCATCGGTTTCGTATGCCAGTCAAAACGGAGAATCCCCAGTCGTAGTCCTCGGAGTAGTCCGATATGCCCATAAAATAGACAGCAGCTCTTCGGGCCATCGACCCTTTAATTCATCCAACCTTCTTTTGATCCCATTGAGCAGGGTTCGGTTGATCACTTCTACTTGACCATTCGATTGAGGATGAGTGACCTAGGTTTTGCGATGCTGGATCCCCAACTCTTTCAGAAAACCCTCGAACTTTGATCCCACGAACTGCCTACCATTATCTGAGACCACTGCCATCGGGATACCAAAGCGATAAACCACTCCTTTTTTGAAGAATTTCAAGCATTCTTGTTCGGTGATCTTTTGCAGTGGTTTGGCTTCGACCCATTTCGTCATATAGTCGATAGCCACGATCACAAAACTAACTTGCCCCTTGGCCTTCGGCAGAGGCCCTAGGATGTCGATTCCCCATATATCAAAGGGAATCAGGGATAAGACCGAATACAGCTCTTCGGGAGGTTGATATGGAATAGTGTTGTTCAGCTGACACTTTGGACATCTTTTGACGAATTCTTTGGCTTCCGTGTAGATAGTCGGCCAGTAATACCCCTGCCTCAAAATCTTATGTGCCAGTGACTTTGCTCCCATGTGATCCCCACAGATCCCTTCATGTACCTCCCGAAGAGTATAGTCAGCCTCTGATGGAGTTAGGCATTTGAGCAGTGGGGAGCTAAAGGCCCTTCGGTAAAGATCCCCATCAATGAGGACGAAGTTTGAGCTTCGGTGTTTGATTTGTCTTACTAGGATTTGGTCCAAAGGGAGGGTCCCATCTGCCAAATAGGAGATATACGGCGTGAGCCAGCAGTCAAGTCGGTCCAAATATATCACTTCTGTCTTCGGAACACTGGGCCTTTCTAGAACCTCTAGGTATACCGATCCATTGAAGGAGCTTGCTTCGGTGGTTTCCAATCTCGCTAGGGCATTTGCTATTGTATTATCTGACCGATCCACCCCCTGACAACTGTGCGATGTGAAGTATGCGAGCTTATCCTTTACTTCGACCAGATACTTTGACATTCTTGCCCCCCGAGCCTCATACTCACCCGACAACTGCTTGACCACCAGCTGTGAATCACTGTAGATGACCAATTTCTGTACCTCCAAGCTCCGGGCCAACCGCATTCCTGCTAGGATGGCCTCATACTCTGCTTCGTTGTTTGTGGCCTTGAACCCAAATCGAATAGCCTGCTGTACCTTGAACCCTTCGGGACTTGTCAGAATGACCCCTGCCCCACTGACGTCTGAAGTTGCTGATCCATCCACGTATAAGGTCCATAAGGTCTGCCCTTGTTGGGTTTCGACCAGTATACTTACGTCTGACTCTGTAAAGGAACACTCTACCACGAAATCTGCTAAGGCCTACCCTTTGATTGTCGTCCGGGGATGGTATTCTATTGCAAACTGTGTTAATTTCATCGCCCAAGCGGCCAACCGACCTGATACCTCTGGCTTATGAAAAATCTTCTTTAACGGCTGATCCGTGTATACCACTATTAGCCGACCCTAGAAATAGTGCCTGAGCTTCCTGCTGGCAATTATTAAGGCATAGGCGAACTATTCTAGGTTCGGGTATCTGATCTCTGCGTCCCGATGCGTGGTGACGTGAGTACAATCGAACCGCTTTCTCTCTTATCATGTACCGGTGTTGCCCTCTCGCCGCCAGACTCGCACCACCAAATATAAATATAAAGGTTCCGAAGGGATCGGTTTCATCAATAGCGATGCCGAACTCAGATATTTCTTGATCCCTTGGAACGCGTCTTCGCATTCTGAAGTCCACCGAAAGCTCTTATCATTCTTCGGACCCTTGAGAGTGTCAAAAAAGGGTAGACATCTTTTGGCTAACCTTGACACGAATCTCCGAAGGGCAGCTATCCGGCCTGTCAGCCTCTGTACATCTTTGTATGTCTTTAGAGATTTCATGTCTAAGATCGCCGTAATTTTTTTCGGGTTGACTTCGATTCCCCTTTTGCTGACCAAGTATCCCAGAAATTTTTCTGAACCCAAACCGAAGGTACATTTGGTCGGGTTCAGTCTCAGTTTATGCTTCCTTACCGTTTCGAAGCAGTCTTCTAGGTCTTCCAAATTCTCCCGGGCTGACATGCTTTTCACGATCATGTCGTCCACGTATACTTCCATACTCCGGCCCAGCTGATTTCTGAATACAAGTTCATCATCCGTTGATAAGTTGCCCATGCGTTCAGCAATCCGAATGTCATCTTCTGATACACATATATAGCCCGATGAGTGATGAAGCTTGTCTTCGGGATGTCATCCTTGCACATCGAAATTTGGTGGTATCTCGAGAAAGCGTCCATGAAACTTAACATCCCATACCCCGAAGTGGCATCAATCAGCTGGTCTATGTTGGGTAGAGGGTAGAAATCTTTTGGGCATGCCTTGTTCAGATCCGTGTAGTCGATGCACAACCTCCACTTCCCATTTTGCTTCTGAACCAATACCACATTCGCCTGCCATTCAGGATAGTCGATCTCAAAGATGAACCCCGCCTCCAGTAGTTTAGTGATCTCTTCATCTATGATCTTCTGCCTTTCCGGGGCGAAGATCCTTCTTTTCTGTATCACTGGTTTCCTTTTTGGACCCGTATGTAGCCTATGTAGTGCCACCGATTTACTTACCCCGGGCATATCGCTAGGTTCCCATGCGAAGATATCGGCGTAAACCCGGAGTAAATCCACCAGACCAGTTCGCAGCGGTTCCGTTAATCCTGCCCCAATTTTGATCAATTTTTCTGGATTCCCAGGTAACAACTCCACATCTTCATCTTTTACGCGCCAAGATGCCATCGGTTCGATCTTGCTCTCGATGAATGGCTTTATCTCGATGGCCATTTATGCATTTTTTCATTTGACCACCCCGAGGAAATCAAAGTATTCCGATAACACCTTTGGGCAATGTCTAAATCACCTTTTACCTCCCCGATCCCGTTCGATGTAGAAAACTTGATTTTGAAGTGAGGTATAGACGTCACTGCCTGCAATACTGCTAATGACGGCCTACCCAATATGGCGTTGTAGGCCGAATCCACTTGTACTACAATTTTTTTTTACAATTATTTCTACTTCCCAAGGGGTCGTGTGTAGAACTTTGACCGGTAGCTCTATCGTACGACAACACATACATACGGGTTGCCATCGGCTGTCATAACCGGACCCTCTCCTCCCAATTCCATTTTCTTTCCTCCTAGATCCATCCTCTGATAGGCATGCGTGTAGAGTATATCGACCGAGGACCCGTTGTCAATCATCATCCTTTTCATATCTATCGGCGACACAATATCGGTTATTACCGATGCTGCCCCGTAATGTGGTTCGATGTGGTCGGTAGGATAGTCTTCGTCCGAGAAGGAGATGGATACTCCTGAATATGTCCTATCCTTTCGGGGCGATGAACCAGCTATCGCCAACACGGCTTTGAGATGCCCACTCTTCTTTTTCGATTACGCATTCACCTGAACCACCAAATCACATCAATAACTCCTCGAACTTTGGTGGGTGCGGTTCTTATTTATGTTTCCGTGTTGGTTCCCTGTTCTCCTCCTGGAGGGCTTCTGAACCTTCTCGTCCGACGACATACTGCACCAGTTGCCCATTCTAGATGTTCTTCTCTATCAGATCTTTCAGGTTGTTGTACTCCTCCGTCGTATACCCCCGAGACTAATGATACGAATAATATTTGTTTTGACCTCTCTTCCCAGGCTTTGGGATCGCTTGGCACGGTTCGAAAAAGGGCTTGTTTCGCATCTCCTCCAGTATTTTAGCCCGATCCGTGTTGAGTGCGGTGTAGACTTTGTTGACATTTTGTTGGGGAAAGGTGGTGCCCACGCCTCAAACCTCCCCGAGATAGCTTTTCTTACCATAGTTATCGACCTCCCTAACTCGTCGACTTCTGAAAATTCTGTTTATCCCGATCTCTGGGTTTCTCGTAGGATTGGGAGTGGGGTTTGAAGTTTCCCATTGCCTCCTCTATTGCTATATGTCCCTCGGCTCGGTGAAAAGCTTCTGTCAAGTCTGTCGGAGGGTTGATCACCAAATCCTTCATCAACTTCTTTGACTTCCCAATGTCTAAGCCAGTCGTGAAGAAGCCCAGGGCTTGTGGGGAGTTTAATTCTGCCACCGACCCCACAGTCTCTCGGAACCTCTTGACGTATTGTCCCAGACTTTTATTTGGTTTCTGTCTGACCTGCATGAGGGAGGCTGTGATCTTTCCCCGCCTCTTATTACTCCCGAACCGAGCATGGAATTTCTCCCGAAGATCATTCCATGAATTAATTGATCTCGTCGCCAGGGTTCCCATCCACTCTCGGGCGCTCTTTTTCAAGGTTGTTGCGAATATATGACACTTGACAGCATCCGAACGCCCATAGTATGTCATCAGCCTATCATACCCGCCTGAGTGGTCATACGGATCCCCCATCCCATCGTAGGTCTCCATCGGGGGCATCTTCTTTTTGGGGTCGGCTGTCTCCTGATTGATCTTCGGCGAGAAAGGCGACCCTATGCAGATTGAAGGCATCCCCGTTGAATTCTTTGCCAACAGTAGTTTTTCCAATTCTGCCACCCTTCGAGCGAGGGGGTCGAACTCTTCTTTATGGGGGGACGATCGGGGTCTGTCCCTCCCATATTCAGGAGTCGCGTCCCTCCTCCTCTGCCCCGACCTGCTTGGATGTTCTGATCGTCGCTCTGCTGATCGGCTCCTCCTCCGGCTTCGGCCATCCCTCGAGCGGCTTCGATACCTACTCTTTTCCTTATCCGCCTCTCCCCATCGGGGTGACCGAGATCGGCTCTGTTGCCTACGCCTCTTTGAGGATGCCTTCTGTTCTCCGGCCATGTTAGCCATCTGCTGTTCGAGCTCCTCTTGCTGAAGGCATAGGGCCATCATGGCATCCTTGTTCTGCTGCATCTTTTTCTGCAGAATGAATTTCCTCTAATCTCGACTGCCCTCGCCTCGGCTTTTTCCATGCACCTCAACGCCCGTGAGTGATTCTCATCGGCCCGACTAGCCTAGTTGGGGGTACGCTGGCCGTCGTGGAAGAGTCTTCACCGAGGGGAAGGAGGCGGTTCCACCTGATCTCCCTGGATTCTGGAACCCAATCTGTCCTTGACCGACCCCCTCACCTGGGTGGTCTGGTGTGTCTTAGCCTTTTCGGGGTCAGAAACTGCGTACTCCATGCTCGCCATAGCCTCTTACCGGAAAAATCTGACTGTGATTGTAAGAACACTAAAAAGCCCTCCTTCTAGCGCCAATGTTAACGCCAAGTTTCGCCGGCTCGTCCAATCACAGAATCTACGCGCTAGAACCTGCACAATAACAGATCACACAGAAGCTTGACGGCTTGTGCCGCCAAGGGATAACTCTGGTGTGAGAATAAGTACAGGCCGTTACAAGGTTTAACAATGGAGGCTAAGTGTTTAGTGCTCAAAAGTGGGTATTACCAGTTAATTGTAACCTTGGCCTTATATTTATAGTACTCTCTCCACCTTAGAATCCCTCTTTGAGTTGGATTAGGACTCCTAGCCATGGTAGTTACCATAACTTGGGTCCAACACAATCTCCTTAAAAGGTGCAAGTGGAATCCAATCCAATCACTACCTTTGGAGTTACTTTATTCAATTATGATTAAGATCCATGATTATCCATATGCTTTGTCTGAGTCTCAAATTAGTTGGAACCAATTAACTATGGAACCCTACAACCAAACAGGCCAATTAAGCACGTCCCATTTTACATAATGAGGTGGTTGGGCTTATTCCTATGTCGAGTTGTGTGAGGCTGGAAAGACCTCCAGGTCATATTAAAAATATAAGTTTATAATACTAGAACAAAGGGAGGGGTTATCGACTACTTTTCACTAGTTCATTTCTTCTTTCATGATAAGATTTTGGTAATAATTTTTATTATCCTACCATCACATCACTTATTAATTAATAAGTTTTTACCCTTAATTATAAAACTAAATTGGGAGTCTTATAACAAATGACATTATAAAATTTATTTTTATTTGTAGTGATTTAAAATATGTATTGTTAATTTATTCATTTTTTAAAATGTTTTTTTTTTGACAAAAACCCTGAAACAATATATTAGGAAAAATTCATTCATTTAATCAGAAAGATACAAATTACATGTATACCGAAATGCAAAAGCGACCCCTAGTTTGTATCATTTTTGCAACTCACTCTCTAACTTTTATTGTTACAAATATCTCCCTCTAAGATGTATTAATTGTGCAAAAATCACCTTTTAAGGTATTTTTTTTTGTTAAAAATCCTTACATAATCAAATTATTTCATCTAATTCATCACTAATTAAAAATATAAGTTTATAATACTCCCTTTATTTATTCGAACGACTTTCGGTTGACAAAAAAAATTTCACAATACCATCAGATTTGAAACCTTAAATTGCTTAATGCATATATCTCATTCTCTAAATTTGCTACATGTCAATTGATTATTATTGTGTTTTGATAAATTTCTTGCACACAAGACCCATATTAAAATGTCAATTTTATTCTGAATTTTTAACATGTGTTGTCATAATTAAATATTTCGTTAATTAGACACTAAAATAAAATTGATTATATGAACTATATAAACATGTCCAGGTCAATTTCTTTCATTACTAACACTACAAGAAAATGCATCAAAGGTGATGAACCCAAATAAAATAATAATCGATTGACATATAACACAAACAAAAAGTGAGATAAATGAATTAAGCAATTTAATGTTGTAAATACAAGAACAAGTATGATACATTAATTTAATTAGTATGATACATTGCATCAAAAAAAGTATGATATAAATATCAACAAAATGCAATAACTTTAATATAATTAAATTTATGTTCACCGAATAGAAAAACACTCTTTAAATTAATAAATTATCAATTTATCGATTAAATAATAACTACAAATTTTTTCAGTTTCAACAATATTTATTTATAGAGATTCTATTTGTTGATATTGTGAGATTTTTTTTTCTAATTAGAAGTCGTTTGAATGAAATAAAAGGAGTATTTTCAAGGTAGGATTCTTAAGTGGTGAATTAGGGTGAAATAATTCGAGTATATAAGGGTTTTAAGAAAAAAGTATATAAATGGTGAGTTTTGCATAATTTATACATCTTGTAGGGAGAGTTTTGTAAAATAAAAGTTGGAAGGTGAAATTATAGCTAGTACTAATTCGAATAGAACTCTGAAATATAATTAAGTATATAAGTATACAAGTTTGATAAATATTATTAACCCTTACTATGATATTATGTTAGTAGTATAATATTAATACAATTATATAGGAGTATATGTTACTAGCTACTTATCGACAAAGATAATGGCAAGCACAGAAAGAAGAACGAAGGTGAATCGTCAAACGAACTCCGGTGAAATATCTTCTACCGTGTTGCCGTCTCCGATTCTCAACCTGCCGGAAGACGTTATATTCGAAATATTCTCACGGCTGCCGGTGAAATCTCTGCTTCAATTAAGATCTATCTGCAAGCTCTGGCTGTCCCAAATTTCAAGCCCTAATTTCATCAAAACCCAACTCAATCGCACCGTTAACCACAAAACTCCCTCATCACTCATCGTTCACAGGTGGGGCACGAACTCCGGCGGCGAAGTTATTTCTCTGATCCACCTCGATTCTATCGAAAATCCGATCGATCTCAATCCACCAACTTTACCTAAATTACCAACAACAAGAATAAGATCGCTGGTTGTTGGTTGCTGTAATGGCATTGTTTGCCTCACCGATACACCGGAACACGTATTAACTTACCTCTGGAACCCCGCAACCAAACAGGCTAAGAAAATCCCCCTTTCTCCGAGTTCTGAGGAGGAATTTACCAACTCTTTTATGGGGTTTGGTTTTGACCCGAATTCCAATGATTACAAGGTTGTTAGGATTGCGAGTACTCATGTGGAGGTGTATTCGGCAAATACTGATTCTTGGCGAGAAATTGAGGCAAGCATTATTAAATCCCCAATGTTATTTACTTGTGGTGTTAGTGCGAAAGGGGTTTTGTATTGGCAAACTTTTGCTGGGAAACACCTAGTGTCATTTGATTTGCAGAATGAGGTATTTGAGGAAATTCCTATGCCGAGCCATGTTTATTATTCTGGCCAAACTCGAGAGCAAATTGTGAATTTTAGGGAATCTGCTGCCGTGATTGTGTATTCTTGTTATCGTCAACGACGTCAAGAGGTTAGTTTATGGACAATGGATGATGGGAAAAAATCTTGGGCCAAAAAGTTCAAATTTGGGGCTGTTTCATGGGTGTCTTCTCTATTTGGGTATTTCAAGAGTGGTGAAATTGTAGTAAATAAAAAGGCTAGGTTGTTTATATATGACTCTCAAATCAAAAGGAGTGAGTATGTTCGAATTCTTGATGGTGTTTTGAATGCTTTTGACTACACTCAGACCCTTGTTTCATTCAAAGGATCGATCGCTACAAGTTCAGGCTGGAGAAGATGCATGTTTGCTTGCTAATCAAGAAACAAAGAATTTTGAACAGGTAGTCATAGTGTGTGATGAAGAGGATGACAAGTCAAAGAGTTAACAATGTATTAATTGGATTCGATTAGCATGAAATTAATTTTATGATAAGTTGGTCAATTGATCAATGAGCAATACAATTGACCAAATTTGAAGAAGATTGATGTTAACCACTCAGGTATTAATTGTTCTGATTAATTTGAGGAAGATTGATGTAATTAATTAATTATTAATTTATTTGTTAATAGGATTTATGTTATTTAATAGTGATTAAGAAGTTTTACTATTTAGAAATATATTTTAGTACTTTCATATTTTTATTATTCACCAAATAATTAATAATATTATCGCTACAAGATTATTATTCTACGTAATAGAATATTGATTAAAACTGTGAGATATTTTTCTCTTTATGCGATTGAGAAATCTTGAGTTAGTGTTGACGAGTATCACTCAAGTAAAACATCTTTGACTTCCAAGTAAAAGATTCTTGGAGTAGCGAGAAATAGAGTGTACAGTAAAACTTCTATTTAGGATTAGATTTGTGATTAAACTATTTATATTTTAATTAAAAGGTTATTACTAAATAGAAGTATTGATATAAAATATTTTTCGAATACCAAAAAATATCCACTTTAACAAAAATATCAATAAGAACTCTCTAATAATTATTATTCAAAAAATATTTATGCAAAGTTAAAGAAAACATAAATTATTTTAATTTTCAAACTAGAAAAATGTAGTCTTTTATAGGACATGTAGTCTTTTATAGGAAAATGTGGTCTTTTATAGGAAATATAGTCTTTTATAGGAAAATGTAATTTTATAGGAAATGTAGTCTTTTATAAAAAATATAGTTTTTAAAATTAATATTGTCTCTCTTTCATATATATATAAAATTATTATTATATAGAGGTATAATTTCTTAACACGGGACTTAAAAAATATATAACATATTATAATTTAGAGGTTATTCCTATTTATAACTGGCTCAAATTGGGATAATTTTTTTTTATAATATTGTAGATGTTATTCTTATATAGAGTATTCCTAAATAGAGGTTTTACTGTATTTACGAAAATAAGTCTATTATTACATAAAATCGCTCACAGACTTGCTTTGTACGTGGGCCATCAAAATATACATGTGAGCATATGCGAACGATTTTATGTGATAATAGACTTAATTAGGATTCTCTCCATTTCATGATCTAAATTTAAAATGTGTTGAAATATAACATTATGATGATGAGAGAAAAATGATGACATGATAATATATTGGAATGAAGATTCTAAATTTCATTTGAAATAGAAAGGATCTTAGTCCGAGTTTTACCCTAACTAATTTTCCTTATTTTCATCTACGCGCGGTTGTTCATCTCCAAAAGTTGACATATATATCAACAGGCCAGGATAGGTTTTTGGACACCAACTTATTTGTCCCGTAGATATCTACATGAAATGCACATAATTGACTTATTTTGATCAAAATTAGTAAGAGGGGATAGTTTTGCAATAATTTTAAACATTGACTTTAACAATGCAATAATTAAAAGTTGATTCACAGCGTTTATAGGTAGTACTCCCTTCGTCCCATATAATATATTACGTTTTAGATAATTTTATTTTATTTTCAATTTATTTGGCGTTTTATATAATTTAGGAGAATTAGCTATAATCTTTCCAAAATAATCTTTTATGGAAAAATATTACATATGAGAGAGTATGAGATAAATATATTGTAAATGGTATTATAGATAATTAATAATAAATAATTATTTTTTTTAATTCTTGTGCACAACTCAAAATATCATATTACGGAGGGAGTATAATTCAACATCAACATAATGAGACAAATTTATTATTTACTCTAGATTTAAGACAACTATTTGCGAGGAGAATTATTGGTGTGATGGGGGAGGGGCCTGAAGTTCTTTTTGACATCTCTAGCTCTAATGAAGTTGTTTATGATACCTAAATGGTACGAGTCTAAAACCTGATAGAAGATTTCAGGCTTTTTGGCGGGAACAAGGATGTTAAGATTTTGTGAAGATGCATGCATCTCTTTTACAATTTCACGGGGGTACTCATTTTTCTAAAGTCAATTTCTTGAATGTTTCGGATGATTTTCATCTAAAGCTTGAATAGTAGTCAACTACTCTCTCCGTTTTAAATTAAATATATATTTATAAAATTAATTTAGAATTTAAAAATAATTTTATATTCTTAATTATAGCCTTAGTATCAACTAGAAATTTAGTTGTAGTCGTTTTATTTTAAAATTAATAATAAAAAAGTAATGATAAATTAAATTATGTCACTTCTATAATTCTAAAATAAAAATATATTTCTAATTTTAAAATTAATTAAAAAAAATATATCTCAAATTTTAAAATAGGGAATATATATCTATTAGATTTCTTCCCTTTCAAGTGGGAACACTCCAAAATAAGCCACTTTTGGAGCAAAAAATTGTCTTTTCTGCAGGAAATGTTAGGATAAAAGTACTATATAGTAATGGAATGGGTTAGGAAAGATTGAAAAAGTGCACAGTTCTTTAAAACAGGCTCTAGATCCATGTTTTCAGCTTTGAGTATTGAGAGCTAGCTAGGGCCTTTTCAATCCATGAAGTAATTAAGGGGAAGGGGAAGGAACAAGCAATTTCTCATGAGTCATTATTTTTGTCTCTTTTATTTATTTATTAACTTTGGTTTTCCATTAGTATGTGATCTTGTTACAAATCAACTGTGAGCTGGACAAGGATAAAAACCTGAAATTTTAAGCACTATATATAATTAGTTTATAATAAAATAAAACTAGTTATATTATAATCTAAAAGAATGATAAAAACCCAAGAAGGGTCTTTGTACACAATACAATATGGCTTGCAAGGCCAGGCTAATACCGCCACAGACTCATGCAAAAATCCTCATTTAACTAGCTATTAGCCTATTACATTACCAATATATATATATATATATATATATATATATATATAATAAGAAAATAGCATGATTATTTATTTTATCTTTTCATTTTCCTATGTATACTCTTAAAAATTCCTCCTTATAAACAACTGTTAGGCTGAACAGAACCAGAAGAAGATTTTCCTCCAGCATTATCACACGATGCTTCCGCTGGTTTATTGTTGTATGTGAGCTTTACATCATCCAACTTAATCCCACTGCATGGATTATTCTTACTGCAAACCAATTTCACGCCAACTTCTGTCGCGGATGTTCCATGAATATCTTGATATGTCACACCACTAATCTTTACCCCCGAAACCTGTAAGATTAAAATCAAAATAAATATAAATGAGACGGTTGATATTGTTAGAACAAAATTCTGATACAGTCAGAATATTAAGTGATGCTAAAATTAATTAGTGTCCTTATCACAATGACAAAAATATCACCGATGATAATACTTATCATTTTTACAGCATCAATTCCAAGGTGTAAATCTTTTACCTGATTTGGGCAATTTCCTCCGTTGGGGCAGTAATTTTGGTCAATTATGACAGGATTTTGAACGTTGGCCATGACTAGATGCTGGAAAAGAATACCCTTAACAAATCCATTACTAGGCCTAGCCCATGTCTTAATCCTCACACCATTTTCAGTACCAGTAAATGTAACCGATTTAACTGTCACGTTTTGGACCCCGGGTTCTTGCAATTCCCAGCCTAGACTTCCAATACTGTAAAAAATAATCACATGCAACTTATTATTACATACTATATATTAAATAGAGTAGCATATTATAATTAGTAGTATTTATTTTATTTGTTACCTGATCCCGTGGCCGGGGCCGCAGGCGATGCTTTCGATCCACAAATTGGAGTTGCCGGGGCCTATTGAGACACAATCATCGCCAGTGGCAATGCGGGAGTTTAAGATGGTTACACCGGAAGATGATTGCACGTGAATTCCGTCGGTGTTGGGGCTGCTTCCGGAGGCCGAGATCTTCATAGCTTGTAGATTCACATTGTGGCAGCCGTCGATTACAATGTGAAACATCTGACTGTTTACTGAAGCTAATCCATTGATGGAGATTTTGTTGGAGTTGTAGAAAGCCAGTGTCTGTAACAAGAAATCAAATTAACATATAATTTTACATTTATTTTTTGGTAAAAATGTATATAGCAAAAAAAAAGAAAAAAAGAAAAAAAAAGTAATTAAGATGTGGGTAAAATTGGTGGCATAAACTGTCAACCCACTTTCCCACACTGCTTATTCTATCCAAAATTCACTGTCACAGTCTAACCGATCAGGTTTTGTTTGGCTACCAAGAGATTAGGGAGGTAAGAGAATGCAAAATAAGGAAAATTCTCGCACAAAAGATGTTTTTATTATTTATTTATAAAAAATAAAATATTTTTCTCAATGCATACCGTTGCTCCTTGAGGGCAACTCTTGCCCGAAGCTTTGCAAGCCCATAAACCGGTCCCTTGGCCGTCTAGGGTTCCGCCATAGACGGAAACTCCACTAACCCTCTCGAACTTAATCCAATTCCCGGAGTGTCCCAACACTTGATAATCCGATGGGGCCACGAGGGTCCCATCGATCCGAATAGTAATGGCAGTGTTCTTGCATTGTTCCCCGTAAAAGTACGCATTACGGAGCAAGAACCTTCCTGGCGGCACGTAGATGGTGGCCGGGTTACTTGAGGCACAAGCTGCAGCCCATGCACTAAGGAAGGGTTTTGACGAGTCTGTTTTCCCGCCAGATTGGGCTCCGAAATTAAGGACATTATAGGTATCTGTAGCTGCTGAGGAGGAGCAGAAGGAGATGAAGAGAAGTAGGAGAGAGAGAAAATTCATTATGTTTGCCATTTTGAGGGATGGAGAGAGAGAATGTGAGGGAGTTTAATTAGATGGTGGGGGAGTTGAAGTGGTTTGAGAAGTATTTATAGGCTTTTAAAGTTATGTTTGGGTGAAATTAAGAAAGTAAAATAATGGGAATTTGGTTGAGTATCTTACTGGTGTTTCATTTTTTGTGGACTTTTGTTTATCATATTAGTCAAGATCACTATTATATGGAACCAAACAAAAACTGTTTTTGTAGTATCTCAATTTCTCACTCATATATGTGGAGTAACTCATATAGAATCAAAAGTTTATGTCAAAAACAAAATACGTGGGGCCTCAGTATAAAAAAATAAAGTAGCAATCACATTTTGCAGGGTTGTAGTATAGTTATATCTATTATATAATGGGAGAGGGGGTGGCGACATCAACCTTGAATTTGTGTTATTATTTGTGATCCGGTTATCATAAAGTTTATGATTAGTTAGTCAATTGATCAATATAATACTGATATTCAAAGAGAGATCACCTATCGTTTGCGTGTCGATAATATATTGACCAAAATTAATTAATTTCTTATTAACAACTCATTATTATTTGATATTCACTTTGTTGGATCTATATTAATTTTGTCAGCATAGTATTTTTATATTTGACATCAGTAAGCCACGTTCTCTAAAAAATGTTTCAAAAATTTGTTATTGTTATTTTCCCAATGCATGCAATCCTCAATTATCCAATGAAAATTTCGTGGGCCTTCACACACACACACACACACATATATATATATAATATCAGAATATAATAAAATAAAATTAATTTGTTTTCAGATTCAACAATTTAAAAAATTATTAATATTAAATATGAAAAATATATATCTGGACATGCTAATAAAAAGCTGTCTGTTTTAGGTGGGAAAAATTGAAAAGTTAGTTGGCAAACATACTCCCCACCTTTCCCTCCATTTTAGGCTCCACTTTTTGTGGGTAATTACTGTTTTTTAATTGATTTACGTGAAGCTCTTTGCATATGTTGATCTTCCTGTTGCTTTAAGCACAAGATTAATGCATCGGATTCCTTGCTATCAGGGTTTCTTATTGTTGCGAGTAGACATGTAAATTTATTTGTATGTATTTAAATCAGTTTACAAATTATGTAATTATATATGTCTACTTATAAATAAATAGTTAAAAATATTATAAAAGATTAATATATAATATGAAGAACAAAGATGATGATCAAGGGAGGAGCATTCTCATTTCATATCTTGTAATTGTATATGTCCATCTTACCTTTACTTTACAAATGTTATTATATATAGATATAATAACATCAATACTAACATAACTACTAGGATGTTACAAAACTCAAGAGTCATGAGTTACAAAACTCAATGGACATGGGAGTTACTAGACATCCATTATATAATGAATCTAGACAATTTTTATAACACTCCCTTGGATGTACATTGTATAAAATAATACGCATTGAAAAGTCTGCCATTAAAAACCTTACCAGGAAAAATCCAATGGGAAAAAACCATGGTTAAGGAAAAAAGAGTGCAGCGCGCATTAGCTCCCCCTCATGAATGTATACTTAAGTTCTTCAGCTGTCGCATTCCAATATTGCAGCACAATCCTTCAAACATTGCAGTTGATCTGCTAGATTATCTTTGATGTATCCTCCCTTTAATTGAGCTATACATGCAACATTGTCTTCATACAGAATGGATGGAGTTCTTTTGTAGCAATTTTCTAAGAATATGCCTCGTTAAAAACCTTCCCAAATAAAAACCCAGTGGGAAAAAATTTGGCGAAGAAAAAGAGTACAATATTCTTGTATAACTTCTAGTGCCTTGTGTAAGACCCCAACTTATTACTAATGAAATTTAATTTTCTCTATTTATTATTTTGAAATAGTAAGGGTTGATTTGATTAATGTGGATAGTTAAGGGTAAAATACGCAAATACTTCAAAATAAGCAAGTGGTTATAAAATATTCATTGTTGTCGGGGAATATTCGTTTGGTCGTGGAATATTAAATCTTTGTCGGGGAATATTAAATGCAATGGTAGCGACCATGTGTGGGCCCCATAACGGAAGCGATTGGATGAAGAAAAGCGACAAATATAAGTTGTTTAAAAATAACGACGTAGTTATTACAGATTATCTTGTTAAAATACTCGGTGGTTAAAACACAAGATAGACACGGTATTGCACCAATTATTGATTCTTACGTAAGAAGGCACTACTCAATAATGGTTACGATAATTACTTATTCGATATTTTATTGATTTAATAATTCTTTGCGTTGATATTTTATATTCTTTGTTGTTTGATAATTGTCATTACACATTATTTTTCATTATCGAAGCAATAATTCATATTATCTGAATAATATTATTAGATAACATTATTGGCAATGTCTAGAAAGTTACATCTAAGGAGAGGTTTGGTCAATTGCTTGCGCGCGATGAAGGAGAAAATTCTTATTGGAAAGCCCCTCTTTCTGAACCTACACGGTTGTCGATATTGTGATTCTATAATATTATTTGTGAATAATTAATTATTGATTCATATGATGAGGAAAATATTGATTTTATGTGGATATAGATGGAGAAAATTTTAATGTGACAATTGTTGAAAATTGAAATTTTATCTTTTTCTCGATAAAATAATTCATTTAAATATATTATTATATTTTAATAATATAATAATGGTGATATTTTACAACGAATGTGAGATATATGAGTATACGAGGAGGAAGAGTATTTTTGTTGCAATAATTGTTTAAAACATGTTAAACATGTCGGTGGACCCCATTTATTGATTTGAAATTTGATTATAGCACAGAAAATCGCCCGTTTGTGGATTTCGGTCAATTTCTATTTAGAATTTGGAAAAACTTTCTTCGCAAAGTTGTAGAGAATTGAATTTCCTATAAAAACTCATGAGATTCAATTTTTCTGATGAAAGGGCTATTTATTATGAATTATTGAAGTTCCAAGCTCTCAAATAATTGATTTTTGGAAGTTTAAAATATTTAAAATTAGAAAAACGTTTTTCTTACTTTTTCTAGAATGTGGCATGTGTTTGATGGCTGAAATCAGATTCTAGGCATGCGTAGGAAATTTATATAATTATATTATTAATTCATTAAATTTTACTGCTTTGGTGTTCTAGCAATTTCTATAAATAGGGTGCTTAGGTTAGAATTGAAAATCACACGAAGCTGAAGTTTTCTCTCTATATTATCGAGTGTATTCTTGTGAGTATTTTGAGTATACTTTGAGTATTGTTAGGCGGTGCAAGTTCCTTTGACTATTATCCTCAGATTATTCAATTAAAGTACTTAATCTTTCGAGGTAAGGGATGTTATTTTCTTCTCAAATGATATTATTTCTTCAATATCATTATCTTTGAAATATTGGTTGAAACTTTTTATCAAATTTGGAACTTTTTCATGTCGGGTTACTATTCATGAGTTACTTATTCATGAGTTACTTATTCACGATTACTATTCATGAGTTCTTATTCATGAGTTACTATTCATGAGTTACTATTCATGAGTTACTATTCACGAGTTACTATTCACGAGTACTATTCATGAAAGCGTGAAGATGTTTTTGGGAAATTTCTATCTTTTGGTGTCGAGATTCTTATTCACGATACTCTGACTATTCACGTATATCTGACTATTCATTCAGAAAAATAAAATTTCTTCTTTTTATCCAAAATATCTATTCGGATACTAGCTTTGATTGTATCCATGTTTTGATCATTCTTGAATTTTACACCACTATGATTATTTTGAGGTATTTTTGAACATGGATAAAACAAAATACTGAATCCTTAATCCTTAATCCTTGTCATTTTGTTTCCTTTGGATTCGTTTTTTAAAAATATTTTCATCATCCTCGATCTTAAATGATGATATTATTGAATATCTTTGGCTGTAGTAGTAGTGCAAAGATGAATGATTTCTGAAAAATATCTTTGGTAGTAGTCAAAGATGAACATGTGTTTAGATGAACATGACCAATGATGAATATCTTTGGCTGTAGTGCAAAGATGAATATTTGATTCGGATGTATATTGATTGATGTTACGGGGATAAAAGATAGACGATGAACTTTTAAATTCATACATAGAAGATAGTAGTTTGCATTCTCTACTTAACTCTTCTAATGAATTATTATTTCATTGCGAATATTGATTTAAAATTTGTTGTCTATTGTATTCTATTAGATTTTCCCTGTTGAAGACTAACGGTAATTTGTTGTATATTATCTTAGTCATAATATTCTTTCTTGGGGCTAGTTGAGCTCACCCTTTTCCTTTTTGTTCCATTTTTCTTCTCGGGAGGCGAGAATATAGCGAGTGCAGTCGGGGGTATGGAATGAAGGTTTTAGAAAGAATTGTTTAGTAGTCCTCACCATTTTTGTAAAATAATGTATCAATAAATGTGATGAGGATTTATTTGAGTATAGATATTGTCTAGAAGATAATATTTGTATTCAAATTCACAGCTTTCTGATTGTAATAATAAAGTTGTAGTTGTTTACGTACCATGTATTGACAACTCGAATAGGTGATGTATACCTATTTTGGGGCGTCACAGTTAGTATCGAGCTTAGGGATATGATCTCTGGCGGAGATCGGGAATAGAACTAGGAGGGAGAGGCGAGTAAATCCTTCGCTAGTGTGTCCTACCTAAGCTTATTTTTTAGTTGGTCAAGATATAAGGATATTATGTGATATATTGATTTCCTTAATTAACCCTTGTTTTATGACGGTGATTTGAGAATGTCGATGAGAATATTAACAATGGAAATGAGGCCAGTGGAGACGCTTTTACTCACCAACGAGGAGAACGTGCAATAGGGTGGCAATGTTCCTCCTGTGAACAACACCACCGATGCTGAGCGAGATGATGAGCGAGGGGATGTTTAGAAGCTTTTGCGAGTTCATTCAAAATCGAGACGAGGAGACTCGTGTTCAAAATCTGAGGAGAAATGATAGCAATTCACGGGTTGTCACAACCAAGCGATTCAAGAGTTGGACCACCGAATTTAAGGGAAAGCCGATCCGATCATGGCGGAAACACATGGGTCAAGCAAATTACCAAGATATTCGATGTCTTAGGATGCACGGAAGAACAGAAGGTTCCATTACGCCACGTTTATATTCCGTGGCGAAAGCGACTCTTGGTGGGAGTCTCGTGAAGCGTACCCATCCAAACCAAGACTCGGCGTATGTCTTGGGAGACATTTTGAAATTATTTAATGACAAATACTTTCCGAAAGTGTTAAATCGTATGAAGGAAGTGGAGTTCATCGATTAGAACAAAACAACACGACGCTGTCTCGATGCGAGGCAAAGTTTGCGAGTTATCGGTTTGCACCTCATTTGGTGGAGAATGAGGAACGTATGATGCGGATGTTTTGAGAGGTTTGAAACCCAAGATACGACAATATCTCATTTCTCATAAATTTTCTTTCTATTCGGATGTTGTAAACAGGGCTCAATTATTAGAAGCGAGATAACGAGTGCTGTCAACTAAGGGACCATAACCGAGGATCGTCTGAAGATAGCGATCAATGAAATAATGATAACCAAATGGAGAAAGAAACAGACGGACAAAAATGGTAACCACTCTGGTGGTAATCATGGCCGTGAAAATAGAAGAAGCGAGTCGGGAGGAGATTTTAAAAGAGGAGATTTAACAACGACCATGTAAAGGCGAGCGTCTTGACAAAGAATCGTTCTAAGGGAGGAGAACGACCACCGGTCATATGCTTACAAATCTTGGAAAAAGAGGGACATATCGATCAAACGCCCTACAGATTCAAGGTATGCTATAATTGTGGAAAGGAAGGACATATTGCTCGAGATTGTCTGAGATGGCGAAACCTAGTTCAATGAGGGACGGTGACTCAAAAAGATCGTCCCAAAAAAGTCAAAGTCAACGATTACGGGAAGAACGTTTGTTGTATTTGGTCATAATGCGAGGAACCCAAACGAGGTGATCACGGGTAAGCTATTTATAAATTCTTGCAAGTTTATACCTTACTTGATCCGGTGCTACCCATTCATTTATCTCTCTGCATGTGCTCAACGTTTAAACTTGACTCAGGAGAAATTAGACTTTGACCTATCTGTGGAAACTCAGTTAGGAGAAACTTTCATCACATCCACTTTGTTTATAAATCTTGTTTGATTCAAGTTGGCACCATCACTTTACACATTGACCTTATCTCTTTAAAGATACTTGCTTTTGATGTGATTTTAGGGATTGATTGGTTAACTACTCATCATGCCAAAATTGATTGTTTTCGTAAGGTTGTTAGTTTTCATATTCCTAACCAACCTATTATGCAATTCAAGCAACTAAACCATTAAAATCAATCAACATCATATCTAATCATAAAGCTATTCGTTTATTGAAAAAAGCGGATGTCAAGCTTTCTTAGCCCATGTTATGGATTTGAATAAAGACACGTCAAATTTGAATAATATTCTGTTGTTATTGACTTTCCGACGTATTTCCCAAAGAACTTCCGGTCTACCCCGAACGTGAAGTTGAATTCTTTATTGATCTTGAACCCGGTACAAAGTCCATTTCTAAAACCCATATCGAATGGCTCCTATTGAACTTGAGGTTAAAGGTCCAACTACGAGAATTGTTGGACATCGGTTTCATTCGTCCTAGTACATCTCCTTGGGGTGCTCTGTTTTATTTGTAAAGAAGAAAGACGGGAGTATGCGACTTTGTATTGACTATCGAGAATTGAACCATGTCACCATCAAGAATAGGTATCCTCTACCTCGTATTGATGACTTGTTTGACCAATTGCAAGAGGGCACAATTCTTTTCAAAATCGATCTTAGCTTACGGATATCATCAAATTTGAAGATTAGAATCGAGGATATTCCAAAGACGCGCTTTAGAACTTCGATGCGGGCATTATGAATTCTTAGTCATGTCTTTGATGATGACTAATGCTCCTATGACTTTCATGGATATGATGAACCGAGTATTCAAGGAATATTTGGATCGGTTTGTTGTTGTCTTTATTGATGACATCCTTATATATTCCAAAAGTCGTGAAGATCATGAGCACCATTTGAAGCTGGTATTCCAAAGGCTTCGTGAAAACAAACTATATGCAAAATTAAAGATATGCGAGTTCTAGCTTGAGGAAGTAACATTCCTTGGGCACGTGGTGTCGAAACATGGAGTATCTGTTGATCCGGTGAAGATTGAAGCAATACAAAGTTAGGAACAACCGTCGGTGGATGAAGTACGTAGCTTTTGGGCTTAGTGGTTATTATCGGAGATTCGTGGAAGGGTTTTCTCGAATCGCTACTCCATTAACTCATTAACTTCGGAAGGATACAAAATTCGTTTGGAGCGAAGAATGCGAGAAAAGTTTCCAAGAGCTTAAGAGAGACTTATTTGGCACTGTTCTAACAATACCATCTGGTTCGGATGGATTTGTTATCTCTGAATGATGCTTGAGCAAAAGGTTAGGATGTGTTCTCATGCAACGTGGGAAAGTCATAGCTTATGCCTCGCGACAACTTAAAAGAGTATGAGAGGAATTATCCTACTCATGATCTAGAGTTAGCGGCCGATCGTTTTCATGCTAAAGATATGGAGGCACTATCTATATGGGGAGAAAGTGGAGATATATTCGGACCATAAAAGCCTTAAATATTTCTTCACTCAAAAGAACTCAACATGCGGCGGCGACGTTGGCTCGAGCTATTGAAAGACTACGACCACACTATTCAATACCATCCCGGAAAAGCGAACGTGGTAGTGGTGGCGTTGAGTAGAAGATCATATCACGAACGAGCGAGTGCGATGATGTCAAGTATACGCATAGAGCCAACTTTAATAGAAAAAGTTAAGGTTGCTCGAGCCACCCAATCTTGAGGGCGATGCGTATGAAGAAGAAAGTACAAGAAGGAGCTATTTCGGGCGAGAATTGATGAAGAAGGAATACTTGAGTCCACTCTAGACTTTGTGTTCCTAACGACTCGATTTGAAGTACAAGATTATGATGGAGGCACACAATACACCATTTGCAATCCATCCTGGAAGTACTAAAATGTATCGTGATCTTGACATACATTTTGGTGGAACAATATGAAGAGAGAGATTGCAAAGTTTATCTCAATGTGTTTAACTTGTCAACGTGTAAAGGCGAGCATCTAGTACCTAAGGGTCCGTTGCAACCACTTGAGATTCCAAAATGGAAGTGGGAACACATTACCACGGATTTAGTTCTGGGTCTTCCTACGGTTTCTCGTGGCATCAATGCTATTTGGGTTATTGTTGATAGATTAACCAAGTCCTTTCATTTCTTGCCGATCACGGAGACTTATTCACTTGAACATCTTGCTAGTATATATGCGTGAATGAGATTGTGAGGTTGCATGGCATGCTGTATCCATAGTTTGGATCATGACCCAAGATTCACTTCAAGATTTTGGGTTAGCTTGCAAAAAGCTATGGGCACGGATTTCTGATTGATTCGGCATACCATCCTCAAACGGACGGACAATCGAAAGGACTATTCAAACTCTTGAAGATTTATTAAGACTACATGTCCTAGACTTTAAGGCGGTTGGGATAAGTATTTACCATTGGTAGAATTCTCCTACAACAACAAAGCTTATCGAGCAAGTATAGGTGTGGCTCCATTTGAAGCATTATATGGACGAAAAGTGTCGCTCTCCGGTATGTTGGGGCGAGGTGGGTGAAGCAACATTGTTAGGACCCGAGTTAAAATACGTATGACTACTTTAAAAAGATCCAAATGATTCGACAACGTATACAAATGGCACAAGATCGACAAAAAGAGTTATGCGGATCTTCATCGAAAGGACGTGGAATTTAGTGTAGGGGATCATGTGTATTGTTGCGAGTTGCTCCATGGAAGGGAGTTATAAGATTTGGGAAGAGAGGAAAGTTCAATCCACGATTTATTGGTCCATTTCAAATTCTTGACCCGAGTAGGAAATGTAGCCTATAGACTTGCGTTACCTCCGGTATGTCTCGTGTTCATAATGTGTTTCACATATCTCGTACTTCAGTAAATATGTGAAAGACCCAAACCACGTTATTGAGTTAGAACCCACGAGATAGCCAAGACTTAACGTATGAGGAGGTACTTATCAAGATCTTAGATAGGAAGGAGCATGTCCTACGCGCAAAGGTCATACCACAAGTTAAAGTTTTGTGGAGGAATCATGCTATAGAGGAAATGACCTGGAAATTGGAAACGGAAATAAAAGCGAGGCATCCTCACCTTTTCAAACACCAGTATGCGTCGTCAATTTCGAGAGGACGAAATTTCATAAGGAGGGAGGTTGTAAGACCCCAACTTATTATTAATGAAATTTAATTTTCTCTATTTATTATTTTGAAATAGTAAGGGTTGATTTGATTAATGTGGATAGTTAAGGGTAAAATACGAAATACTTCAAAATAAGCAAGTGGTTATAAAATATTCATTGTTGTTTGGGAATATTCGTTTGGTCGTGGAATATTAAATCTTTGTCGGGAATATTAAATGCGACAGTAGCGATGTATGTATGGGCCCCATAACGGAAAGCGATTGGATGAAGAAAACGACAAATATAAGTTGTTTAAAAATAACAACAGAGTAGTTATTCAAGATTAATTGTTAAAATACTCTGTGGTTAAAACAAAGTAGCACACCGGTATTGCACCAATTATTGATTCTTACGTAAGAAGGCACTACTCAATAATGGTTACGATAATTCTTGCTTGATATTTTATTGATTTAATAATTCTTTGCGTTGATATTTTATATTCTTTGTTGTTTCAATAATTGTCATTACGGTATTTTTCATTATCGAAGCAATAATTCATATTATTTGAATAATATTATTAGATAACATTATTGGCAATGTCTAGAAAGTTCACATCTAGGAGAGGTTTGGTCACCTAATTGCGCTACCAAAGAAGAGAGAAATTCTTATTGAAAGCCCCTCTTTCCTGGAACCGCACTTTTGGTTGTCGATATTGTGATTCTATAATATTATTTGTGAATAATTAATTATTGATTCATATGATGAGGAAAATATTGATTTTATGTGGATATAGATGGAGAAAATTTTTAATGTGACAATTGTTGAAAATTGAAATTTTATCTTTTTCGATAAAATAATTCATTTAAATATATTATTATATTTTAATAATATAATAATGGTGATATTCTTACAAACGAATGTGGGATATATGAGTATCTGAGGAGGAAGAGTATTTTTGTTGCAATAAATGTTTAAAACATGTTAAACATGTCGGTGGACCCCATTTATTGAATGAAATTTGATTATAGCACAATAAAATCGCCTGTTTGTGGATTTGATTCAATTTTATTTGGAATTTGGAAAAACTTTCTTCTGCAAAGTTGTAGAGAATTGAATTTCCTATAAAAATCATGAGATTCAATTTTCTGATGAAAGAGCTATTTATTATGAATTATTGAAGTTCAAGCTCAAAATAATTGATTTTGGAAGTTTAAAATATTTAAAATTAGAAAAACGTTTTTCTTACTTTTCTAGAATGTGGCATGTGTTTGATGGCTGAAATCAGATTCTAGGCATGCGTAGGAAATTTATATAATTATATTATTAATTTATTAAATTTTCTCATTTGGTGTTCTAAGCGATTTCTATAAATAGGGTCTTGGGTTAGAATTGAAAATCACACTAGAAACTCTGAAGTTTTCTCTCTATATTATCGAGCGTATTCTTGTGAGTATTTTGAGTATACTTTGAGTATTGTTAGACGGTGCAAGTTCCTTCAAAGACTATATCCCAGATATTCAATTTAGAAATACTAATCTTTTTCGAGGTAAGGGATGTTATTTTCTTCTCAAATGATATTATTTCTTCAATATCATTATCTTTGAAATATTGGTTGAAACTTTTATCAAATTTGGAACTTTTTCATGTTCGGGTTACTATTCATGAGTTACTATTCATGAGTTACTTATTCACGAGTACTATTCATTAAGTAGCGTGAAGATATTTTTTGGGAAATTTCTATCTTTTGGTGTCGAGTTCTTATTCACGATACTGCACTATTCACGATATCTGACACTATTCACCTAAAAATAAAATTTCTTCTTTTGTCCAAAATATTTATTACGGATACTAGCTTTGATTGTATCCATGTTTTGATCATTCTTGAATTTTACACCACTATGATTATTTTTGAGGTATTTTGAACATGGATAAAACAAAGTCACGAATCCTTAATCCTTAATCCTTGTCATTTTGTTTCACTTTGGATTCGTTTCTTTAAAAATATTTTCATCATCCTCGGTCTTAAATGATGATATTATTGAATATCTTTGGCTTTGTAGTCAAAGATGAATGATTTCTGAAGAATATCTTTGGTAGTAGTGCAAAGATGAGCAGTGTTTAGATGAACATGACCAATCGATGAATATCTTTGGCTGTGGTGCAAAGATGAATATTTGATTCGGATGTATATTGATTGATGTTACGGGGATAAAAGAAAGACAATGAACTTTTAAATTCATACATAGAAGATAGTAGTTTGCATTCTCTACTTAACTCTTCTAATGAATTATTATTTCATTGCGAATATTGATTTAAAATTTGTTGTCTATTGTATTCTATTAGATTTTTCCTGTTGAAGACTAACGGTAATTTGTTGTATATTATCTTAGTCATAATATTCTTTCTTGGGCTAGTTGAGCTCACCCTTTTCCTTTTTGTTCCATTTTTCTTCTCGGAGGAGGCGAGAATATAAGCGAGTGCGAGTGGGGTATGGAATGAAGGTTTTAGAAAGAATTGTTTAGTAGTCCTCACCATTTTGTAAAATAATGTATCAATAAATGTGATGAGGATTTATTTGAGTATAGATATTGTCTAGAAGATAATATTTGTATTCAAACTCACGATTTCTGATTGTAATAATAAAGTTGTAGTTGTTTACGCATGCATGTATTGACAACTCAAAATAGGTGATGTATACCTATTTTGGGGTGTCTCACCTCGATTGCCTCATTAAAACCTTGCAAAGGAAAACCCAAAGGGAAAAAACCTTTAGCGAAGGAAAAAGAGTACAATCAAGATATATCCTTTTTACTCCCTTCATAAGTACATAGAATTTCCATTGTTCATGGTAAAAATATCATTAAGTCGAGTATGCCAATATTGTGCACCATCTTCTTCAAAATCATAGTTGGTAATGACTTAATGAATATATCAACCAAATTATCACATGATCAATATTGCCATTCTTCTGGGGCTCATGTGTATAAAATAATTTTGGTTCAATATGTTTGGTTCTATTACCATTTGGATTAAATAATCCCAAATCAATAGTCTCACGAAGACAACGTAAAATATGTTTAATTTCATTACAATATCTTCGAGTTGGTGCATAACTATACATTGCTAGTAAGTTAACTGCAAATGTTATATCAAGTCTTAATAAATTTGCAAGATACATCAAAGTATCAATTGCACTAAGATATGGTACTTCAGGACCTAATATATGGTACTTCAAGACCAAAAGTTTCTTTATTATTTTCTTGTGGTCAAAACGGATTTTTCATGATATCAAGTGACCAATCCCATCATTGGAGTACTCAAAGGATTAACATTATTCATGTAAAGTTACTTGAGACTTTTTTACGTATACAAGAATTCTATAGTTCAATTTGTAGGCCAAGACAAAATTTGTCTTTCCAATATCTTTCATCTCAAATTTGTTATTTTTGTCGACTCTTCTGGAGCAAAATCTTTCATCAATAAATATAGTAATAATAGCAAATCCAGATTATGATCTTTTGATAAAAATGCATGCATAAATTGGATTATTCTCAAATCCTTCTTTCAAAAGATATTTACTTAGGCGATTATACAACAATATGCATCTGGATTGCTTTAACCCATATAAAGATCTTTGTAGCTTAATAGAATACATATTTCGAGATGTAGAATTATATGCTTCGGCATTTTATATCCTTCCAGGATGTTCATATATTATATAATGATCCATACGAGATATGATGTAACAACATCCATTAATTTCTCTTTCTACCAAGCTAATTAAAAATCAATGTAATTGTGTCCATTACGAGAGCATATGTTTCTTCATAATTAATATCATGTCTTTTCTTGAAGAAATCTTGTGCTACAAGTTGCGCTTTGTACCATATAATTTTATTTTTCTTATTTCGCATAAATACTCATTTGTATTCTACAGGCATTACACCTTTAGGTGTTGGGACTCTGAGTCCAAAATTTCATATTTACTTAGTGAATTTAATTACGCTTGAATCGCCTCTTTCTACATTGGCCAAATATTTCTACATTCATCAACGATGATCATTACTTCGGTAATATCCATAGCAAATTTATATGAAAATATGTTGTTTACTAACGATTTTATTTCTATCCAATATATACGCTCTCTGTATATACATAATGTATCGAGATCTCGTTATTTTCGTGCACCGATCCTCTTGAGGATAACTCTTCAAGAGTTTTATTTACGGAGATTTTTGTTCATAAGTTTTGGATAGATTGATAAATTTTGTAGCTTTGTTTCATGGGTATAGCCTCTTTATAGTCGCAACTTGTTTTTCTTGTACTTTCTTCTTCTAGGAAATTCTATCTTTAACAAGATCATTCTTTCATGTTTTTTGGTGTGACTTAGATTCAATTCTTCGTCGCATTAATTGATTGTCCTACAGGGACATCAATCTCTGCTAGAGTATTTGTAGCTAGAATGTGATATATCACTATTTTCTTATTATCGGTGAATAATTATGGTAATTAATTTGCAATTCATTGCAAATGAATTATCCTTTGAACTTCTAGTTCATATTGATTTGTATAAGGATCAAGATTAAATAACGTTGAAACATTCTAATTAATCTCCCATCGTATTTCAGAATGACGATCTAACGTCGTGCTTTAAGCAACGACTTTTCTCCCCTAATTGTGGGAAGACTGTTTTCATTAAAATAACAATCCTCAAATTATACCTTAAAAATATCACTTATTGAGGTTATGAATAGCATGACCCCAAGCATGTATTGGTAATTAATTTACTTTGATATAATCAACAAGTAAAGGAATCTTCCGTTCACTACGGGATGTTCATGGGAGTTTTCAATAATTCAATGCAACATTATTGATCCTGGATGATCAATATGATCATGCTAAATAATAAAAATCTTTTTGATCTGAACACTTCTGGTGTATTATATATTTCTGGTGTATTACAACATTTATTTCAACTATTCTCATTTTAGTATAATATATCCCGGAAGAGAAAATTTACGACTTTTCTAATATGAGCTTACGGCTGATACTATTGAAGTAATATAAGAAATTCTTCACCGCCTTCAATAAAATAGTATGCCCCAAACAGAGATGAAGTTTTGTTCTCATGAGCAATGATCTTGCAATTAACTGGAGGCGTTTAATAAATGATTCAATGAAGACCATTCTGAGTATGAACCTAGGCAACATGATGTTCATTATATATCCCAAGTGATATTCAATAATCATTAAATGTTTGGGATGTAAATTCACCAGCATTGTCAAGACGAATAGTCTTGATTGTATGATTCGAAAATTGTGCTCGTAATCTAATAATTTAAGCAAGTAATCTCGCAAACGCCAGGTTGGTTGCAAGTTGATAATAAGCACACATGTGACCATCTTGTAGATGCATCTATTAAAACCATAAAATATTTAAATGGTTCACTTGGTGGGTGAATAGGCCCATAAATATCTCCTTGAATACGTTCTAGAAACTTTGGAGATTCAATCCCAAATTTAGCTGGTGATGGTCTAATGACCAATTTGCCTTGAGAACAAGCAGCACATGAAAATTCCTTAAATTGAAGAATCTTCTGGTTCTTCAATGGATGACCATTATAATGTATATCTTTAAAACTGAGCAAATTTCTGCTTGCCTCAGAAGAATATAAAGAATCATCAATACAAAGTTTTGTGCTCTTTGACAATATTATAATCGCTCTTCCAGAGACTTTAATTAAGTTTGATGAGCTTCTAGCCCATACAACTGAAAGTAGTATGCACACAAGCCAATCATGTTTGATGATAAAGCATATACTTTGTAACAATCTTATTCATTTATTAATAAAAAGTATTAATTTATATTTAAAGGCTTTTAATTATCTACATGATGCTGTTTTATAATATGTGATAAACCCATAGTTTTAAGCAATGCTTTTAGAATAATGATGATGATCATTCTAATGAGATCTAAATTCTTAGAAAGCTTAAAACTAAAATAGTTCCCAATCATTGGATTACTAAATTGGGGATTAATGAATCCGGATAGATTGGTACATACATTGCTTGCTCATTGGATGAGGATGATTGATCTCATGATCATTTGTGTGGAGACACTAAAAGCAAGTATGTAGGTGCTTATTAGAGAATAAGTTCATTGAACGTGGCTCGCTAAGGAATACCTAATGGAGTTTTATTTGCTGTCAATAGGAATTCTCAGAGTGATAGTAGTACAAGTAATCCTTGGACTTGAGATCATCATAAGTATCTTGTGTATGATGAGTTATACTTTGACTTATTCCTTAAGACCCTTAGGGTATATCAAAGGGTATGCTTGGGTATAATAAGTTGTACATGGAGATAATGTATGATCAATAAAGAATCTACCACTTCTAATAAAGAAGAGAAATGTCCTATGTGATTCGATAAATGACAACCCAAAGAGTCCTTGGCATATGTAATGAAATTAGAAAGGAGTTTCTAATTTGCATTATTTGGAGTTGTGCATTTAAGGATCGAAATACATATAATTAAATAAAATAAGACTTGACAAGAATTCCATGTCTTATATTTAATTGGGACATCAGATGGTGGAAGGATTGAATTGTGACGGTAACTATTTACTCAAAGGTTCTTTTATGATTAATGTTGAAATCTATATTATCCGGAAAGTCGTTGATCGCTAGGGAAGGCTTATCCCTATTGTAGAATAAATATTATTTAAATAAATTAATTGTTTAATTTATTTATTTAAATAAGATTAGAATTGTTCTAATTGATTTATTCACAACCTAGTTTAATATGGAGAACCTAAAGGGTCACACCATAAAAGGAAGAATAATTATTTAAGAAGTTAATGGCATAATCGTAATAATATGTTATGTATATTTAATTTAATCTATGGTGATAGAATAAATTAAATAGCTTAATATTTATTATTTAATATTTTAGAAATATTAAATATAAATTAATAAGAGGAGTCTTATTAATATTATTACAATTATTATTATTTTAATTTCTAAAAGAGTTTAGGAATTAATTTAATATAAGTACTTTCATTTATTCCTAATAGGATTAGGAGGGAAAATTAGTTAAAGGAGTTTAATTAATTATCCCTAATAAGATTAGGGAGCCTAATTAATTAAAAGAATTTAATTAATTAAATAAAACCCAATTCCTTAATTGTTAAGGTGGGTTGCCCACATCTATAAATAAGAGGAGTCTTATTATGGGTGGTATGGGTTGTTGACTTTAACAAAGTACGTAATAATTCCAAGTTGTTGGGAGTATGCCTTTTCTATAGAGATAGAAAACTAGGGTTAGCCATAACACCCATCTTCTTGAATTTTATTCTTCCTCAGTGGATCACCTCTGAGGCCAAACATTTGGGTGGCTAACGTTGATCAAAGGAAGGAACCAAACCTATGGATTCAAGATTGAGCGCGAAAGGATTTGGAGGTGAACTTGTACTGAGGAAGCTCGATCTTCAAGAGTATGATTTATTCTTTATCTTTTCGCTTTAATTAATAATTATGCATAAAGGATGATCCGGGTATATGGTTTGTAAATTTTTAAACTCGATTTTCACGCTTGCTTAATTTTTTATGCAATTTGATTGCGTTATGAATATTACAAACCTAACACCGGCATCGAGCCAAACCTTTATGCGAATTATTAATTGTTTTAATTTGATATGTATATTGATATGTGTTTAGAACAATTTAATTGGGCATATTTTTTTTATTGTATAAAATTTAATAAAAAAAAAAACAAATAAAAAAAAAATTAACAGGAAGCATGAAAACCGGCAGCAACAGCAAAATGATTCAGCTGGCACGGAAATCGATGGCCGGAAGTTTAGCAATAAAGGCTGTTACATGCAATCCGGAATTTCAAAAACCGGCAGCAGGTTTTTTGAAATTTTTTGAAAAGCACACGGTTTTATATATAAAAAAGGAACGGATGGCTTAACCGTATAATATATATTTTAATATATACGGTTTTATTATATATATAATAAAATAATGGTTTTATTTTATTATTATATATATATAATATTCTAAATAATTTTATTATTAAAATAAAAATTTTATTTTAATATTAAAATAAAAAGTTTATTTTTATATTAAAATATAAAGTTTATTTTAATTTTAAAATTAGAATTTCATGCTAACTAATTAGAGTTGGAATTGTATTCCATGATAACTAATTGGAGTTGAAATTGGATTTTATTTTTCCTAAAATAAAGGAGTTTATTTGTGAATAGGAAGTAAATCCATCTTTCCTTAAATAAAGGAGTTTGTTTAGATATGAAATAAGATTTCATATTATTCAAAATAAAAGAGTTTATTTGTGAATAGGAAAGAGAATCCTAATTTCCTTAAATAAAAGAGTTTATTTAAATATGAAATAAGATTTCATATTATTCAAAATAAAGGAGTTTATTTGTGAATAGGAATGAATATCCGTGTTTCCTTTAATAAAAGTCTTTTTTTTATACATGGAATTGATTCCATAATTAATTAAAATAAAAGAGTTTATTTTAATTAAAGATTTTTTTATATATATGGAATTGGATTCCATAATTAATTAAAATAAAGGAGTTTATTTTGATTAAAGATTTTGATTAAAATAAAATAGTTTATTTTATTCAAAATTGGATAAATTAAAATAAAATAGTTTTATTTTGATTTAAATTTGGATTAAAATAAAGGAGTTATTTTGATTCAAAATAAATTTTATACTAACTAAATTTGCCCATTAAATGATATCAATATATATATTAAATGTTTATTATTCATGAGATGAATGTTATTTATTGATGCATATGGTGATGTGTATGATAATAAATGGGATTGATTATGGACTATCGACCAATGCGATTGGATTTTATTTTAGTTGGATGCATGAATGTATGGGTTTTATTAAATGGGTCTCTGCGACCTCGCCTTCTCTAATTTTTCTTAATGTAAATTCTATCTCCTCCTATGTACTTCCCTCGATCACGATCAAGGCTTCTATTTATTTTAAAATAGTTATGTAATAGGAATAGTTAGAATTATTTTGAAAATTGGAGATCAAGGAGCAAGGAGCGCTTGAAGACCCGCTTTGTAATGGAGCCCGGTTTAAATGTAATAGTTATATTTAAATATTATTTCTTGCACCCTTAGGGAGTTTGACCTTTTGGTTCACTTGGTGGCTTTAGTGAACCAAACTAGAATAAAGTCCATAATCAATCCGTAGAATATAGTATTCTATATGTGCATGCTTATTCTATATATATTATATATTATGCAAACATGCTTCGCATGTTCATTAATATAACGCTGTATTTTATATATATATGTGCATGCGCTAAACAAGATGAGACAAATTAATAACAAACCCCTCAATTTTTATATTAAGTCCTAAGCGTTCAAAGATATTTGGAATATCGAACGTCGCCTTCTAGCATGATAAAATTAATAGAGTATTAAATATTTAATATGAGTTTGTTGTGTCACCACAAGGCAAGTATTAAGTATTTAAGATGTTAATTTATCACATTTGATGCTTATAAAGAAAATTGAACAATATTGTTTTGTTGTGTCACCACAAGGATGATATTTTTCTTTTTGAATATATGGAGTGTTAGGTTGGGACTTAACTTGGATAATTTTGATTCGATGTGCCACCACTTGATCAAAATAATCTAAGAGGCAAAATACAAAGAGAGTTACATAGTTGATGTAATTGACAAAAGTTGTCTACCTATTTATTTATATATAGTTTGTTGTGTCACCACAAGGATATATACATTTGAAATGGGATCCTTATTCTCACTAGCAAATCTTTAATTAGATTTTGCTTAACTATATAAGTGAGGGTAATATAGTTTGAAGAAAATAGTGGGAGATACCAATTTAAAACAAGACCTAAATTATTTTGGTAATTAATAAAAGAATGTATGTTAAAATGTTGTTAATTACAAATTCATTTACTGAATTTTACAATGTCTAAAATTACTATCATCATGAAGCATATTAGATGCTAAATTAATCGGATCAATTAAACTGGATTGGTTAAGGAATTTGAGAATAGTTCTCATAGCTAAAAAGCTATCTTATGTCCTTAATACGCCTATCCTCAAGAATGGTTGCGCATAATGCCTCGAGGAAGACATTGCTACTTTTAGAAAGTGGCAAGATGATGCACAGATGGCTCAATGCATCATGCTCGCATCTATGTAACGAACGAGCTTCAAACAAGATGAAAACTATGGATACTTCTACTATACTCCCGCACATCAAGTAGTTGATGGTGAGGAAAGTAGGACCGATAGATATCGATATCTAAGGAGCTCTTCCGATCTAGAATGGCCAATGGCACTATATAAGATGCATAAAAAAGTCCTAAACATTATCAATTTGATTGATCAATTAGGATAACAGTTTTTTGTCATGGATGGAGAGTTGAGCTAAGATTTGATCTTGCACTCACTCCGGACTCCTTTCATAATTGTTGTGAATTTTTCATATGAATAAGCTAGATATCGCCTTTGGCGATTTGCTTAACATGTTGAAAAATGTTGAGAGTCACTTTCCAACCAAGAAAGACCATGTCTTACTGGTAGAGGCCAAAGGATCTTCCTAAAAGAAGAACGATTCAAAGAAGGTAAATAGAAAGGCAAAAACAAAGGATAATAAGAGCAAAACCGACACGGGATAAAGAAAGGAGTTTGCTTCCACCGCAATAAGCCCGGACACCTCGGAAGAAATCTGCGAGAAGCATCTTGCAGAGGCTAACCAAAGAAGCTTAGTGAAGTTTTGCCATAATACGCTTTTGTTCATGATTGAAATAAATTTTCTTTAAGTCAAGGTTCTACTTGGGTATTGGATACCGGCTTTGGTTATCATAAATATAGATTTATGAAGGGACCAAACAGAAGTAGTTTGTTAAACAAAGATAAGTAATTCTATATGTGGAAAATGAAGCAAAGGATGCTGCATTAGCTATAGAAACTTATAGTTTAGCACTCCCTACGGGCAAATCTATTAAGTCAATAAGTTGTTATTGTATTCTAGTACTTGTCAGAAACATTATTTCCATTTTATTGTTGGACAATGAAATCTTTGGTATTATATTTAAGAACAATTGTTGTTCTATTTATAATAATAATAATGTTTCGTATAGAACTGAAAGATTACTTAATGGATTTTGTATACTTGACTTACGTGAAAATAATTTTGCATATTGAACAAATTAGTATATGAAAAGGAGATGATCATTCAAAAGGTTGAATGTGTGTATTTGCTGAAATACAAGTGTGAATTATTTGAAAGGTTCAAAGAATTCAAAAGTAAAACAAATTGTCAAAGTATTAAGATTCTTTGATTGGATCAAGGAATAAATACTTGTGCAATAAGTTTCTAGATCATCTCAAATGGTTTTCTCATAATGGACACATCCTGATACGCAATAATTGATTGATGTATCTGAAAGGAAAAATCATACCTTGTTGAACATGGTACGGTCCAAAATGATTTTACCGACATTCCAGTATTTTTCTAGGGTCATGTCCTAAGAAATGGCTGTATATCTACGAAAATGGTAACCTCAAAATCCGGCCCCAAGACTCCATAAAAGTTATGGACAGGGAGGATTCCTAATCTTAAGTATGTTAAGATAAGGGGTTGTCCAACTTATATGAAACGGTTTCAAAGGATAAGCTTGGGACAAGATTTGACATGTACAGATTGTGGGACATCCTAAAGTAAGTTTAGGGTATATGTTCTATAATCCTACTTAGCAAAAGGTGTTTGTTGAAAACACGCTTTCTAAAGATAAAGGTGTTTATCATTGAAGGGCTAGTGGGAGGATAATAGATCTTGAAAAGTTCAAGAACCACAAAACACTATAAGTCAAATAAGAGGAACCAGTAGATGTAATTCTATTGTACCACAAAATCAATCAGAATCTGAATAATACCAAGATACCTAGGAGGTATGGATTCATCATAGATGATGATGATGAGGTACGATCATAGAAGATGATGATCCAGATTATATATACGATGAGTTAAGAGTTGTAGACTCTCGGAGAAATGATTGAAGCAATATTCTCAAAAATGGAACATTCGTTTTGATGAAACAAATCAAAAGAGTTTGATTTTATCAAAAATAAGAATGAACCTAGTGTGTGCAAAAGGGTCGATTGGGAGCATCGTGACATTCCTAATACTACATGTTGTTATACTACTGGATAAGGAATGACATACCAATGCTACAATCAAGAAAGATAAAGTTGTTCAAACATTCCTCCATGAATGATTTGGAAGAGTATCTTAATTGGGGATATAAATCTATATAGATAGATTTAAAAGGATGCTCAACTTAACCCAAGGAACGATATTCATTTGATGCTAAAGTCGCTTAGCATGGCAAACTCCAAGAGATGTCTCATGTCGATGAGCTATGGAGTGAATCTCTCTAATAGTCCCCACAGACTCCAAAAGAGAGATCACATGAGTAACTATCATGCATGCAATGAAATGTACGAGACCCGATGTTGATCACCATATTCGAGAAGTTCACTATGAGTCGCTGAAAAACATCTTAAAGTTCTTAACCTAAGACTAAGGATGTGATCATATTCATGATGGGTCTAAATTAAAACTAGAGGGCTTAATGACTCTCAAGTTTTTTGATGCACTAAGATTTATCGAAAATCCACTTTAAGGTAAAAGCGTTACCTTAAACAAAGGGTGCGATGAATTGAAAAGGTTCCAAACAAAGAAAGAGTTGCTTGGTTTAGTGATAAAGACAAAGTATATAGCTATAAATGAAGTCGCAAGTAGATTGTTTGGATTAAAAGTTCATTACGTAACTAGAATAGTTCCTAAGTCTCATCTTGGATCTAAACATGTGTTGTGGCACTTTCATTTGATTATTATAATCATTGAAAGATGGGAAATCACTATAGAGATAGTGGACTCTCATGAACAACATTACATATCCATTAACTAAAGCTTATCCAACAAAGGGATAATCGTCACTTAGAGAAGAAGAGTATAAGATACAATGGCGATTGGCTTTAGTGCAGTGGGAGATTGAAAGTAGTATGCACACAAGCCAATCATGTTTGATGATAAAGCATATACTTTGTAACAATCTTATTCATTTATTAATAAAAAGTATTAATTTATATTTAAAGGCTTTTAATTATCTACATGATGTCGTTTTTATAATATGTGATAAACCCATAGTTTTAAGCAATGCTTTTAGAATAATGATGATGATCATTCTAATGAGATCTAAATTCTTAGAAAGCTTAAAACTAAAATAGTTCCCAATCATTGGATTACTAAATTGGGGATTAGTGAATCCGGATAGATTGGTACATACGTTGTTTGCTTTCATTGATGAGGATGATTGATCTCACGATCATTTGTGTGGAGACACTAAAGCAAGTATGTAGGTGCTTATTAGAGAATAAGTTCACCGAACGTGGCTCGCTAAGGAATACCTAATGGAGTTTTATTTGCTGTCGATAATAGAATTCTCAGTAGTGATAGTAGTACAAGTAATCCTTGACTTGAGATCATCATAGTATCTTGTGTATGATGAGTTATACTTTGACTTATTCCTTAAGACCCTTAGGGTATATCAAAGGGTATGCTTGGGTATAATAAGTTGTATATGGAGATAATGTATGATCAATAAAGAATCTACCACTTCTAATAAAAGAAGAGAATGTCCTATGTGATTCGATAAATGACAACCCAAAGAGTCCTCGGCGAAGCGTAATGAAATTAGAAAGGAGTTTCTAATTTGCATTATTTGAGTTGTCAGCATTTAAGGATCGAAATACATATAATTAAATAAAATAAGACTTGACAAGAATTCCATGCCTTATATTTAATTGGGACATCAGATGGTGGAAGGATTGAATTGTATTCAGTAACTATTTACTCAAAGGTTCTTTTATGATTAATGTTGAAATCTATATTATCCGGAAAGTCGTTGATCGCTAGGAGGAGGCTTATCCTTATTGTAGAATAAATATTATTTAAATAAATTAATTGTTTAATTTATTTATTTAAATAAGATTAGAATTGTTCTAATTGATTTATTCACAACCTGGGTTTAATATGGAGAACCTAAAGGGTCACACCATAAAAGGAAGAATAATTATTTAAGAAGTTAATGGCATAATCGTAATAATATATGTAAGTATATTTAATTTAATCTATGGTGATAGAATAAATTAAATAGCTTAATATTTATTATTTAATATTTTAGAAATATTAAATATAAATTAATAAGAGGAGTCTTATTAATATTATTACAATTATTATTATTTTAATTTCTAAAAGAGTTTAGGAATTAATTTAATATAAGTACTTTCTCATTTATTCCTAATAGGATTAGGAGGAAAATTAGTTAAAGGAGTTTAATTAATTATCCCTAATAAGATTAGGGAGCCTAATTAATTAAAAGAATTTAATTAATTAAATAAAACCCAATTCCTTAATTGTTAAGGTGGGTTGCCCACATCTATAAATAAGAGGAGTCTTATTATGGGTGGTATGGGTTGTTGACTTTTAACAAAGTACGTAATAATTCCAAGTTGTTGGGAGTATGCCTTTTATATAGAGATAGAAAACTAGGGTTAGCCATAACACCCATCTTCTTGAATTTTATTCTTCCTCGGTGGATCACCTCTGAGGCCAAACATTTGGGTGGCTAACGCCGATCAAAGGAAGGAACCAAACCCGGTGGATTCAAGATTGAACGCGAAAGGATTTGGAGGTGAACTTGTACACGAGGAAGCTCGATCTTCAAGGGTATGATTTATTCTTTATCTTTTCGCTTAATTAATAATTATGCATAAAGGATGATCCGGGTATATGGTTTGTAAATTTTTAAACTCGATTTTTCACGCTTCGCTTAATTTTATATGCAATTTGATTGCATTATGAATATTACAAACCTAACATACAACTTCATATACGCAAAACATAAATTTAACTTTATTACTTGAAACATAAATAAAACATATAATAAAAATACTTAATATAATGTCATAATATAATGAAATAAAAATAATTAATTAGTATGAACATTTATCAACATAAAATCAAGGAAACCATAGATATCAAAATGAGTTATATCCACTCCATTTGAAAAGTCAAAATAATCCATGGGATCTTCAGGATCATTATGAACAATAAAATTTATTTCAATTCTATTTTCTTTTCTTTTATGGAGTCTTGGTACAAATCTATATACCAAATGTTTAGAGTACGACAGTGCATTCCTTTTCTATATTGATTATTCCTTTCACGCTCACTACCATAACCACAATCATAATTTTCTCTATGATTATCAAATGAGGTTCCATTCACTTCAGGGAATGTAACAGAATCGGTCGAGCTAGATTGTTGATTTTTCAGCAAAAACTCATTATTTTGTACAACCACTAGAAGAAATGATATCACTTCTAGGAATATAATTTCCTTTATCGCTTCAGGGAATATATTATGAACTTATACTCACAATATTGCTACTACAGGAGCATATTCGAGGCATGAAATATAGTAAATATTTTTTTTTTCTAACATGTCTTTATCAATTTTTTTTATGGAGATGATAGCGAATAAAAATAATTAATTTTGCATGATCCTACAGGGATGCATGATTGTCAACTTTAATTGTATCTCCAAGGTTCTTTGCCTTTATATGAATCTCAACATCAAGATTCCATTACAAACAATTCTTGCTCGATATAAATCAAGGGCAACAAATTCAAATTTATAAAATTTGAATATTAAATAACTAGACATATTTTCCATCAAATTAAATAATTATATATGTTCGGTTTTAATTATAATGAAACAATTTATAGAAATGCGGTAAATACTGAAACTAAATTTTTCTACTAAAACTAAATAACAAGCCAACACTACTAAGTATATTTGTTATGACCCAAAGCAGGGTCCAAATGGATATGAAGCTTTGCAATGTAAGATTCTATTTATGTTAGTTACTCTACTGCTATTATTATCAAATTGATATGACAGTAACTGGGTGTTCCTCTTGATGCAGTCAAATGCTCTATCACTGAGCTATGGACCAGCCATAAAGAGACAAGTAATCAAGGGCCAAATAATCAAGAAAGTTTACACTTTGAATGCTTACTTGTTTTTTTTTTCTTTATCTTTCACCAATGTTACAAGCAAGACTTGGTTCAAATTGAAAAGAAGGGTTAAGAATTTTGCCACATTAATTGTTATAAAGTTGCTCAACTAGTTGGTGAATTTATCGATAGATAAAATCATGACGTAATCGACTTAGCTACAAATCTTTAAACAGGTGGCGATAACATAATATAACTAAAAAAAAATCTCACCCCATGTTAAGGCTACTAATCTCATGAACCTAAATCAAAGTAAACAATTTATCTCTATTGAGGTGATATTATCATCATCACCACCATGACCAAATCTAAAAGCATCCTGAACTCCAATTAATTTTATTTTCTATAGGTTCCAAGTAAGCGCGATTGAGTCTTCCATTTATCAAAACCAAAACAAAGTCGATGCTTAATTACTTACTATCCCTTACTATCAAATTTCTCAAACTTTTGCAACCAAAGGAAACTGAAATTAGTTATACTAGCATGCTTTAACAAATCAAATCCCGCATGAGCAAATATAGACCTGTTTAGGCCACCATGCTTTCAAATGAAAGCATAGTCACCAGAATCCTACAACATCTGATATTGAAGACATGCATAAAAGTATATTAATAATTTGTATAAATAATAGATAAATATACCTTCTACTTCATACCAATAAACCAAATATAATTATCTTCTTTAAGACGAAAGTGAGAAGCAAATCGTGCTGATAACGTATTATAAAAGATTAATATATAATATGAAGAACAAAGATGATGATCAAGGGAGGAGCATTCTCATTTCATATCTTGTAATTGTATATGTCCATACCACCTTTACTTTACAAATGTTATTATATATAGATATAATAACATCAATACTAACATAACTACTAGGATGTTACAAAACTCAAGAGTCATGAGTTACAAAACTCAATGGACATGGGAGTTACTAGACATCCATTATATAATGAATCTAGACATAATTTTATAACAAAAAATTATATGTTTTTTTATATTATTTCTCTAATGTGGGATATTGTCTGAACTCACTTGTGTATATATTTTGAACAATAAAAAAATTAAAAGAGTATAACAGAGTCTAAATCTCTTTTTCAAAATTAATATGGGATGTCTCAACTCACTTGTGTATTTTGAACAAAAAGAAAATTAAAAGAGTATAACGCGATATATCGAGTCCAAATCTTCTACTGAAAATATCATCTACTATCCTCCTTTGTACATTGTTGTAAATTGTTATTTACAACAACAAGTGAGAGAAAATATATACAGCCCCAAGGTAAATTTCATTTCAGTTAAGGAAATTGATATTTTTATGTGTTAAAATAATATTTTTACACGAGTCTCTAACATATAAAAGTAAAACTCACTCATTATTCATGTGAGAAGAATCATGTGAAAATATCAATTTTTTATGTGAAAATATCAGTTACTAATTATATTTCAATACCTTCTCACGTGTATTTATAATCTAAATCCTCATGGATACCCGTGAATTGAGCCTTTCCCATTGGCTGCTGTGAAAAAATTTCTAAGGTTATTTACATTTTCTAGTATATTTTTAAAAAAATTATAACAAAAGTGAATCAAAAAAATATTTATATAATTAATATATTTTTAATATTTTATTTACAAAATTAGTGCATTATGAAAAACCACAATCAAGTGAACTCCTTCATTCTCCTCCCCACAGATCTCATGATGGAAAACCAATACTACACCGAAACTGTAAGACCCCAGCTTTTATAAATAAAGATGAATTTTTCTATAAATATTATTTTTGAATATTATGGAATAAATTTGATATAATGTTATAGTTGTGGGTAATATTTATAAATTTTGCAAAGTATGCAAGTTGTTATAAAATATTCGTTTGGTGGGGAATATTCTTTTGTTAGGGAATATTCGTATAATGGCTCAATCATTGGTGGACCCCACAATGTAATTATTGTTTGATTGAGAAAAACGACAAAAATATTTTATAAAAATAACTACGGAGGTGTTACCATTAAAAGCTGTTGAACTACCGGGTGGTAAAAGTAATGCGAATAATGCCGTAGTTGCAAGTAGTACACCAGTATTGTTTATTGATGCTTACGTGAGAAGTCACTCGCTTATGCTCAATTATTACTACAAGAATTGGCGATCATATCTCTTATATTATTGATTATTATTGTCACAAGATTATCATCAGATAATATGTTATAGTATTAAATCAATAATTGAGACGACAAGTTATAAATGATTAATAATTGTTTAAAGATTAAATATGTGTTGATGAAAAAAAAATGATTTGTGGTAAGTTTGATTATTTTATGGGGGCTTATATGTCATCATCTAAGAGTCTCTTCTTCATAGTAATTACCTTCGTCAATAGTAATTACCCTTGTGAATAGTATTTACCTTCGTCGATAGTAATTACCTTCGTCAATAGTAATTACCCTTGTGAATAGTATTTACCTTCGCCAATAGTAATTATCCTTGTGAATAGTATTTACCTTCAATCAATAGTATTTACCTTCGTTAATAGTAATTACCTTTACCGAGACGTCGAACCACTTGTCGCTTCACATTACAAAAGGCCAAACCAAATAAATCAAGCCACTTGCCTTTTCACATGGCAAAAAGCTAGCTAGAAATCTTCTATAAATAGAGGCCTAGGGCTTCATTATTTTTCACTTAATTCATTCAAGCTATAGAGAGAAAAGTATAGAGAGAATAAGAGAGAAAGAAGAAGAGTATTTTGTTACTACTAATCGTCACAGCGATATTCAATCTCCTACCAAATGTAAGGTGTTGTTATTCTTTCTTATTCATGAAGAGAACTTTTGTTATTTCATTGCTTATTATTCTGCTGGAATAACTCAGATACGCTGGTTTTCCTATACTTGGTGACATTCTTCTATTATTCTGTTGAACATCCTGTCTGCATGTGTTTTACCCGGACTGGTTTCGCCTTTTTATTATTATTCCATTGGAACATCCACGTCGTGTGTTTTACACCGGACTGGTTCCGCTTTATCATTCTCATCTGGAATATCCTATCTCGTGTGTTTTACACCCGGATCTGGTTCCATCTTTATTATTCTCATTGGAACATCCCGCTTGTGAATTTCACTTGACTTCGTTCCGTTATTATTATTCTCGCTGAATAACCATACCTGGCGCGCACCGTATGCATGGTGATTTCTTTTGTTATTCCATTCTTTATTATACCTAGTTGGTTAAAACTTTGACTTCTATACTCCATGAAATTAGTAGAATATCCTTGATATTTGCGTTTCATCCAGTATCTTTTCATGGAAATATTCTTCTGATCATTCTTGAATTTTACTAATTTGGACGTTAATAATTCATGGATAAAATAATTCTTGAACTTGTTTTTATTGAATTCTTATATCATTGTCATCATCCTCATGTTTATATTATGTTGAAAGTCATCTCGTGGCACATGAGTGCATAGATGGACTTGGTATGATTATGACCGAGAGACTATTCTGGTAATCATTGACCGTAATGTTATAAATGATGTGATAAAAATCCTCGAAGGACCAGTAGTGCATTGGTGGATGGTTTGTTGGCATGATCATGACCATTAATGAATACACAAATATTCTTGGCCCGTAGTACATGAATAATTGTGGTCGTGATACTAAAAGAATATCCTCGGCCGAAGTAGTGCGGGGTGATTCGATGATGTGGAATATTTATTAAAGTCGAGTCTCAAATTTATAACAATGATGAAAAAACTTTTAAAACCTAAAAGATAGTAGAGATCGTATTTTCTACTTGACTTTTTAATGGATTGCATATTCACCGCAGCTTAAACCGGTTGTCTATTGTATTTTATCAGTTTAACATTGTTGAAGACTATTGATAATTTATTCTGCATTATCTTAGTCATAATATTTCTTACTGGGCTAGTTGAGCTCACCCTTTCTTTCACTGTTCTCTTCAGGAAATGAGAATATAGCTGGGACGAGTCGGGGAAACGAGTGATGGTCCTGAAGATAGCATTAGTAGTCTTCACTATTCTGTAAAATAGCGTGATAATAATTGTAATGAGGACTTTTTGTTTGAGTTTGTATAATATCTAGTAGACGATATTTGTATTTAAACTCACGCTTATATCGTATTGTACACCTACGCTTATGTTAATAAGTTGTATTTAAATTACGTACCATGTAAGTGGCGACCCAAGATGGGTGATGTATACCTAATTTTGGGGGCGCCACAATTGGTATCGAGCTTAGGATATGATCCTGGCTAAGATGTGAGAATAGTACTAGGAGGGAGAGACAGGGAATACCTTCGCTAGTATGACCTACCTAAGTTTATGTCTTATTTATTGGTTGGTCGTAAGATAGGGATAATTTGTTACATGTCAATTAACCTTTTGTTTTGTGGCGATGATCTCAAAATGACATCCGAGAATGTTGAGAATAGCAATGGAGCGCAGCGCATCGCTTTCACACCACATATCAATAATCGTGATAATGTGCATCGTGAAGGCGACAATCCTCATGCAAACAACAACACCGACCAAATGATGAATGATCAAATGTTCGGAGGCTTTATGCAATTTATGCAACAAAGAAAGCAGAGGCGACTCTGCCCAAAACGTAGGTGGAAACACGGAAAACTCTCGGTGCGGTCACCGCTAAACAATTCAATGAGCCGACCACCGGAGTTTAAGGAGAGCCAAAACCACTTCGGCGGAAGCATGGATAAAACAGATTACCAAGATATTTGATGTCTTGGGATGCTCCGAGAGCAAAAGGTTCCTTTCACGCTTTTATGTTGCGCGCGAGAGGCGGATTCTTGGTGGGAATCGGAAAAAGCACTCAACTTCTTTGTCTTCAAATATCTTGGGAGAAGTTCCAGAGTCGTTTCAACGACAAATACTTTCCCGAAAGTATTCGCCACATGAAGGAGGTGGAATTTATCAAGTTGGAACAAAACAATATGACCGTGTCGCAATACGAGGCAAAATTTGCGGAGTTATCACGGTTTGCGTCCCACTTGGTGGATAATGAACAGAGAATGGCGCGAATGTTTTTAAGAGGTTTGAAGCCGGAGATACGTCAACATCTTATTTCTCATAAATTGTGTTTGTATTCAGATGTTGTAAATAGGGCTCAGTTAGTGGAACGCGATAATGAGTCTACACAACTAAAAGAGAGCAGCCGACAAAATTATAATACCAGCGAGAGTAGTCATCGAAGCGGTGACAACAAGCGTGGAGGGAATCAACAGGCCAGATATGGTAACCACTTCGGTGGTAATCGTACAAAACAATAAGAATGGACATTTCAAGAAAGCGGAGATTCAACAATGGTGGAAAGACGCGTCGGACTGACACCATTGTTAAGGAAGGAGAAAGACCACCTATCATATGCTTTAAATGCTAAGAGAGGGACACATCACCAAATCTGCGCCAATGCCGTCCAAAGCATGTTATAATTGTGGAAGAGAAGGTCACTTAGCTCGATTTTGTGTTTCTCAAGATAAATTCACTAGGATGGAGGCACCAAAGGCCATCCCGTAAAATTCAAAACCCAGAAGTCTAAGGGAGAGCGCTTTGTTGTGACCTCCCAAAGAGCAAGGAATCCGAATGAGGTCATCACGGGTAAGCTTATCATAAACTCTAATGAAGTCTATATTTTATTTGATACCGGTTCTACCCATTCTTTTATTTCTCCTACTTGGCTCCATCGATTAAATTTGACTCGGAGAAATTAGACTTTAACTTATCTGTGGAAAACTCCGCTTGGGAGAAACCTTCATTACATCCACTTGCTTATAAGTCTTGTTTGGTTCAAATCGGTACCCTCACATTACCTCGTCGATCTTATTTCATTAAAATACTTGCATTTGACGTGATTCTAGGGATTGATTGGTTAACTACTTATCATGCAAAAATTGATTGTTTTCGTAAGGTTGTTAGCTTTCATATTCCTAATCAACCTATTATCACGAATTCAAACGACCAAACCATTAAAATCAATCACGGTCATCTCAAGCCATAAAGCTATTCGTTTATTGAAAACGGATGTCAAGCTTTCTTAGCTCATGTCACGATTTAAATAAAATACGCCGCTTTTAAACGATATTCCTATTGTTAATAAATTTCTGACGTATTCCCAAGAACTTCCCTCGCCTACTACCCAGAGCGTGAAATTGAATTTTGTATCGACCTTGAACCCTAGATAAAACCTATTTCCAAAGCCCCATATCGAATGGCTCTATTGAACTTCGAGAGTTAAAGACCCAACTACGCAGGAATTGTTAGACATTGGCTTTATTTGTCCTAGTACTTCTCTTGGGGTGCTCTGTTCTATTCGTGAAGAAGAAAGATGGGAGTATGCGACTTTGTATTGATTATCGGGAGTTGAATCATGTCACCATCAAAATAGGTATCCATTGCCACGTATTGATGACCTCATTTGACCAACAGAAGGAGCCAAATTCTTTTCAAAGATTGATCTTCGTTCCGGATATCACCAATTGAAGATTAGAACCACGACATTCCAAAGACGGCTTTGAAACTTCGGTATGGGCATTATGAATTCTAGTCATGTCCTTTGGATTGACTAATGCTCCCGCCGCCTTCATGGATATGATGAACCGAGTATTCAAGGAATATTTAGATCACTTTGTGGTCGCCTTTATTGATGACATCCTTATTTATTCCAAAAGCCGTGAAGATCATGAAAGCAACACTTGAGGTGACACTCCAAAAGCTTCGTGAATATAAGCTTTATTCCAAGTTAAAGAAATGCGAGTTCGTCTTGAAGAAGTAGCATTCCTTGGGCACGTGGTATCAAGTCATGGAATATCTGCTGACCCAAAGAAAGATTGAAGCTATTCAAAGTGGGAACAACTTAAATCGATGGATCAAGCACGTAGCTTTCTCGGTTTAGCTTTGGTTATTATCGGAGATTCGTGGAAGGATTTTCTCGAATCGCTACTCCATCGACTCGGTGACTCGAAAGATACAAATTTCGGTTGGAGCGAAGAATGTGAGAAGAGTTTTCAAGAACTCAAGAGGAGACTTATTTCAAAGACTGCTCGACAATACCATCTCGCTCGGAGGATTTGTCATCTACAATGCTTTCGGGCAAAGGTTGGGATGTGTTCTTATGCAACATGGAAAAGTTATAGCCTATGCCTCGCGACAACTCAAAAAATATAAGAGGAATTATCCTACTCATGATCTAGAGTTTGCAGCTGTTGTCTTTGCACTTAAAATTTGGAGGCATTACTTGTATGGGAGAAAGTGGAGATCTTTACGGATCATAAAAGCCTCAAATATTTCTTCACTCAAAAGGAACTCAACATGCGACAATGACGTTGGCTTGAACTGCTGAAAGATTATGATCATACCATCCAATACCATCCCGGAAAAGCGAACGTGGTAGGTGACGCATTGAGTGAAAAATCATATGCAAATCTGCACGAAAAGCGATATTGTCAACGCAAAGGCCCATTTGTGTGACTTGCAAAGGATGGAGATAGAGTTAAAGACTCGAGACGCATGTGATGATAGCGAGTATACGAGTAGAACCGACTTTTAATCGATAAAGTTAAAGTCGCTTTGAGCTACTGACCACAGGAGTCGATGCGTATGAGGAAGAAAGTGCAAGAAGGTGCTATCTTAGGAAGCAAGAATCGATGAAGAAGGAATACTTGAGTCAACTCCGGACTTTGTGTTCCTAACGACCTACGATTTAAAGTATAATATCATGATGGAGGCGCACAACACACCATTTGCAATCCATCTCGGGAGTACCAAAATGTATCATGATATTCGGCCACACATTTTGGTGGAGCAATATGAAGAGAGAGATATAGACTGCTTATCTCAAGGTGTCTAACTTGTCAACGAGTTAAAGCGAGCATCAAGTACCAAAAGGTCCATTGCAACCACTTGAAATTCCGTAATGGAAGTGGGAGCACATTACCATGGATTTTGTTACCGGCCTTCCTAAGGTTTCTCAAGGCATTGATGCGATTTGGGTCATTGTTGATAGATTGACCAAGTCCGATCATTTCTTACCTATACGAGAAACTTATACACTTGAACGCCTTGCTCAGTATGTACATAAACGAGATTGTAAGATCGCATGGTATCTGCGGTATCCATAGTTTCCGATCGAGACCCAAGATTCACTTCACGATTTTGGGTTAGTTTGCAAAAAAGCTATGGGCACAGACTTTCACGATTTAGCTTCGGCATATCATCCTCGATCGGACGAACGATGGAGAAGACTATTCAAACTCTTGAAGTTCTATTAAGACTCAGTGTCCTTGATTTCAAGGAGTTGGGACAAGTTCTTACCATTGGTGGAGTTTTCCCTACAACAACAGCTTATCAAGCAAGTATTGGTATGGCTCCATTCAAGCATTGTATGGAAGAAAGTGTCGTTCTCCATATCTTTGGGATGAGGTGGGTGAAGCAACGTTGTTGGGACCAGAGTTGATACGTATGACTACGGAAAAGATTCAAACGATCCGACAACGATAAAAAACCTCACAAAATCGACAAAAGAGTTATCTTGATCTTCATCGAAAGGACGTGGAATTCAATATAGGAGATCATGTGTTGTTAAGAGTTGCTCCATGGAAAGGAGTTACAAGATTTGGAAAGAGAGGAAAACTTAATCCTCGATTCATCGGTCCATTTTAATCCTCGATCGAGTAGGAACTGTAGCCTATAGACTGCCTTTCCGCCAAATATGTCTCGTGTTCATAACGTTTTTCACATATCTATGTTACGTAAATATGTGAAAGACCCGAACCATATTATTGAGTTAGAACCGGACGAAATAGCGGAAGATTTGACGTATGAAGAGGTTCCCTGCTCAAATTTTGATAAGAAGGAACATATTCTACGCTCCAAGGTTATACCTCAAGTCAAAGTTTTGTGGAGGAACCACGATGTTGAGGAAATGACTTGGGAGTTAGAATCAAATGAAATCAAGGTATCCTTACCTCTTCGACATACCAGTATCGTACCCTAATTTCGAGGGCTTAAATTTCATAAGAAGGGAGGTTGTAAGACCCGAATTTTTATAAATAAAGATGAATTTTTCTATAAATATTATTTTTGAATATTATGGAATAAATTTGATATAATGTTATAGTTGTGGGTAATATTTATAAATTTTGCAAAGTATGCAAGTTGTTATAAAATATTCGTTTGGTGGGGAATATTCTTTTGTTAGGGAATATTCGCATAAAGCTCAATCATTGGTGGACCCCACAATGTAATTATTGTCGGATTGAGAAAACGACAAAAATATTTTATAAAAATAACTACGGAGTGTTACCATTAAAACTGCTGAACTAACTACCCGTGGTAAAAGTACGAATCTGGCGTAGTTGCGTATAAGAGCACATGGTATTGATTATTGATGCTTACGTGAGAAGTCACTCAACTATGCTCAATTATTGCTACAAATAATTCTTGATCATATCTCTTATATTATTGATTCAATTATTGTCACAAGATCATCTCAGATAATATGTTATAGTATTAAATCAATAATTGAGACGACAAGTTATAAATGATTAATAATTGTTGAAAGATTAAATATGTGTTGATGAAAAAAAAATGATTTGTGGTAAGTTTGATTATTTTATGGGGGCTTATATGTCATCATCTAAGAGTCTCTTCGTCAATAGTAATTACCTTCGTCGATAGTAATTACCCTTGTGAATAGTATTTACCTTCGTCGATAGTAATTACTTTCGTCGATAGTAATTACCCTTGTGAATAGTATTTACCTTCAATCGATAGTAATTATCCTTGTGAATAGTATTTACCTTCGTCAATAGTATTTACCTTCGTTAATAGTAATTACCTTTACCGTGCGTCCGAACCACTTGTCGTTTCACATTACAAAGGCGAAACCAATTAAATCAAGCCACTTGCCCTTTTCACACTAAGCGGTGCTAAGCTAGAAATCTTCTATAAATAGAGGCCTAGGGCTTCATTATTTTTCACGAATTCATTCAAGCTATAGAGAGAAAAGTATAGAGAGAATAAGAGAAAGAAGAAGAGTATTTTGTTACTACACTACATCTGCGATATTCAATCTCCTACCAAATGTAAAGGGGTGTTATTCTTTCTTATTCATGAAGAGAACTGTTGTTATTCCATTGCTTATTATTCTCTTGGAATAACTTTTGTATACGCTGGTTTACCTATACTTGGTGACATTCTTCTATTATTCTCATTGGAACATCCTGCCTCATGTGTTTTACACCGGACCGGTTCCGCTCTTTATTATTATTCTGCTTGGAACATCCATCATGTGTTTTTACACCGGACTGGTTCCGCTTTTATCATTCTCATTGGAATATCCTATCTCATGTGTTTTACACCGGATCCGTTCCATCTTTATTATTCTGCTGGAACATCCTCGCTTGCGTGAATTTCACTTGACCGGTTCCGTTATTATTATTCTCATTGAATAACTCGTGCATACATCAATCACCGCATGCATGGTGATTTCTTTTGTTATTCCATTCTTTATTATACCCAGTTAGTTAAAACTTTGACTTCTATACTCCATGAAATTAGTAGAATATCCTTGATATTTATGTTTCATCCAAAGATCTTTTCATGGAAATATTCTTCCGATCATTCTTGAATTTTACTAATTTGGACGTTAATAATTCATGGATAAAATAATTCTTGAACTTGTTTTATTGAATTCTTATATCATTGTCATCATCCTCATGTTTATATTATGTTGAAAGTCATCCGTGGCACAGTAGTGCATAGATGGACTTGGTATGATTATGACCGAGAGACTATTCTTGTAATCAACTTAATAGTAATGTTACAAATGATGTGATAAAAATCCTCGATGGTCAGTAGTGCATTGATGGACGATTGTTGGCATGATCATGACCATTAATGAATACACAAATATTCTTGGCCCGTAGTGCATGAATAATTGTGGTCGTGATACTAAAGAATATCCTCGGGCAGTAGTGCGGGGGTGATTCGATGATATGGAATATTTATTAAATCGAGTCTCAAATTATAACTGTTGATGAAAAACCTTTTAAAAACCTAAAAGATAGTAGACTTTATTTTCTACTTGACTCTTTTAATGGATTGCATATTCACATAGCTTAAACCGGTTGTCTATTGTATTTTATCGGTTTAACATTGTTGAAGACTATTGATAATTTATTCGCATTATCTTAGTCATAATATTTCTTCTTGGGCTAGTTGAGCTCACCCTTTCTTTCACCGCTGTTCTTCTTGAAATGAGAATATAGCCGGGACGAGCCGGGAAACGAGTGATGGTCCTCAAGATAGCATTAGTAGTCCTCACTATTCTCGTGAAATAGTGTGATAATAATTGTAATGAGGACTTTTTGTTTGAGTTTGTATAATATCTAGTAGACGATATTTGTATTTAAACTCACAGTTTATGTCGTATTGTACACGACAGTTATGTTAATAAGTTGTATTTAAATTCTGTACCATGTAAGTGGCGACCCAAGGTGGGTGATGTATACCTAATTTTGGGGGCGTCACAGAAACTGTGATCATGGCCACACTCTCCACCTTAACTCCTCCCCAACTCTTATAGGGGTGTATTCAATTAAGATTTTTAAATACTTTTTTTAAGTGACATACTTTTATAGAATTTGTGAAATTTTAATGACTTTCAAAGACTCTAAAGACTTTTTTAAAATGACTTTTATAGACTCTATGAAATAAGTAATAGACTTTTATAAACTTTTTATCAAGATTGTGATAGACTTTTGTATACTTCTAATATATCTTGTAACTTATATCATTATATTATTGTGGCATGAGATTTTATATATGTTGAAAGCGTTCATATTATTCTACTCATTTAATAATACATTTGGATACTCGGATACCAATAAAATTTTAGAAATTACAGACACAATACAAAAATTAAACTCACTTTTTATTGAGCTATATATACTTTATGCATATGCGTACGCTTATTTAGAATTATTGTTTTTCATTCCAGTCTACAAAAGTTGCCATCAATACTTATTTACGTAACTAGCAATTAAAAAATTATTATAAACATTTGCAATATATATCGATTTCCATTCAAATATTTGAATATTACCTCGCCTTAGTATCAAAATTTGCAAATAAAATAATATATACTTGTTTCATGTATATTTTAAAATAAAGAAGCTATTTTTCAAATAAAAAATATTTTTTATTTATATTCTTTTAATAAATTTTTAGTTTAGTAATGTAACATATAATAAAATTATGATAAAAAGCTTGAAGTACTTATATATTTTATACAACTATATATCACTATAAAGTACGTACTCTATATAAATTACTTTCCGCTCTCACTCTTTTTTTTCTTCATTTAACTCGATTCTAAGTTAATTTACTGAAATTATAAAATTATAAAATATTATGTATTTATTTTATTTTGGAAATAATAACGTGTGTTTATTATTAATAACAAATAAATTCAAAATTTAAAATTTTGAATTTTAGATATTGACTACAAAAAATAAAATAAATATTTTATTTTTGTGGGTACAACAAAGTATTAATTATTCTAGATTATACAAGAATTAGAAATATTGGATTCATGTGAAGTAATTAGAAATATTGGATTCATGTGAATTGTATTTTAAATTTATTTAGTTTATTAAGATGAGATATGAAGTCTTTTGAAATCTTTAGAGATGAGGTCAGACTTTGGATATGGGTAGATAGTTATAATTCTTCTTCTAAAGTCTGTCAAACTCTACCATTTAATAGAAATCTGAAAAGTCTATGACTTTTTGAATACCAAAATACTTTTATAGACTTTATAAAAATCTTAATTCAATACCACCAAACTTTTAAAGACATTAAAAAAGTTATAATTGAATACCACTAAATTTTTATAAACTCTTTAAATGTCTTGATTGAATACAACCAAACTTTTAAAATCTTTAAAAGTCTTTAAAAATCTTAATTGAATACACCCCCCTTAGATCTGACCACCTCCATTTCCTCCCTCTTCCAATGCCACCACTGTCATCTCGCCTCCCTCCTCTCCTCCCCTCCTCTCTTTTTCCTCACCCTCCACCATCTCCACTCCCTCTCTCTCCATCACAAGTCCCAACTTGTTGTCTGCCACCTCTTGTCCAACCTGACTCATCTCACCCACTTCATGCACACAAAAACTTCTGCTCCAACGTACCCCAAGCTCCGTGACCTTCACTACTAAAAAAATGGTCATTTGTGATTGCCTAAATCCATCATAAAAAGTAGGAAAATCATCACGAAAGGTTTACGTGATGGCTTTAAGCATCACAATGGCCGTCTTGTATACGCCTATCATGAAAGGTTTTACGTGATGGTTTTGGCAATCACGTAAATGCTTAGTGCTTTTGTGATGATTAATACAATCACATTAACATATAATCTATTGTGATTGTCAAAGTCATCACAAAAAAATAAGACTTTAGGGATCAAATGTAAGAACGTGAATATCTATTTACGTATAATTTATTTCACTATATTAATTGTATCAAATGATACTTGTAGGATTCGAACCCTCTCCCATTTGCAAACTAAATAACGAGTATTACCACTACACCAAAGTCCAGATCATGATTATAATTTTAAAACAAAATATAAAAGGAAACATATATGAGTTGACTTACTAAACAAAATTACTTTCAAATAAGATTTGGTGATTGCAATGGCAGTCACAAATACTCTATAATGATGGTAAAATTAGTCATCACTAAGAGCCATCATATATTGTATTGTTTTGTGATGGCTTGAAAATTCCATCACAAAATACCTTCTTTTTGTAATTGCAAATAAAAGTCGTCACAAAAATCTAACTTTTTAATGATTGTCACGACCGTCATAAAATATTATTTTAATTATTTCTTATATTAAAATATTAGTGATAGCTTAAATGTAATCACGAAAAGGGTATATCTATAAGTGATGACTTAGTGCGTCCACAAAAGAAAAAATTTATTTTATGTGAAAAAATTGGTGTGATTGACATGGCCATCACAATTATAATACATTGATGACAAAATTAGTCATCACTAAGAGCCATCATATATACTATTATTTTGTGATTGCTTAAAAAGTCCATCACAAATTACTATCTTTTTTGATGATTTTTAAAAACTGTCACAAAATTCCGTCACGTATTCTTATTTTTCTAGTAGTGCTTGACGTTGTTTTGCTCCTCTTTTGCGAACTTCACCAACAAAATCCTATAGCACTTGAAACAACACCAATTAAATGGCGTCTCACTCTTTGTAATTATTATGTTTATGATACCATATTAACATTATCTGGTATTAGTGTTTCAAATAGTGTCGATATATTTTTTTCGTAGTGCAGTTGGTAGCTAAACTTTCATACAAAGGTAACCAATTCAGTTTTATTGGGTTACCAATTAATTATAAAAAATTTAAGAACATTTTTCAAGTGATACCTGAATTTGTTTTCTTCAACATGTACAATCATGAATAGTTTTATTGGGTTCTGTAATGGTCGCCATCGGTACATTTTTTTTCATAGTTCAGTTGGTGGCCAAACCTTCATACAAAGATAACCAATTCAGTTTTATTGAGTTACCAATTAATTATAAAAAAGTTAAGAACAGTTTCCAAGTGTTGTTCTTCAACATGTATAACCATATATGAACAGTTTTATTGGGCTTTGCAATGATCATGGTCGTCGTCACTACATTTCTTTTTCATAGTGCAGTTGGTAGTCAAACCGTCATACAAAGGTAGCCGATTCAGTTTTATTGAGTTACTAATTAATTATAAAAAATTTATGAACAGTTTCCAAGTGTTACCCAGATTTATTTTTTTCAACATATGCAATCATGAACAATTTTATTTGGTTCTGCAATAGTCGCCGTCGGTATATTTTTTTTCATAGTGCAGTTAGTAACCAAACCTTCATACAAAGTTAACCAATTCAATTTTATTAGGTTACCAATTAATTATAAATTTTTTTTAAGAATAGTTTCCCTCAAGTCATTGATTTAATTTCCAGGACTAACTAATAAGCAATTGATTTAATTGAGAAAATAAGGCCTTATCCCTCGAGTCATTATTAGTCAAGAATTGGGCACAGACCGCTATTCCCTAATTAACCCTGAATGATTTTTGAAAAATATTGTTAATTATAGTAATACAAAATTCAATGTGTTTGTTTGTTTAAAGGTGCGGTAAAGAATTTGAAAAATAAATTTAAGAAAAGGAAAAACAACTAAATTCATTAAGTTAAATAGAAATCTTTTTTCTGGCCTTTTGCCTTTTGGAGTTGGGGAGTGCTGACACAATGACATTTTACTTGTAATTAGTGTTGGTACATGCATTGTATACAAATCAAATTAAACATTATATACTATTTTTTAAACATTTTTAGTGCATAAATCATCTCTGCTAGTTAACATATATAGCTGCCTTGTAAGTTTGTTATTCTTGAGAGATTGCTCCCACAATCATGGATACATTGTTTAATTGTATTTTGCTGACCACATCCAAATCTTTTGAAACTGCCAAATTTGATTTTTTTTTCATTAAAACTTATTTTGCAGATAAAAATTAATAATAATAAGGAAGATTTGGAATACATAGTTTGTAAGTGTACCAGTAATTTTTAAGCCATGAAAAATCATGTGGATAGTGTGTTGCTTAGTTGATATTAATCCAGTATGGTATTATAAGGTAATTAATTCATTAAGGTTATGTTTGTTTGTAAAAATTATATTTGGGATTGGACTATTTTGTTTTAATTTAATATTATTTCGAATTATTTAATCATTTTGATGTGAGATTATTAGTTTCATAAAGTCATTTGATAGTTTAAAATAAGGGATTATTAATTCCACATTTATCATGAGATTATATAATCCTTCTTAAATAACCTTAGAAATTAGAATGACAAAAAATAGTCCATATAACTATTTAAAGGATTATGAATATCCCATCATGAGATAAAATAATTTAAAATAGTGTTAATAGTCCAATTTCAATTTTTTTTTTGACAAACATGACCTAAGTGATGTATTAAAAATTATAAATAGTTCATAATAAATAGGGTAATGATATATGCAAAACCTAATTAAGTGATAATTACTCCCTCCGTCCCAGGATAAAAATCCGGGTGAACTTTTTACGTATATTAAGAAGATGAATAAAATGACAAAATTGCCTATAATAATGTCATTAAATATGGAGAGAGAATTAGAATAAGAAAAGTATGAAATATTTAATGTTACGGGTATAATAGGAAAATATGTGTAAAAGTTTGGTTATTAAAGAAAAATGAACATTTAACATGGGACTACCCAAAATAGTAATAAGGACTTTTATCATGGGACGGAGGGAGTATATACATTGAATGCATTGCGAATTGCAAAGAACTAAATTATAAATCTGACCCTCATATTTGTCATGTTTTTGCTAAACAGCTCCCTAAACTTTTTTTTAGCACAACTGTTTCTCATATATGCGTTAGTCATGCAAATTAAGGTGTTCCTCCAATGTTCTCTAATTTTTTTTAGCACAACTATTAATTCTCTATAGATGCGTTAGTCATGCAAATGTGTTCTTCTAATTTTTTTTCCCTACTAAAAATTAATTTTCTCTTTCCTCTCTCCTCTCCCGTCTCTCTCCTCATTTTTTTAGTTTTTATTTTTAAAAATTGTGTAAAATGTATACTCTTCTTCTTCTTTTTATTTATTTATTTATTTATTTATTTATTTTTATATTGACATTTTGAATTCAATATGAAATATCTCTAAATTCAAAATTAGTATAAATTAATTAATTTTAGACAATATAATTACCAAAATTATAAATTTTATTATTTTTTATTTTATCTAAATGGTACTAATAATCGTATGATTTATTTTAAAATTGAATATATCTCAAATTGATTTAAACAAGTCAAACTGATCCTATATTTTGAACAAAAAATTAAATTTGAAAATATTATCAAAATTTTTATCATATGACTATTATTAAAAATTGAACTTAGTATTTTTAAAAAAAACAAAATTTTTTGGTGTATTTTTAAAGACAAACAAAGAAAATTTAAAATTTATATTGTTTTGTTTAAAATATAGGATCAAATTTGATTTGTTTAAACCAATTTGAGATATATTCAATTTAAAATATATCATACGCTTATTAGTACCATTTAGATAAAATAAAAAAATAGTAAGGTTTATAATTTTGGTAATTATATAGTCTAAAATTAATTAATTTATACTAATTTTGAATTTAGAGATATTTCATATTGAATTCAAAATGTCAATATAAAAATAAATAAATAAATAAAAAGAAGAATAAGAGTATACTTTTTACACAAATTTTAAAAATAAAAAATAAAAAAATGAGGAGAGAGGAGAGAGAAACCCAATTTTTAATAAGAGAAAAAAAAATTAGATGAACACATTGGCATGACTAATGCATTTATGAGGAACATTTTTGCTAAAAAAAGTTTTGGAATCATTGGAGTAACACATTTGCATGACTAACCGTATCTATGAGTAACAGTTATGTTAAAAAAAAAAATTTAAAAAACAATTTAACAAAAATATAATAAATAAGAGGATCATATTTACAGAGTATAGTTTGCATATATTATGAAAATCTTTTTTGACTTTCAGCCAATAGACATTTTGTTCAATTGTTTTAATTAATCTGATATAAATGCGACATCAATCTTAAATATTGATAACGACAATTTCCTTTTCATTTTAAGGGTTTATAAATAGATATTAAATTATCATATATATCAACCATTTGTATTTGGACCTCATGGGCTACGCACATAGCATATATATATATATATATATATATATATATATATATATATATATCATGGAGGAAATATTAAATTAAGACTTGCATGCAATTAAAGAAAACAAGAACCGCCTAAAACAAGGGAGCCCTTAAACAAGCAACGTGCATTCATATACGTATTATATATACATATACATATATAAGCTTCAATTCTGCGTATCAAATCCAGATAGAAATTGTTGACAAAAATCCCCCATGCTGCTCTGCTCCCTCTTAGACTGCGCGCGCGGGCACTCCGGCCCGCAATAACCTTACGTGATACTAGTATCTATCTGTTGAAAAAATATTCCGAAAATAAGTTTTAAAAATAATAATAAAAATAGGATCATCTTTATCTTTATGATTTTATACGAAACAACTCTAGATTACGAATTTGCTACCTAGTGCTTGGTTGAATTAATATATATAATCCTGTTATATTTAAATTAATTTCATAAATCCATAATTTATCTTTATTTGATCATAAATTGATTTGACAATTAAATCAATCCTTTAATAATAAATATTAAAAGACTTGGTCAAAATTCTATGATCAATGATAAATTATTTTATGAAAATTTTATAGATATTTTGACAATATTAATAAAGTTCTTAATATTAATTAAATATATTAATCGATGTTCCGAGATATTAATTAACACAATGTAATCTCACTCATTGGAACATCCAATTAATATATATATATATATATATATATATATATATATATTAAGTTTATTATTATTATTTCAAAATTAAAAATTTCACAAATTAGTATTTATGTTAAAATATTTTATAAATAAAATATTTAACATCACATGATCAATGCACTAGTAATTTAATTAGAAGTTCAACTTTCATGATCAAGATAAATCATTTTTGTTAAAGTACTATAACCTACATGGTAATATCTCCAAATCATCTTAGGTTATAAACCATTATTTCTTTATTTATATATTACATATGATTTATATCTTTTGTATATAACATTTATTTATACACATAAACCATAAAATATAATATGGAGATTTAATTTATATAAACAAACTAACGACCATTTAATGAATGATAAATGATGTACTTTTATTAATAAATAAATATCCAACATAAGAAAATAAATATTAAATAAATAGATAAACAAAATTTTTATAGCAAAAATCCAACACTATTCTATATCTATATTATCTTTTTTGACATTTATTTTTAATCAAGAATTTTGTTAATTTTTTTCTCTCACCACTTTCCCTCCCTATTTTCCTCTATTTTCTTCATCATCGTTTTTCTCCTCTTTCTCATTCTAACGTCTGTATAATTTTGTTTTGTTTTTCATATTTTTCTCACGCAATTTTTTTTTCTCATGCACTGGTGCGCGTGTGCGTGAAACCTTTTTTTTCTCTGCTGTCCTTGTAAGTTTAGTTATATTACTATTTTTGTCTTTTTTTATAATTTTTTTTTTATCTTTTTATTTAGTCCTTCGAAATTTCTAAAATTCTTATTTTATTACACATATTTCATCACCTTAACTAGCGCAGCACATTGAATCAAGACGAGCAAGCCTTTTTCCATTCAGTTAGGCAGTCATATATGCAATGTATGAAAATTATGCAGTGGAACTGAATACTTTTGAAAACATCTTTAGCTTGCATGTGATGTAAAAAAGGAGAACATGGAATTTTAGGCCAAGAGATTGATATCTCTGAATATAATCATCTTTTTTATTATTAATTATTCATGAAGATTCCGTGGAATTAAATTAAGCAGAAGAAATATATGGTCACATGGTTAAAATCAATTGAAATTCATAAAGATTTAAGTAAATAGTAAATTAAGTGCATCCACATGCTAATCCTTATGTTTCTACTCCTTAATCACCTCGCAAACTGTGATAATTAGTTAAAATTTATTGACTATACATGTACAAGCATAGGAATATATGTCAACGATCACCCCAGGCCACTATGTTACCATTGACTAAATTTTAAATAGACTTTTGTTGGTATTTTTCAACTTTAGCACGTTATTCAAATGCATGAACATATATACTTAATTCGTAAGATATTGCTTGCAGATAAGGCAACATTTTAACTATACTCCTCCTCCTGTCAATAACTCTAAATATATAAAATATCTTTAATTTGGTCATGCTTTCAAAATTATAGTTAAGGGTCATAATCATTTATAATTATTCCATATTTTGCGCGCATAATTAATAACTAGTCCTAACGAAAGCCAAAAGCCACACATTTTGGAAGATTCTTTTGTTTTGTATAGTCTCTTCGTAATTTAATACAAGTCGTTTTAGAGTTATATATAAATATTAAAAAAATTATTGTATAACATTAAATATAATATTAATTGCTTATATTGTCCTTGTATTAAAAAAAAGAGTGTTATTTATTAAACAAAAAATAATGAGAAAACTAAAATTATATTTAATACTTGGGGTAATATTCACTACAAGAAAAAACCTCAATTCCGACAGAATATTCCGTCGAATATAGTCTTATTCCGTCAGAATATCGATCGGATATATAAGCGTTGGGATTTAATTCGTTGAAAATTTGGTCGAAAATACAAAAAAGGCGACGGAATAATTCTGAATAATTTTCCGAGGGAAATAGCATATGTTCGACAAAATTTTCTGTCGAAACTATACGTCGATTTTAATCCAGGATAATTTCGACAGAATATTCCGTCAGAAATAGTCTTTTTTCCGTCGATATATATTAATGTTTTTTAAGAAAACTATAAGACTATAATATCGACGGAATATCCGTCGAAAATACCTTATTATGTCGAGATTGCCTGTTTTTTGAAATTATTTTTTAAAAATTGTAGTTTTCAGGTTTTTAATCCATTTTGTACCTGTAAATATGATTTATCTCAATAACACATACAGTAATATATTTCACATACAACATAACTATAAAAACTTGGTTTATCTCATCAACATGTACATACACTAATCTAACAAGTGTCAATATGAATTAACTCATAAACAATATATATAACAAATATAAGTTAATGTTCCATAAATTATAAAATGATTTACAAATTCGTACAACTAAATTAAACTACAATTTTTTTACAATATGAACAAAATATGTACAAATGATCTACAATTAAATGAATAAAATCTATACAAATGATATATAAAACTAAATCAAACTAATATGAGGAGGATCATTAGAAGGGGGTGGACGGTGATACTCTGGTGTATGAAAATTATCTTCGTCATCCCCCCCGCTCGCCATTGGTATCGCTACCATGCTCTGCATCACCTGATTGCTCGACATCGCTACCTATTGATAGAATTAAAAATATAAATCATTAGTCCGTATGAGAGAATTAAAGAGAGAATTAAATGAAAATAAAATAACATGCAGAATACCTGAGTAGTAGGGGGTTAACTCCCCATCGGACCAAAAACCTCCAATAGTAGGGTAACCACCATTTTTGGAGCACCTCGTCGCGTATCGCGGCGAATTGCTCATGTGGTAATCCAGTACTGTCGACGGTGGCCCTTGATGTAATATCTTGAGCTAGCTGGTGAAGAAGAGCACGACTAGGCAACTCATGACGGCGGATAACCAGATCCGTACGAAACGTCTTTGACACCGCTGCCATGACCCTGATTTGGAATAACTCGTCGTCCAAGTTAGCACCTGTATTATATTATATTTTCTAATTTTTTAAATTTAATTTAATTTATTAAATTAAATTGATTTTGTTATTATTTTTTATTTTATTTTATTTTGTATTATATTATATTATATTACTTTTAAATTTATTTTATTTTATTTTATTAAATTAAATAAATTTAATTTAATTTAATTTATCATATTTAATTTATTTATTTATTAAATATGATTTAAGTTATTTCATGTAGTTTTATTTTATGATTTTTGACATTTTCGTCAGAATCGAGCACAAACATGGTCAATATATCTTTGTCTCTCTATGTAAGACCCCAACTTTTATGAATAAAGATTATTTTTTTTCTCAAAATATATTTTTGAATATTATGGTGTGGATTTGATATAATGTTATAGTTGTGGGTAATATTTACAAATTTTGTAAAGTAAGCAAGTTGTTATAAAATATTCGATTGGTCGGGGAATATTCGTTTTAATAGGGAATATTCGTTTTAACAGGGAATATTCGTACGATGGCAAAATCATTGGTGGACCCCACAACGGAAGTATTGTCGGAGTTAGAAAAGGACAGAAATGTCTTTTTATAAAAATAACAGTGAAAGTTTTACCGTTAAACTGTTTAAATACCCGATGGTAAAAGTATAGTAATACGTGTGGTTGCATAGTATCACACGGTATTGATTATTGATGCTTACGTGAGAAGTCACTCAGTTATACTCAATTATTGCTATAGTAATTGCTGCATAATATCTCTCATATTATTGATTCAATTATTATCACAGTATCATCTGCATAATATTTTATATTTTTAAATCAATAATTGAGATGACAAAGTTATTCATATTATTATTTGCAATATTGACAATGTCTAGAAAGTTCTGTCGAGGAAAGGGGTTTGGTCACCTAATTGTTCGCCAATAGGGAGAAATCCTTATCGGAAAGCCCCCTCTTTCCTGGGAATGATCTGGTTGTTAAATATTGTGAGTTATAATATTAATGATGAATAAGTTCGTAATGATTAAAGATGAAATTGATATTTCCATTGTGTCGGGATTATTAGTGTTAGTGGAAATCGACATTTATTTCGATAATAATTGATTTCTGGAGGTTAAATTGACCAATCGGGTAATTAATAGGATAAATGAGCAATTAATTGCTATTAGTTCACATGCATATAATTATTTGTTCACATGAATGAAACTATTAATTCACATGATGTACTATTAAGGGAGGTGATGCAAGTTTGATAATACTTGTAGGACTAAATTAAAAATAGAAGAAAAGATGAAGGTACTATACTGTAATAATTCAAGCCCCAAAACGTGCAATTACCGAAATTATATTTTCCTATAAATAGAAGCTCATTCTTCTTTCATTCTCACCAATTCACTAAGACTCACAAGAGCAATTATAGAGAGAGAAGGTATAGAGAGAGAAGCTATAAAGAGAAAAAAGAAGAGTATTCTGCTACTTCACTATTCTAGTATCCAGTCTTCTTCTAAGGTAAGGTATATTATTTTTTCAGTATTCAATCGTAAGAAATAATATTTTCTTCCATACTCTGTAGTATGTGAGTAATATTATTTCGTTTCGTATTCCTAATTCTACACTCATTCTATTAAAGTATTGCTTCTATACTTCGTGAAATTAGTAGAATATCCTTGATATTTGCGCTTCATCCAATATCTTTTCATGAAAATATTATTCTGAGCATTCTTGATAATTATTGATCTTTTCATGTTGGAATACTATTCACGAGGTACTATTCACAAAGTACTATTCACGGGGTACTATTCACAAAGTACTATTCTCGTGTACTATTCACAAAGTACTATTCATATGTACTATTCATGAAGTACTATTCACGGGATACTATTCACTTGGGTACTATTCACCCGGGGTACTATTCATAACAAAAATTAATTTCCTTTCTGTTCAAATCATTTTGTTACAATATTATTCTTGAATTTTACTTCACAAAGCAGTATCATGTTGACAATTTGGACATTATTGAATTCTGGATAAATTAAATTATAAATCTTTAAAAATTTATCATTTGCTTTCTTTTAACTGAATTCTTATATCATTGTCATCATCCTCATGCTTATATTGTGATGAAAGTCATCTGTGGCTTACGTGTATAGATGGACTGTTGATTGGTATGATTATGACCAGAGATTATTAGGTATAATCATGAACGTAATGTTACAAATAATGTGGTAAAGGTCCTCATTGGCCCGTAGTGCATTGATGGATAGTGGTTGGCATGATCATGACCATTAATGGTGAAAACACGAATATCCTTGGCCCGTAGTGCATGGATAATTCGTGGTCGTGATACTAACACTACAAGAAAAAGCAAGAAAAAGGGCTATCAGCGACCAATTATATTAGCGACCGCATCTCCGGTCGCTGATATTCTTAATAGCGACCGACATCAGCGACCAATTAATAGTCCAGTCGCTAAGTGATATCAACGACCGACTGCGGTCGCTGATCGGTCGCTAGAACAAATTTCCCACCCAAAATTTGGCAGAAAATGTTGGCGCGTAGTTTCTTTGCGACCACTAATTGCGGTCGCTGATAAGTCCATGTCATTAAAAATTAGTGACCGCATGTGGTCGCGGATACCGGTCGCTGATCAACCTAAATGAAATCAGTAACCAGTTCGCTCGACACAGAACGCAGAAGGGAAAAAAGAGAGGGAGATCCGAAATAGAGAGAAGAGGGAGAAAGGGGGGAGAAGAGAAGAAGGAGAAGAAGTTCGCGCCACCTTCCGCCACCCACCTGCCGCCCACCTGCCACCCATCTGCCACTGCCTCTACAAAGGTAACTCACTTAAAATCCACTAGAAACTTTGAATCTGTTGTTAATTTGTTAATTGAATGTGGTTTAGACAAACCCTAACTTTTTTTTTCATTTTTGTTATTATTGGTGCTTGAACTTTTGGTTTATTTGACTTAGATATGAACTGGGGACTGTTAGTATAATTTAGTACTAAATTGAATTTGTTTGTTTAACAAGGCCCTCTATTAGATATTTGGGGGCCCTAGTGAGGTGGGGAACTTATTGTGAAAGCTGTAGGATTTGGGCATCTATAAATATAATTGAAGAAGTGAACTGTCTCAACATGTCTAATTGTCTTGGGAAAGAAAAGGGTTATCATTGTGTAGTATCTTATCTTTCTTTTAAAGTGCCCAGTGCCCACTTACTTAGTTGCATAAATGGAATCTTATCTACTGCATAGTTCTGGGGTTCCATGTAGTAATTTTTAATCATGCCTAAAGTACCTTTTATTATCATGATTTTAAAGTTATTTGAATGCCTAAAGGTTTTTTTTGCCTATATATGGACTGTTTATGAAATTATAGTCAAATCTATGCCTATATGAGAACTATACTTATGCAAGATCGTCTATGGGTAATAGTTAGGCTTTTCTTCACATTACTTATACTTACGCAAGATCGTTTATGTAGACTCTTGGTTTATGTCTTGGGTGTCTAGAAATGATCGACCTTATATACATGCCGTCGTGCATGTGGCTAGTCCATATTACAGAGGAGACTCTGGCGAAATTTTTTTATTGGTCGGGTAGTTGCGAACATTTATACTATTAACGAGCCTATTGGTGATCCACTAGAGCCTATTAAGGGGATGTTGGAGCTGATGGTCTGGGCTTGGGGCCGCGAGGCCACACGAGGCCACGCCAAGCTTAGCAAAGCCTCACGGGGCCAAGTCAAGCTTGGTTGTTAGGGGGTCATTAGTTTAAATAAAGCGATCTTAGGAATTATCAACGCAATGAGAAGGTAACTAGACACACTTGGTCTATAAAGAGACTGTTTTGGCTATAACAGAAAAGCAAGGCTATTTAACACTTATTTATACAAGAATAAAGCTACAAAATGTTATAGAAGCTATAAATCTCCAAGATACTCAAAAGTTGTATAAATGAGTTAGAAAACTCTGATATAAAGCTAGCACGTATGAAATACCTTACGTATTCACTTACGATAAACAATAAAAACAAATGTTAATTATATGCTTACAAGTATGCTCAAGTCATATGGTTACAAGTATGCTTAAGTCATATGCTTATAAGTATGCTTAAATGTTAATCGTATGCATGCTTACAAGTATGCTCAAGTCATATGGTTACAAGTATGCTCAAGTCATATGTTAACATTTATAATGTTGTCTGTAGTAGGTACCGTGGAATCATGGATCTCTATTCAGACCGTAGTTGGATGGCACGACGAAAGTCAAGTGCCCAGATAAAAGTCTTCAAATTGAATTTAGAAATTTGGTTGCCAAGTGTTTTTGAGTATCGCATATAGTCACCCTAATGTATGAATGGTAAGTCGCAGATCTGATGTCCATGTTTGAAGTGTAAGAATGTAAATTATATGGACAGAGACATGGTAAACTATCATTTACTTGTTTCGGGTTCATGAGAAATTACGAAGAATCTTTGGTGGGCACACGGGCGAGAGAAGAGATGGTGGCATCACACAAGTACACAATTCGGCGAGAGTACTCATCGTATGAATGAAATGGTTCATGATATTGCAGGGCCAGATTTTGATTGGGAACAAGGCAGAGACGTATACAAGATGATTCTGAATCAGACATTGACACTTGAAGAGGTTCTATTGACAGGTATACCATTGTTATTGTTCTATTGACATTGACACTTGAAGAGGTTCTATTGACATTGACACGTATACCATTGTTATTGTTCTTCTGATATGTGCTTTTGTAGAAGAGGTTCTACCTTGTTATTCTTATATTAGTTTTGTTTAAAAAGTTAATGTATATTTGTTTGGAGTTGGGTGCAGTTCACTTCATATGGGATTTCAAGTTTCACACTTGGATCCTTCTGCTTTTCTTAATGGACTGTCATTTTATATTCATATATATACATGTTTAAATCACTTTCATGTTTATGTACTAAACTATTTAAATGCAACTTTTATTTATTGTCATTTTATATTCATATATACATGTTTATATCACTGTCATGTTTATTGTCATATATACATGTAATCAAATATGACTCATAATAACATCTTGAAATTTGTAATATACAATGGCTTCACGAGCGGTAGCAGAAAAAGCGCGGCTTGGGTAGCGGGCCTAATCATGTGCTCAAGGCCCCTACTAATCTGGATGATCGGATTCTTATTCAGATTCTCCCTCTTCCGAATAACACGTACGTCCCACATATAACAATTTTATATAAGCATTTAAGATTCCATTTAATTTATATTGGTAATGTTTTGATTGATATTATATTGGTTTGTGTCTTGGGTGTCTAGAAATGTCCATATATACATGCCGTCGTGCATGTGGCTAGTCCATAGTGTAGGGGAGACTCTGGCAAATTTTTTTAAGTATTATATAAGTATAAGTTTGAAAAATGTTCATAAGTATTATAAATTAGATGTAAATTGCTTTAATATATGCTAATTGATGTTGTATATTATAGTGATTTTTCAGATAATAAAATTGTCAAGTGCATATCACAAAATTGTGTTTACGAAATTGGCTCATACCGTGATTACGTATGAAGCACACCTATCACCCACAAGGATCTTTGTTTGGGCGTAATTTCGGTATGTTTTTTTAATTATGATGAGATAATATTAATATAATATTCAAAGGATAATTATTTAGTAATGTTATTATTGTTGTTTTATTTGCAGAAAAGGTATAGATGGGAGGATGCGCAGTTTCAAAGTGATTCGTACATTATTACAAGCGTAAGTCGCGATCCGCACTAAAAGACAATTTGAACAAAGAAAGACAAAAGCCCTTTCACAATGCCGAGATTGACCATCCGGGCCGTGGAGAGGATTATATGCACGAGCATAGCCCTGGTGGTGCACCCAAATCCATATAAATTGAGATGTGTGCCCAATGGAGAGTGAGAGTCGGGTGAAAAAGACGAATGATCGCCGCCACCAACAGAGCCTTGGGTGTATCCGATGGCAAAAAGGCTAAAAGGAACATACAAGTAGGCGACGATATTTCACAACTTGCAAAGATATCACTTTGCTGTGCGTGATTTACAAGTTTTAATATGTTTACAATCATGAATTGTAGAAAATATATCCCATTTTTACTTAGTAATATTGTGTTATTTTTGTATAGGAGTCTTAGTCTCAAGGTCAGCCTATCCATTGGCTGGATGTGTACGTGGCCACCCGTGATGGTCTGCCTGAGGCTATCCAGATAGTGGTAATAAATTTTAACAACTTGATCTTTAATGCTTAATTACAGAATTAATTTATTTTTAACTATTTAATTGTTAACATGATGACAGGATACTTATAAGCGTTTATTGAATGAGCGCTATCCTGAAGGCACTCCACGTCCGCTTATTGATCAAGAGTTGTGGGAGAGGGCATCTGTTGTGGAGAAGAACTACATTAAAGGTCAAGGACAACGACGACGCCCATCCTTTAGTGGCTCAGGCTGCTCTTCTACCCAGTCTACACAGTCATCGAGCCATCCAACTGTTCATACTCTAGCTGACTGTGTGAGAGTTATATGTCGAGATCGCGATCTTCTAAAGATACTGGGCGGGCATCTAGGGGCTTTGAGTGCTGAGGAGTTAGCTGAAGCAGTAGCGGCAACAGCAGCATCACAACACGGGGATGGCGACGAGGTATAAAATCAATTTGTTATATATATTGTTGTAATATATCAATATTAACATAGTTAGTATATATTTGTAACTTATTTTATTATTTTGTTAATTATAGGGTGATCAAGGAGGCGATGATGCTTGACGTACCTGCTTTAGATTAGTTTTATAGTTATAGTATAAGTTTGTACTTGTATATTCATTATTTGGATGTTTGTATGTTACTTAAACAAGTTTTGAAATGTTATTATATTTATTCAAATGTTACCTAAACACGTGTATGTGTGTTGGTGGACGATGGATGTTTATATTATTGTGTATGCTGTTGTTGGGTATGTGTGTTGGGATAAAGCAGGTACAAAACAGGTACAGGTTTTTGGGAATTCTGTAAAACAGCAAAAATCTATTTTTTAATTTTTCCATATCAGCGATCGCCTGCGGTCGCTAATAGTTATTAGCGACGACATAATATTGGAGGGTATCAGCGACCGCATGCGGTCGCTGATCGTGGTCGACGACATGACATGGGAACATGTCGACTTTAGTCCTGACCATGCCGATTTCGGTTTAGCGATAATCAAATTTGTTATTTCATTATATATATCGGCGTCATAGATATGTTTGTCAAGAATTGTGGTCGCTGATATGCACATCAGCGACCAGAATTTGTGCGACGATTATCAGTGACCGCATACGATCGCTGATGGGCATCTGCGACCGGATACGGTCGCTGATATGCGGTCGCTGATAAACCTTTTTCTTGTAGTGTAATGAATATCCTTGGCCGTAGTGCAGGGATGATTCGATGATGTGGATTATTTATTAAGCTGAGTCTCAGCGATAAAACTGATGATAAACTTTTTAAATCATAGAAGAAAGTAGATATCATGCTCTACTTGACTCTTCTAATGGATTACTTGTTCCGCTGCAGTTAAACTTGATGTTTATTGTATTTTATCAATTTAACACTGTTGAAGGCTAACGATAATTTATTCTGCATTATCTTAGTCATAATATTTCTTACTGGGCTAGTTGAGCTCACCCTTTTGCTTTCATTGCTCTCTTCAGGAAATGAGAACGTAATCGGGACTAGTCGGGGAATGGAGTGATGGTCCAAGATGGTTATTTTAGCAGTCCTCACTATTTAGTGTGATAATAAATGTAATGAGGATTAAATTTGAGTTTGGATATTGTCTATGAGACAATATTCGTGTAAAAACTCTCAGCTCATGTTGTATAATTAAGTTTGTATTTGTATTCAGTACCATGTATTTGGCGACCCAAGATGGGTGATGTATACCTATTTTGGGGGTGTCACGCTCTAGCCATTGTGTGATAATATCAGTTGGCTACGTGTCCCCACCTCTGGATCTCCCTCCCTCCATTGTGGGATAATACCACCAACCTTCGTGTCCCCACCTCCGACAACCCGATTGGATGACTCAATCTGAGATTTCAAGAGTCGACTTTGCTACCATATGAAACAAACTCGGGTCAAATTCTGAGTCTAGAACAAATCTCGGGTTCAATCTTATATCTGAATCGAATCAAATCTATCCAAATAAGACCTTAAATAACTGACCCAATAATATCTTCTTAGGTCATCTTAGCCCACCATAGATTCACCAAAAAAGGCATGACTGAAAGTACTATTGGTAGTAACTTAATTCTTTGTATACAAATATTTTTTTTTTATAATCTTTCAATGTGAGATTGGAGTGTTACAAAAACATTTAACATGTTGTGGATAGATTACTACTTCGTTGATAGCTATGGATTTGGAAATTGTTTAGTTGTAAAAGTTTATTAGAATGAGTAGTGCCTCAAATAAGAAGAACGCATATTTGAGCTCTTGTAAATTTGTCGAAATGGAAGTCAAAAAATGCAACTTGCATAGCCTGAATAATATACTACAATCGTTCCAAAAATATAAAATTATTATCGTATTTTTGAGATATTTTTACATTTTTAATTGACATAGTTAGATTTATTTAATTTTAATTTATACAATGATAAAGTTGAATTGTCTAGAAAGTATTATTGATTTTTAAAAATTCATTATTTCAAAATTTTTAATGAATTTTATAAATTTTGAGTTTAAAAATATTTTAAATTAATTTTTAAAAATTAATATTAATCTTATAATTGAAGAAGATAAAGAGTACTATATATAATTGTTGGGTAAAATCTAATTACGCACAACACGCAAGTATACGTGGTCAACAAGTAATATAATAGTAAGTAGAGTATCGTTCGTACAGAGAATTAGTATGAATTTAACCCTCACAATTATCAGCTTCCTATTGATCCAAAATTTATTAAACTATCTAATTTAAGAATTATAATTATAAAAACTAAATAGATTAAAATACTAAACTTACCAAATAATCAACAAACCCTAAAAACTGAAATTTTTAAACAAGTATTGGAGAATTAGGCTTACAACTTCACTTTAAGCTTCACTCTGATTATTACTCTTTATTTCAGTTTAATTCACTATTCCAGTTCATTAATCAAGAACACGTAGGTAGAACTAGCCATCTCTCGATGCACTAATACCATATTAACTTAAATCCACAAATTAGATAGAATCAAGTTAAACACCTTAATTAACTAACTCACTATATCTTTATGTGAATTACAATCAAAGAAGGTTTAAGTTCAAGTTCTCTATTCGATTACATGCGATGTTAAGCATATCTCTACCCTAACATTCATCAAGATTCCATTCAACCACAAAATTCAAGAACACATGCTATATTAACTATGTCTAAACTCGTACTTCCTCTCACGAATCTATACAAGTCCACAAAGAATTGGTGATCAAACAATTCATAAATTCAAGCATAAATTAATATAGATAAACTGAGGAATAGCTTATTAAACTGAAAATCAAAGTTACATAATCATCGTTCCACTTAAAGATCCGTTATAAGCCTAAAAAGTAATTTAGTTCATCATCAATGAATTAAAAACTGAATTAATTAAAGAAAACATCATCCCAATTAAAAATATAAAACTAAAGAAGAAGAATAAATCCAGAAACACCCTTTGTGACGCCCCCAAAACAGGTATATATCACCCATCTTGAGTCGCCAGATACATGGTACATAAATTCAAATACAACTTAATTATACAATAGTCGTGTAAAATACGACAAAATATAGCTGAGAGTTTAAACAAGAATATTGTCATCTAGACAATATCCACACTCAATGGTGTCCTCATTACAATTATTATCACATTATTCCGTAGAATAGTGAGGACTACTAAAGCCATTTATCCTGGACCATCACTCCATTTCCCGACTCGTCCCAGCTATATTCTCATTTCCTGAAGAGAACAATGAAAGAAAGGGTGAGCTCAACTAGCCCAGTAAGAAATATTATGACTAAGATAATGCAGAATAAATTATCCTTAGCCTTCAACAGTATAACAACTGATAGAATATAATAGACAATAAGTTTTAGATCAACAACTGCAGCAGAATAAGCAATCCATTAGAAGAGTCAAGTAGAGCATAAAATTTACTATCTTCTGTGATTTAAAAAGTTTTTCATCAACTTTATCGCTGAGACTCAGCTTAATAAATAAACCACATCATCAAATCATCCCTACACTACGGGCCAAGGATATTCATGTAATCATCAATGGTCACGACTATACCAAATAATCCCTGGTCATAATCATACCCATAACTGTCCATTAATGCACTACGGGCCAATGAGGACTTTTACCACATCATTCGTTACATTACGGTCATGATTATACCGAATAATCCCTGGTCATAATCATATCAAGTCCATCTATGCACGTAAGCCAAATATGACTTTCATCACAATATAAGCATGAGGATGATGACAATGGCATAATAATTCAATAAAACAAGTTCAAGGATAAATTTTAAAGATTTAAAATTTAATTTATCCAGGAATCAATAACGTCCAAATTGTCAACATGATACTGCTTTGTAGAGTAAAATTCAAGAATAATATTCATGTACTAAAAATAATTTGGACATGAAAAAGAAATATATTTTTCGTGTGAATAGTACCCGTGTGAATAAGTACTTCGAATAGTACCCGTGAATAGTACTCCACACCTAAAAGTGTCCCGAATACCCGAGTGAATGATACTAGAGTGAATAATAATAGGGTGAATAGTAACCCATGAATAGTAACTCGTGAATAGTACTCCAGCACGAAAAGTACCCTGAATACCCGAGTGAATAATACCAGAGTGAATAGTAACTGGGTGAATAGTAACCCGTGAATAGTAACTGTAGGGTTTCGACACAAAAATGCACAGCGGAAATAGAACAATTTAAAGAAATTTCCGAAACCCTAAACAGGATCCATGCGAAAATAATTAATTTAGTGGTTAGAAATTATACCTAATATGAAGATACTTCTGAAATTGATGCGCTCGAATCTCCAACGCAATCCAAACGAATCGCGCCTCTACGGTATCCACATGAACGCCCCGCGAACCGTCGTATGATCTGCAATAAACGGAACTGCGGTACTAGCCACCAAAAGGAATGGATTTTAGAACTGTTTCTCTCTAGTCTCTCTCTAAGAGCGGCTAGGGTTATGATGTTCTAATATAACCCTAAGTGGCTACTATATCATTTATATAGTAGTTAAAAAGGGAATAATCAAAAACGTATTTTAATAAAATTCGAATTTATATATATATATCTTAATTAAGTCTTACTTAATTAATATACATATATACAAATTATCCTTTTAAATTTAAATTTGTGATTTAAATACTATTAATCATATTAATATATTTAAATCCTTGAAATTTAAATTAATTCCATTTTAAATTACGTTCTATGTGTGTGACCCTATAGGTTATTATTACGTTGGCAATAATTTTAAAATCATATTATAAAATTATAAACAGTGAGCGACATCTAGTAATGCATCACTGCTACCCAAGTAATAATAAGATCGATGATTCGATACAACCTTTTCGTGACCAATGTTTTAATGTAATTTAATCCTTTTAACCTTAATATCCTAGATTAAACTCAAGTCATGGAATGTGTCATACTCTTCATAATTTAATCTGAGTTTTCTTGATCAATGAGCAGACTATATGAAACAAATCACTATTTGAGCATGACCATGCATTTCATAGTCCTACTCAATCAAGAGGCCTATGGATATCATCCCTAATATATAGGAAGGTTAAATTCCATCTAGATCACTCATATTCCTCACACGATTCATGATGTACCCAATAATCAACTTTATAGTCCACCCTATTAAAGGTGACATTTGATGATATCAAAGTACATAAATTCCCGTGTAGTAATATAGTGATTTCAGGTCAGAGGACCATTACATCATTGTCACTATGAGAATTGCTAATGACACTTCGCATAATGCTCCACATAGAATTCTCATGGTGGGTCTTTCCAGTACATCGTTCTCTAACATGTACCTATGCATTGACTTAATATCTCATATATTTATGACCAATGAGATTTGGTCATCAGTCAATCCACATACTAGTCTCAATGCATCAATGTTGTCCCATCAACAATGATACTCGACTAGGGACATTTAAGAATAATGATACTAATTGTAATTATATAATCTCATATTCAAGTCACATACTTGAAACTATATAATTTGTATCACTATTCTAAGGAATTTTATTATGTTAACAATTATATAACGCAGTAAATAAAACCATAATAAAATTATTCATTTATTCAATCAAATATAATATCAAAATGGTAAACAATTATATCAAATAATTGGCCTCTAGGGCATAAACTCTAACAGTAACTCGTAAAAAAAACCCAAAGAAAATGATATTCCATGACTAGTACAAAAGAAATGATATCTCAGACTAGTATAATAGAATATACGAAACTGCAAATGGATTTTCACCCGCCATGGGGTAATCCACGTAGATAAATCATTTCCAAAATTTAATAATGAATGAATACGAAGGATCATTCACCATGCATGAGGTAATCCACATAGACAGGTTATTCCAACAGAATAATAAAGAATTGAACTAGGTCACGCGTAATCCGCACGCATGTGATATATTCTAATGTAATAATAAAGAACGGAACCAAAGTGTTATGCGTAATCCGCATGCATGCGTGATATTCTAACGTATAATAAAGAATCGGAACCAGTGTCATGCGTAATCCGCACGACGCATGTGATATTCTAATAGAATAATAAAAATGGAATAATAATGAGAATTCACCGTGCATGTGATAGACCACACGCATGAGTTATTCCAATGTAATAATAAAGAATAGAATAACAATAGAATTCACCCTACATGCGATGTAACCACACGATAAAGTTATTCTAATGTAATAATAAAGAATGGAATAATGTAAGAATTTCACCATGTATGCGGTGCCCATTATGACAAGTTATTCCAACATAATAATAAAGAATGGAATAATGTAAGAATTTCACCATGTATCTGAGAGTTCACAGACATCTGAGTTATTCCAACAGAATAATAAGGAATGGAATAACAATAGCTCTCTTCATGAATACGAAAGAAATAATACCCCTTACCTCAAAAGAAGACTGGATACTGGAATAGTGAGGTAACAAACTTCTCTTCTTCTTTCTCTCTTCTTCTTTCTCTCTATAATAATTACTCTATAGCTTTAGTGAATTGGTGAAAAATAATGAAGGAATGGGCTTCTATTTATAGGAAAATATAGTTTTGATAATTGCACGTTTTGGGGCTCAAAATATTACAGTATAATACCTTCCTCTTTTCTTTCATTTTTAATTTAGTCATGCAAGTATTATCAAACTTGCACCACCTCCCCTAATAGTAAATCATATGAATCAATAATAAATCATGTGACTCAATAGTTCTAGACATGTGAAAATACGAATTACAGTATAGTACTTCCATTTTTAACTTAGTCATGCAAGTATTATCAATCTTGCACCAACTCCCCTAATAGTAAATGAATGTGAATCAATAGTACACACATGTGAATAAATAGTTATAATCATGCGAATCAATAGCAATTAATTGCTCATTTATCCAATTAATTACCCGATTGGTCAATATAACCTCCAGATATCAATTATTATCGAAATACATGTCGATTTTCATTAACACTAATAATTCCAACACAATGGAACTATCAATTTCATCTTTAATCAACACGAACTTATTCATCATTAATATTATAATTCACAATATTTAATAACCAGGTCGTTCCCAGGAAAGAGGAGGCTTTCCGATAAGGATTTCTCTTTATTGGCGCGCAATTAGGTGACCAAACCTCTCCTTAACAGAACTTCTAGACATTGTCAATATTACAAATAATAATATGAATAACTTTGTCATCTTAATTATTGATTTAATAATATAACATATTATGCAGATGATACTGTGACAATAATTGAATCAATAATATGAGAGATATGATGCAACAATTACTGTAGCAATAATTGAGTATAACTAAGTGACTTCTTACGTAAGCATTAATAATCAATACCATGTGCTACTATGCAACCACATGTATTACTGTACTTTTACTATTGGGTAGTTCAACAGTTTTAACGGTAACACTTTCGCCGTTATTTTTATAAAATGATAATTCTATCGTTTTCTAACTACGATAATACTTCCGCTAGGGGTCCACTTAATGATTGTCTTGGTCGCATTTAATATTCCTTATTAAAACGAATATTCCCCGACCAATCAAATATTATATAATAACTTGCTTACTTTGCAAAATTTATAAATATTACCCACAACTATAACATTATATCAAAACCACACCATAACATTAAAAAAAATATTTTGAGAAATTTAAATCTTTATTCATAAAATTTGGGGTCTCACACCCTTCTCTATAGCCCAATCTGCAATTCTTATGAAAATCCTTTAAAATCTTCTTTCCAATGCTCTTGCTACAAAATCTATCTTCAATGTTGTTAATTGCCTTGTATGATGTCTCTCTTGTTATTTCCTTGTCAATTATATCACTAAGACATGTATTCTGACTCTAGTTCATTGCCAATATGAGTTCCATGCCATCCTAAACACTTGTCTTCACGTTGTTGTAGCATTTGAAACCAAACAGGAAACTTCTCTTGCGTTTCACTTCCTTTGCGGGTGTTTCTATAAAGAGTTTCATTTCCTACGCCATATATGGACTCGTCAATTAAATTCAAGATTCTCCCCACTTCCGTGAGGGGGTTTATATAGTAAATAGCCAGACCCAACTGGCATATGTTCTGTTAGTTGTCCACTTTTAGCTCCAAACTTGCCAAATTTTTCCAAAACTCTACCCTTTTTGTCCAATAGCCACTCCACCAATCCTAAACACAAAATAACACTAAACAAGTAAAAACAAACAATAAAAATAAAGATTTCACACAGCTTAAGCTTGAATTAGAAACCAATAAGTAGATATAAAACCCACTTATCAAATTCCCCAAACTTAAACTGTGCTAGTCCTCGAGCACAAAACAAAACTAATATGCTAATCAATGCAATGCAATGATATGTAGTGCATCTAATCTATATGCCTATAAATCTAGCAGTATCATAGAATCAAACTTATTCCTCCGGCCTCAGAGAAGCCAAGCAAACACGACGACACTTCATATCGAAACCAATCAATAATTCCTTATCAATCCTTGAATCTTAAGCCGTTATTACTGGTATAGTGTGTGTGTGTGTGTGTGTGTGTTTAACATCCATGCTAACTGATGCGAATTCAAATTTATAACATAACAAGTCTCATAGAAGGCATCATACAGCTTAAACTCAAGAAATTAAAAAACAGACGAGATCCAAAAAACCAAGCAATTACCAATATTAAGGGTACACATAGGGTACTTATGCTTTAATTTTTTTTCATTACGAGGGATTTTTGCACTTATTTCCCATTTTTTTTTCAGATATGACTATGCAATGTCTTATTCTATTAGGCTAACAGTGCTACCCCTTAGCGAGCTTTCAACCAACGACTCCCAGACCATAGAAGACCTTAGGGCGCTAGATGTAAAGACAATCCTCTCAGGCATACTTGCTCAAGTAACAAAAGCCACAAAACAAGACTAGCCACGATATATTTTTTTTTTATGAAGCTTATGTACCCCAAATTTTCCCCAAACTTAGGTTCTTGCCTAATTCTTCGTCTTCACTGCTTATCCTTGTCATTCTTTCATTTAAACTAGAAGTATCCTTTAGAAATTCCTTATGTATCTATTTGAACTAGTCAGTCGACATACGTATCATTGACGTGCTAACCTTTTTATACCAGTTTCAAACAAACATAAGATCCAATTCATAACAAAAGATTATATCAAAGTTCTAATATTCAGTATCGTACTTGTCTACTTAATCACAATCTCATCATTGGCCAAAATAAAATGAACTATATTAAACCTCTGGACATATGCAAGATAACATAATACTTAACTAATTTTTTTATATATATATGATAAACATAACATGATTGCAAACTAAATAAAAACTATTTACAATGCTTACTATGCAACTAAATGACTACATGAATGTAAACATTTAATAATCCTAAATCCAAACATGAAATAACATATGCAAACCTAGCTATTGAAATTAATAATGCAAACATGAAAATTAAACTAAATCCCCTAAACTTGAAAATTACAATGTCCTCATTGTATAGATAAAGCAATAAATGTATGAGGACTTCCCTGTATTCGCTTACGCTTGGGGTGGTGGTGGCTGTTGTTCTTCATCGAAATCACTGGGTGGAAACCGTGGCATTGGTGCTGGCTGTTGGTATGGGAATTGTGCATTGGGGTTGAAACTCTGGAGTGTCGCGTTCAATGAGGCAAATGACTGATTCATGGTCTCGAACATATGGTCCTGCCTCGTTGCGAGTCTTCGCATCTCTCTTCGGGCCTCCTTGTTGTACTCATCCACTTGTCGTTGAAGGTTCAGGAACTGAGGGCTAGATACATCTCCGGGCTGTGGAGTCGACTCCATTCCTTGCTCTCCCATCGTCGCATCCTCTTGAAACTCGTCGTCATCTGAGGTGTCCTTAGCGTCAGCCTCATCCTAATCCTAATCCTCTAGGGTGCGACTCGCCCCCGGGTCACATCGAATACCGCATAATCATTCTCGAGTCTAGTGTCTAAAGCGACATCTGGGTGGTCTCATCATCAGACCATCATACTCCCGCTTGTCTACACAACCCATAAATGAGTGATGGGTGTGGCAAGCCTCCAGAGAATGGTCCTCGCAGGCATCTTCGGATGGAAAAATTGATTATGGCCCCCACATCAATGATAAAATCTTGGACAATGGCATATAAAAGCACTGTTTTCTCCTTGGGCACATCTGACGTGTGAGTGGATGGAAATAACTTGACGTACAGGAACGCGTACCATATCTTCCCATACTGGATGAGATCCTTACTGTGAAAGGCAGTGCCCCCTTTTTGACCTTTGATCTATATAGTACCCGACTTTGTCATTTCCTTCATAATAGTCTCATAATCAGGATCATGGTCATGTAAGTGAGTGTACTAACAATGTCTAGGCACTCATAATTGGTAGTACATGTTGATGGCATCGACACTGAAAGGAACTAACCTACCCTGCATAAATGCGTTGAAGGGGGACCTTATCCTCTGCGTTAGCGTATAATTCTTTGACCACACTCACATTTGTTGCCTTGGGCACTTTTGTGAACTTATTCCAACCTTTTTGATAAATTTGTTGCATCATTTCACCGTCGACATGTTCAGGTGCCAACCCCCGCTCTGGTGTGAGTGCTTTTGTTACAAGGTAGTCGTAACAGTCGGCAGCGACGACACTTATGAATTTTCACCGGTCAAAGGTTTGTGTTGGTGGTGTGGACCCTGAACTCTCGCCACGTTGTCGTTTTGATGCTGGTTTTGGTGCCATTGAATTGGAATTAGTGAGGTTCAACAACAAATTCCCCCAAACTTCACTCAAGCAAACTGTCGAACACTTGGTGTGCAAGATGTGCAATCCCCCCAAACTTAGTGATTTTGTTTCAATTGTGGTGATATAAATTGAGAAATTGTAAGACTTGCCCTCTTTTTTGGCTATCAAAAATTGCACTCTAGAAACCCTTATTGTGAATGACTAAAGATTGTATGGAATGTATTGGAATTTAGGTAGTTAGAGCTTGGATTTATAGATAGGAATAGTGTAGAGAGGTGTGGATTGAAGTAGTGGGCAAGTATTGTATGTAGTGGGGAAATCGTGGCTTGAGATTGTATGAGAGTGGGGTTTCAGTTGAGTAATATGTAGAAGAAGTGGAAGAGTGGTGAATATGGTGTGTAACTGCCGAATTGTGTCTCTTGAGATTGCATACCTCACTTCCCGTGGCGGGGTATTAAGTCAAGGCCAATTTCCGTACCGTATGCTCACCGTTATTAGAAATAAGACCCATCACTCAAGGAAGGTATTAAGCTTAGGGGCGAATCCGTGAGGGCTAGAGTCTGTTAGTGCATTATATTTTGCTCATTCCTTCCATCCAACTCCAATCCATGATCTTGCTAAGTACTTGAAATACCATTAATCATAAATATAAGTAAATATTGAGCAATTTTAAGCATGGGTGGTAATATTATCTAGAATAATATAACTAAATAACTACGCAATGAACTTATTATATACTAATTATTATTATAAACTACAAATTGACTAATATGGATAAAATTACTGAAAGCGAAAGAAAAATTTGGGTTGCCTCCCAACTAGCGCTTGATTTTAAGTCTTTCAGCCTGATTACTCCCTGTTTATGGTGTGTCAACAAGTGTGATTGCGATGACATCCGTGTTGGATTCGCCACCCCAATAATGTTTTAATCGCTGACCGTTGACCTTAAATGTCTCCAAAGGATTCCTACTGTATAGTTCAACGGCGCCATGTGGAAAAACTCTTTTTATGGTAAATAGACCTGACCACCTTGATTTTAGCTTTCCTAGGAACAACTGCAACCTAGAGTTGAACAATAGTGTTGATTGTCTCGCTTCAAACGTTCTCTGCATTATTTTATGGTCGTTCTATTTCTTGACCTTTTCTTTGTATAACTTAGAGTTCTCGTAAGCTTGAAGTCGCAATTCATCGAGTTTATTTAACTGAAGTAGTCACTTTTCACCCTCAGCTGCTTGATCAAAGTTGAGTTTCTGAATTGCCCAATAGGCTTTATGTTATAACTCCACAGGTAGGTGACATGCTTTCCCATAGACCAACTAATATGGCGACATCTCAATTGGTGTTTTGTAAGCAGTCCTGTAAGCCCATAGTGCACCATCCAATCTAAGAGACCAGTCTTTTCTATTCGAGTTTACTACCTTCTCTAAGATTCTCTTCACCTCTCTGTTTGAAACCTCAACTTGCCCACTTGTTTGGGGATGATATGTTGTAGCTACCTTATGGTTGACCCCATATTTTGCCAAGAGAGCTGTAAATGATCTATTACAAAAGTGACTACCTTCATCCCTTATAATAGCTCTTGGCGTGCCAAATCTTTTAAAAATATTCTTGTGCAAGAATTTAAGAACCACCTTGGCATCATTTGTGGGGAGTGCTACGGCTTCAACCCATTTTGATACATAGTCAACTGCAAGCAAGATGTACTAATTATTGAAGGAGGAAGGAAATGGCCCCATAAAATCCATGCCCCATACGTCAAAATTTTCAACTTCTAAGATAGTTTATAGTGGCATCTCATTCCTTTTTGATATGTTACCCACCCTTTGACATCCATCACAGCTTTTAACGAACTGGTGGGCATCCTTAAACAATGTAGGCTAATAGAACCCGGCTTGAAGAACTTTTGCTGCTGTTCTTTCACTTCCATAATGTCCCCCGTATGCAGATGAATGACACTCGTGCAGTATATTCTTCACCTCACTGTGTGGCACACACCTTCGAATCATCTTGTCGGCACACTGTTTGAATAGATATGGTTCGTCCCACATGTACCACTTGACATCATGTAGGAACTTTTTCTTTTGTTTCCGTGTAAGATCAGTTGGAAGGATGTTGCTCACCAAATAATTGGCAAAATCCGCATACCAAAGAAATTCTGCGTTGACTCCAAAAAGCTGCTCATCCGGAAATGACTCATTGATAACACACTTGTCCTGTTCATTTTTACCCTGATTTTCCAGCCTTGATAAATGATCTGCAACTTGATTCTCCGTACCCATTCTATCTTTTATTTCCAAATCAAATTCCTGTAGAAGGAGGATCCATTTGATAAGTCGAGGCTTAACATCCTTCTTCGAAATTAAATATCGGATTGCCGAGTGATCCGTATAAACCACAACTTTTGTCCTAATTACATATGCCCGAAATTTATCAAAGGCATATACTACTGCAAGTAATTCCTTTTCCGTAGTTGTGTAATTTATTTGGGTCTCCGTAAGGGTCTTACTTACATAGTATATGGCGTGAAATGTCTTTTCTCGGCGTTGACCCAACATAGCCCCTATTGCATAGTCTTTTGCATCGCACATTAACTCAAAAGGCTTATTCCAATCCGGTATGACAATAACTGGCGCTGTAGTCAACTTTTTCTTCAACAAGTCAAATGCTGATTTACACTCCTCATCAAATTTGAAAACTGAATCTTTCTCTAAGAGACTGCACAATGGTTTTGCAATCTTAGAGAAATCTTTTATAAATCTCCTATAGAACCCGGTATGTCCAAGAAAGCTACATATTCCCTTTACTGAAGTGGGTGGTGGAAGATTTTCAATCGTTTCCAGCTTTGCTCTATCAACCTCTAATCCCTTCGCAGAAACCTTATGCCCCAAAATTATTCCTTCATCAACCATAAAGTGGCACTTTTCCCAGTTAAGTACCAAATTTGTCTTCATTCATCGCTTTAGGACCATCACCAAATTCTCTAGACAAGCATCAAAATCATCTCCATAGACAGAAAAGTCGTCCATGAAGACTTACACATTTTTCTCTACCTTGTCCGAGAAGATGGCCATCATACACCGTTGGAAGGTTGCGGGTGCATTACACAAGCCGAAAGACATTCTCCTGAATGCGAATGTGTTGTATGGGCACGTGAAAGTGGTCTTCTCTTGATCTTAAAGAGCAATGACTATCTGATTATATCCCGAATATCCTTCTAGTAAGCAGTAAAATTCATGGCCCGCCAATCTATCCAACATCTGATCGATAAAAGGCAAAAGAAAGTGGTCTTTGCGGGTCACCTTATTCAACTTCCTGTAGTTCATGCAAACCCTCCAACCAGTCACTGTGCTCGTCGAAATTAGCTCATTTTCATCATTTTGTACCACAGTCATTCCTCCCTTTTTTGGCACACATTAAACCGGAATGACCCACTTACTGTCTGAAATCGGGTAGATGATTCCTGCATCCAACCACTTCAGGATTTCTTTCTTCATTACTTCCTTCATGATTGGGTTGAGCCGTCTCTGTTGTTCCACTGTTGGCTTTGCATCTTTTTCCATAAGAATTTTGTGCATGCAAAAGGATGGGCTGATTCCTTTGATATCTGCAATTGTCCATCCTATAGCCGATTTGTGTTCTCTAAGCACTCTCAATAACTTTATTTCCTATAATTTGTTAAGTGCAGCAGAAATAATAACAGGTAAAGTATTAGAATTTCCTAAATATGCATACCTGAGGTGTTTAGGGAGTGGCTTAAGCTCAAGTGTAAGTGGCTCCTCCAAAGAGGGTTTCATCCTTCTCGTGGCTCTTTCCTCTGTGTGTAATGGTTCAAAAGGTTCTTTTAATCTGCTAACTCGTGGTAGAGAGTCTGCCATCTGCAAATAATCCACAAACTCTGAATCATCTAATTCGTCATCTCCCAGTAATGTAGTTTCCAATGGATCATTAGTCAAGCTTTTAACCATGTCTTCGTTGATCATCTGATCAATGACAACCATCCTGAAACAATCCTCTTCATCCGTAGGGAATTTCATGGCTTTGAATACGTTGAACTTTACTTCCTGATCTTGGACCCTCATAGTTAGTTCACCTTTTGGCACGTCGATGAGAGTCCTACTAGTAGCCAAGAACGGTCTCCCTAAGATAATTGGGATATTCTTATCTTCCTCAAAATCTAGAATTATGAAGTCCGTGGGAAATATGAATTTGTCTACCTTGACCAAAATATCCTCCACAATGCCTCTTAGGTACGTGACTGACCTATCCACCAATTGTAACGAAATGTTCGTAGGCTTTGGGACTGGTAAACCCAATTCTGTATAAACTGATAACAACATGGGGTTTATATTTGCCCTTAGATCACGTAAACACTTGTTGAACGCCATATTCTCAATTGTGCACGAAATGGTAAAACTCCCCGTATCTTTTAACTTTGGTGGTAACTTTCGCTGTAAAACGGCATTGCACTCCTCTGTTAGTTTCACGGTTTAAAAATCTTCCAACTTCTTTTTCCTAGATAGAATACCCTTCATAAATTTAGCATAACTTGGCATCTGCTCTAGGGCTTCTGCAAAAGGGATGTTAATATGAAGTTTCTTAAAAACTTCTAAAAATTTAGTGATTTGCTTATCCAATTTCTATTTTTTAATTCTTTGCTGAAAAGGTGGGGGAGGATAAACAAACTGTTCTTTAACTGTCTTGCTCTTTTCCACCTGCTTTTCTTTATCTTGTTTGTCCTCAACCACTTTATTTTCACTTGTTTTTCTATCCTCTTTTATAGCCACATTTTCTATTTTCTACCCCTCAAGCTGTTTTCCACTTCTCAACATAGTTGCCTGACATTTCTCATGATTAACTTTTGGATTTTTCTCTGTATCACTTGGTAATGTTCTTTGAGGTCTATTATTTAATGCAAAAGCCAGCTATCCCATCTGAGTTTCTAGGTTCTTGATGGCTACATCTTGTGATTTCATAACTGCCTCGTTGCTAGTTATATATTTTGACAACAACTCCTCTAAATATGTTTTTCTCTCTTGATGCTGAGTTATTTATTGATGTTGATTCTGAAATCCCGGGGGATATGATGGTCGTGGAGCTTGCTGATGCTGATTATTACTCCACGAAAAATTAGGGTGATTCCTATTCTCCGGATTGTATGCTTTCTAATACATATTCTGTGGAATCCTGTTATAGCTACCCACAAATTTTACTGACGCTGGGTTGATTGCATATTGTTCAGTAGGATGTTCACCCGTGCACAATTCACAAATAACTGCAACTTGCTGTGTCTGTACCCTTGACAAAGCATCCACTTTCTTTGAGAGCGCTAAAATCTACGCTGCTAATGCCGTCACTCCATCTACCTCTAACACTCCACCTGCCTTAGGTTGTGTCATTCTTGCCGCGGGTCACTAGTAGTTGTTAGCCACCATTGTCTCTATCAATTAATACGCATCCTCGTAACTCTTTCAAATAAAAGCTCCACCCGATGCTGCATCAATACTGGTCCTGAGATTCCCATGTAACCCATTGTAAAATGTGTTCATTTGCAACGACTTAGGTAATCCGTGATGTGGGCACTTTCTGAGAAATTCTTTGTATCTTTCCCATGCCTCATACAGTGATTCCCCCATGCCGCTGTTCAAACATGGTAATCTCGTTTCTCATCTTTGCAGTCTTCGCTGGTGGGAAGAGTTTTGCTAGAAATTTTTGAGCGAGGTCTTCCCATGTAGTTATTGATCCCGGCGATAGAGAATGTAACCAACTCTTCACCTTGTCCCGTAAAGTGAATGGGAACAAGCAAAGCCTAACTGCGTCATCCGACACCCCATTATACCTGAAAGTGTCACAAATGTAAGACCCCAACTTATAATAAAATTAAATTTTCTCTATTTATTATCTTGAAATAGTAAGGAGTTAATTTGATATAATGCTTTGGTTATGGGTGAATGTGCAAATTTTACAAAATAAGCAAGTGGTTATAAAATATTCCTTTTGTCTTGAATATTTGTTTGGTCGTGGAATATTCTTTTTGTCGGAATATCCGTGACGACACCTTGCAATGCTCGTGGGCCCCATAACAGGATAATTGTCGGATGAAGAAAATGACAAAGTATGAGTTTTATAATTAACGACGTCTCGGGTTACCATTAACATTGTTGGAATACACGGTGGTTAAAATACGATAATATGCATAGTTGCAAGCATTATACTACGATTGCATGCAAGATTTTGAATTATTAATTCTTACGTAAGAAGGCACTACTCAATAATTGTTACAGTAATTACTTTTTAATATTTTATTTTATTGATTCAATAATTGCTGCGTTGGTATTTTATATTATTGTTGTTTCAATAATTGTCACTACACAGTATTTCCCATTCTCAGATCAATAATTCATATTATTTGAATAATATTATTAGATAACATTATTGGCAATGTCTAGAAAGTTCTGTCTAAGGAGAGGTTTGGTCACCTAATTGCGCGCCAATAAGGAGAAATCCTTATTGGAAAGCCCCCTCTTTCCTGGGAATGGCCTGGTTGTCATAATTGTGAATCTGTAATATTATTTGAGAATAATTAATTATTGATTTATATGATAAGGAAATATTTATTTGATGTGGATATAAATGATGGATTTATTTATTTTATGTGGTTATAATTGAAGGATTTAATGTTGAGGTGTTTTATCGAGATTTTTGTCGAATGGAGGTATTAAAATCAAATCGGATTTTTACGATATATTAAGTGAGTTATAATTTTTAATCGTAGTTGGATCGTTGTGATTTTTGGATATGTTATACATATATAAGTTGAGTATATGTCCACAAATTTTGAACCGTTAAAATGAACGAATGATTTGTTATAAATTTTAAGAGGTGTTTGATTCAAAAAGTAGGGTTATAATTGATTTTGGTGGAAAATTCTAGAATTGAGTGGGCCCCACTTGTGGTTGGTTTAAAATGTGCTGAATTTTATTTCAAATGTGGTGGGTGGCAATAGTAGCGAGTAAAGCCATCGGTGTAGCAGTCAAGTCTGCTTTCCGGTACGAGCTAACATTTTCCTATAAATAGAGGGCTAAGTTAGAATTGAAAATCACACCGTAAACAAAGTTTTCTTTTTCTTTCTCTCTATATTATCGGCGTATTCTTGTGAGTATTTTGATACTTGAGTGTTGCTATACGGTTGCAAGTTCCTTCAAAGACTATATCCAAAGATTCCAAATCGGAAATACGGTTATTTTGAGGTAAGGGATGTTATTTTCTTCATATATGATATTATTTCTTTCAATATCATTATGCCGAAGTACTGATCTGAACTTTTAATCAAATTTGGAACTTTTTGTCTCGGAGTTACTATTCACGTATACGGGACTATTCACCGAAAAATGAAATTTTCTCTTTTTCTTCCAGATGTCTTTTATGGTTACTATCTTTGATTGTATCAATGTTTTGATCTTTATTTTTGAATTCTACTTCACACTTGGTTATTATGGAGTATTATTAAATTTGGATAAACCGAAATACGAATCCCTAATATTTGTCCTTCTGTTCCACTGGATTCGTTCTCTAAAATGTTTTTTATCATCCTCAGTCCTTAATGGTGATACTTGATGAATATCTTTGGCCTGTAGTGCAAAGATGAATGATTACCTGATGAATATCTTTGGCCCGTAGTGCAAAGATGAACAGGTGTTGAGATAAACATGACCAACTGGTGATACAAATGAATATCTTTGGCCCGTAGTACAAAGATGTATATTGATTGATGTTACAGGGATAAAATATTGATGAAAGACTTTTAAATTCATAGATGATAGTAGATTTCATTCTCTACTTAACTCTTCTAATGAATTGTTGTTTTCGCTGCAGTTGTTGATCTAAAACTTGTTGTCTATTGTACTTTATCAGATTTTCCCTGTTGAAGACTAAGGATAATTTATTGTATGTTATCTTAGTCATAATGTTCTTTAATGGGCTAGTTGAGCTCACCCTTTTCCTTTTGTTCCATTTTTCTTCTCAGGAGGTGAGAGTTTAGTAGGGACTAGCCGGGGTATGGAGTGATGATTCAAGATAGCTGTTTTAGTAGTCCTCATTATTTTGTAAAATAGTGCATCAATAATTATAATGAAGACTTTATTTGGGTGTGGATATTGTCTAGATGACAATATTGTATTTAAACTCACGTATGTGTTGTCGTATTTTGCATGACAATTGTATTAATAAAGTTGTAGTTGTTTTTCTGTACCATGTATTTGGCGACTCATAATGGGTAATGTATACCTATTTTGGGGGCGTCACAACAAATCTCCAAAAAGTTGACCAAATGTTCGTTCAGATCATCATTTGCTAGTCCCCCAAACTGAATCGAATTTTGGATTATCTAAATAGTCCCAGGCTTAATCTCAAAAGTATTCGCAGCTATAACAGGCCTGGTGATGCTTGATTGAAGTTCAGTCACTTTCGGAGTAGCAAAGTCCCTCAACGCTTTCTGGTCTTCGGCAGCCATTGCTTCTTCTTTTTCAGAATTCTCAAAGTTTTCCCTTGTATTCTTAATCCACTTACTTAGCCTTTGAAATCGTTTCTCAATGTCATCCTCAAAAGGAAGCAAGTCTGGATTTTTAGACCGAGTTTGCATAAACCAACTTCAAAAACCTGAAATAAGACAGAACAAAACAAAAAAGAAAAAATGTTTAAGTAAAACTGGACTAATTAAACTGATATTGCAAAATTATTAAAATCTATTCCAAATCCCCGGAAGCGGCACCAAAAACTTTTTGGGTAAAATCTAATTACGCACAACACGCAAGTATACGTGGTCAACAAGTAATATAATAGTAAGTAGAGTATCGTTCCCATAGAGAATTAGTATGAATTTAACCCTCACAATTATCAGTTTCCTATTAATCCAAATTTTATTAAACTATCCAATTTAAGAATTATAATTATAAAAACTAAATAGATTAAAATACTAAAATTATCAAATAATCAACAAACCCTAAAAATTGAAATTTTCAAACAAGTATTGGAGAATTAGGCTTACAACTTCACTTTAAGCTTCACTCTGATTATTACTCTTTATTCTAGTTTAATTCACTATTCTAGTTCATTAATCAAGAACACGTAGGTAGAACTAGTTATCTCTCGATGCACTAATACCATATTAACTTAAATCCATAAATTAGATAAAATCAAGTTAAATACCTTAATTAACTAACTCACTATATCTCTGTGTGAATTACAATCAAAGAAGGTTTAAGTTCAAGTTCTCTATTCGATTACATGCGATGTTAAGCATATCTCTACCCTAACATTCATCAAGATTCCATTCAACCACAGAATTCAGGAACACATGCTATATTAACTAAGTCTAAACTCGTACTTCCTCTCTCGAATCCATACAAGTCCACAAAGAATTGGTGATCAAGCAATTCATAAATTCAAGCATAAATTAATATAGATAAATTGAGGAATAACTTATTAAACTGAAAATCAAAGTTACATAATCATCGTTCCACTTAAAGATCCGTTATAAGCCTAAAAAGTAATTTAGTTCATCATCAATGAATTAAAAACTGAATTAATTAAAGAAAACATCATCCTAATTACAAATATAAAACTAAAGAAGAAGAATAAATCCAGAAACACCCTTCTCTATAGCCCAATCTGCAATTGTTGTGAAAATCCTTCAAAATCTTCTCTCCAAAATCTGTCTTCAATGTTGTTAATTGCCTTGTATGATGTCTCTCTTGTTATGTCCTTGTCAATTATATCACTAAGACATGTATTCTGACTCTAGTTCATTGCCAATATGAGTTCCATGCCATCCTAAACACTTGTCTTCACGTTGCTGTAGCATTTGAAACCAAAAAGGAGACTTCTCTGCCCCGTACCACCGCCCCGGTGGGCATATGGACTGTCAATTGAATTCAGTAACCCCCGCCCCGGCGAGGGTTTTATATAGGAAATAACCAGCCTCGGCTAGCATGTGTTCTGTCAGTTATCCACTTTTAGCTCCAAACTTGCCAAATTTTTGCAAAACTCCACCCTTTTTGTCCAATAGCCACTCTACCAATCCTAAACACAAAATAACACTAAACAAGTAAAAACAAAGATTTCACACAACTTAAGCTTGAATTAGAAGCCGATAAGTATGTATAAAATAAGTAGGTATAAAACCACTTATCAATAATGCATGCTTTATGTAGTTTACTTATCAAACTTGATCATTTCCATCTCAAATGATTAGTACGTATTATAAGCTTCTACCATTCCCATCTTCTAATATATGTAGGTGAGAAAATTAAGTAGCACCTAACATGGAATAATAAAATCAGGTTAAGGGTTCATTTTTGTTACTAACCATTGTATTTTACAAAATTAAGAGGATTAGTGGGATCAATATATATATATATATATATATATATATATATACTTTGATTGAGTTAGTGGCAAGTTATCGATAGAAATAAATTAAATTGGCTTTGATCTAAATTCAGTTACATACAAAAATAACCTGAATTAATTTTGCTCGTACAAATCACTCTCCAATTTAGATTATTATAATATCGACGAGTCGTTCCTTCTCAAAACTCATAAACAAACGGATTAAAAACTTGGTTTGCTCCCATCCATATTGTAAAGCCCCCTAACCCCAGACCTGACTTCAAGTCCGGGTCCGGTGTTTCACGGTACTACCTATTCAACATAATCTTAAGACATGAATGTAATTACACCATTATTACAACAAATCACCTCTAATCCCAAGTACAAAAACCTTTATTAAACTATCTTAAAATAATATTAAAACACATTATGTACTGAAATTCAGAAGTGTGTGCTGTGGCGCCCCCAAAATAGGTCCATTCCATCCAACCCATTCTGAGTCGCCAAATACATGGTACAGAAATAACTACAACTTTATTAATACATTTGTCATGCAAAATACGACAACATATATACTGTGAGTTTAAATACAATTATTGTCTTCTGACAATATCCACACGCAAAAATAAATCCCCATCACAATTATTGATACATTATTTTACAAAAATGGTGAGGACTACTAAACAACTCTCTCTAGAACCTTCATTCCATACCCCGACTAGTACTCGCTACATTCTCGCCTCCCGAGAAGAAAAAATGGAACAAAAAGAAAAAGGTGAGCTCAACTAGCCCGATAAAGAATATTATGACTAAGATAATATACAACAAATTATCCTTAGTCTCCAACAAGGAAAAATCTAATAGAATACAATAGACAACCAGCTTTTAAATCAATCTTACATAATCGAAAATAATAATTCATTAGAAGAGTTAAGTAGAGAATGCAAACTACTATCTTCTATATATGAATTTAAAAGTTCATCGTCGATATTTTATCCCCTCAGTAACATCAATCAATATATATCTCGAATCAAATATTCATCTTTGCACTACAGTGCCAAAGATATTCATTAGTTAATCATGTTCATCTAAACACTGCTCATCTTTGCAATACGGGCCAAAGATATTAATCGATCGGTCATGTTCATCTCAACACTGCTCATCTTTGCACTACGGGCAAAGATATTCATCAAGAAATTATTCATCTTTGCACTACGTGCCAAAGATATTCAATAATATCATCATTTAGGACCGAGGATGATGAAAAATATTTTAAAGAAAACGAATCCAGTGAAACAAAAGAACAAATATTAAGGATTCGTACTTTAAACAATCTAAATTCAAAAATACTTCATAACTAACCAGAGTGGAGTAAAATTCAAGAATGATCAAAACATGGATACAATCAAAGCTAGTATCGATAGTAGATATTTTGGACGAAAAGAAGAAATTTCATTTTTCTATGAATAGTGCCAGTGATTCGTGAATAGTGCTTCAGTATACGTGAATAAGTCGTAGTATCGTGAATAGTAACTCAAACACCAAAAGATAGAAATTTCACAAAAAATATCTTCACGCTTCATGAATAGTACTCATAAATAGTAACTCGTGAATAGTAACTCATGAATAGTAACTCGTGAATAGTAACTCATGAATAGTAACCCCGACATGAAAAAGTTCCAAATTTGATAAAAATTTCCAACCAATATTTTGGCATAATGATATTGAAGAAATAATATCATTTTTGAATTAAATAACATCCCTTACCTCGAAAGACAGTACTTCTAGTTGAAACACCAGATATAGGCTATGACTTGAACTTGCGCCGTATAGCAATACTCAAAGTATACTCAAAATACTCACAAGAATACGCTCGATAATATAGAGAGAGAAAACTTCAGTTTCTGGTGTGATTTTCAATTCTAACCTAAGCACCCTATTTGTAGGAAAATGCTTAGAACACCAAAGTAGAAAATTTATTAAAATATTAATATTTACAAAACACATTCCTACGCCCACTTTGAAATCTGATTTCAGCCAACAAGCACATGTTAAAAATGGCCACCAACATTTGAAAAACGTTTTTCTTAAAAAACATAATTAAAACTTCCAAAAATCAATTATTTCGGAGCTTCAGAACGTAAATAATTCATAATAAATAGCTCTTTTATCAGAAAAATTCGATACATGCGACTTTCCATAGAAAATTCCATTATCTACAACTTTGCAGAAGGAAGTTTTTCCAAATTCCAAACAGAATTTGACCGAAATTCATAAACGGGCGATTTTACATGCTATAATCAAATTTCAGTCAAGAAATGGGTCTACCAACACACAAAATCTGTTTTTAATATTTATTGCAACAAAAATACTCTTTTTCCTCGTATACTCATATATCTCACATTCATTATAAAAATATCACCATTATTATATTATTAAAATATAATAATATATTTAAATGAAGTATTTTATCGAGAAAAGATAAAATTTCAATTTTCAACAATTGTCACTTTAAAAATTTTCTCCATCTATATCCACATAAAATCAATATTTTCCTCATCATATAAATCAATAATTAATTATTCACAAATAATATTACAGAATCACAAAGATCTCGCAACCAGCCGTTCCTGGAAAGAGGGGGCTTTCAATAAGGATCTCTCCTTCTCGGGCGCAATTAAGTGACCAAACCTCTCCTTAGATGTAACTTTCTAGACATTGCCAATAATGTTATCCAATAATATTATTCGGATAATATGAATTATTGCTCCGATAATGGAAAATCGCGTGTAATGACAATTTATTGAAACAACGAAGAATATAAAATATCAATGCGTGATTATTGAATCAATAAAATAAAATCTTGAATAAAGAATTACAGTAATAATTATTGAGTAAAGCCTTCTTCTACGTAAGAATCAATAATTGGTGCAATACCGTGTAATATTCTTGTCTCGCTCAACAACGCGATATTAGTGTGTTTTAACCACCGGGTATTCCAACAATGATAATCAGTAACGCAGTTATTTATAAACAACTTATATTTGTCGTTTTCTTCATCCAATCACTTTTAAGTATGGGGCCCACAAAAAGATCGCTACCGTCGTACTAATATTCCCCGACAGCGATTTAATATTCCACGACCAAAACGAATATTTCCCAATAATAATGAATATTTTATAACCACTTGCTTATTCGAAATATTTGCGTATTTTACCCATAACTATCCACATTAATCAAATCAACCCTTACTATTTCAAAATAATAAATAGAGAAAAATAAATTTTATTTATTAATAATTTGGGGTCTTACATGTGCACACCTAGAAAAGGGGGTGGATAGGTGTTTTATGATGAAAGTGATCTATAATGACAAATTTTAAATTCTCTACAAACATAACTATCCAGATAGGTTGTGACCTGTCTTCTTAAGTGTTTAAATGAATCTTGATATGCAGAGTCAAATCGTAGAGTAGACCCTAAACTATCCAGACAGGTTATCACCTGTCTGCTTAATTATATTCAACTGATATGCAGAACCTGTTAAGCAGTAACTTCTTAATTTTTTTATCAATGTAGAATATGAAATGTATTTAAGTACATAATTGAAACAATGCAACAAGATAAATAGTAAATAAGAACACCAAGATTTTTACGTGGTTCTGCTTTTAACCACTAATGGCTTAATCCATGTCCAATACCTATTGGTATTGGAGACTCCTTTATTCAAATAGATATTAAATCAATTACAAATACTCCCTGTTACAAAGAGGCTCTGAATATTGTTGGACACCACTGTCCCCTTTGCACAACTCCAACCGCTTGCACCACTGCAACCTTAGAGCTTTCTTTGTACATGCCTATCCACCACTGGATCACACAAGCCAAGCTAGGCTTGTATATAAGTTTTAGTATGAACTAATATGATTACAATATATTTATGAATTTCTAGCACAAGAAATTAAGAACAAGGCAAGAACAATTTTGTTAGAAATTTTTCTGTTCAAGCTCTCTTTGTTGGTTTTGAAACTTAAGCCATGGAAGATATATATAGGAAGAAGGACCAACGACAATTAAACCAATTACCCAATTTTAATAATCCCAAAGAAAGATAGTAACAAACTAATAAGGAAGGGATTTGAAATTTAAAACTAATTAAATAGCTTGAATCAAGGGATAAAAATAAGCAAAATTAGATCCATTAGATTATGGAAAATATCTTGATATTGATATAGATTTGGAAAACAATTGTTTAATTGATATGGTTTCCAAATAAATATTTCTACCTTTTGAATTTGAATTTTCAGCTTTTGAAATAAGGGATAATATCTTTGATATTAAAATACCTTTGGAAAACATGGCTAAATATTTCTCCATTGATTTGGTTTCCAAAAATAACTTATTAAAGGATATAAATTTTAAGCACATAAAATCTTCTTTTATAAAATAATTTCTAGCAAAATAAAATTGTCTTTAAAATTAATTAAATGAGCAAAAATTCTTACATTTGATTTCCTAGGTGAGATCCTATGGACCTAACCATATGGTGGCTCTAAATGATATTTCTTCATGAAGACCCATTTAAAATCTTGATACATGCATAATTAGTCCATAATCTGAAAATCACAAAACATCTCCATACACAATATATTTTATCATCATTAAAATAAAAACTCATAAATCAACATTCTCCCCCTTTTTGATGATGATAATATATAACTCTACAAAGCAACTTGTTATCATTAAAACTAATAAAATATAAACCAACATTCTCCCCCTTTTTGATAATGACAACCTACAATATATAACTCCACCTAAATATATGTCTCCCCTTAAAATCATGCATATAATCATTAAGCACAAGTTGATTGATTTATTTAGCCCTTCATGAATTATAACATATGCATATCAATTTAGATATCTCCTCCCCCTTTGTCATCAACAAAATAATTCATATCAATTTGGATATTTAGTTATCTCTCCCCCCTTCGACATCATTAAAAAATAAGCGTAAGAATAAAGATACAAAAAAGAAACTGGATCTAGTTGATAGCAATATCACATATAGCAACTAAACAAAATGATCATGCCCTTGCTTTGTTACCGACATATCAACATTTTTACTAGTAGTAAGCTTGGCAGTTGTGCTCATTAGTGTAGCTTTGGATTTTGTATTTTCATAACCATTTCTCTTTAAAATCTTATCTTGTGGTCCTCCCAATGTTAAGGTCTTTAATGCTTAGGTTAAGATGATGATTTTTCACTGTTCTGGTTGTTCATGGAAGCCTAACTTCAGTAATTTGTTCTTCTGGTTAGTGTTCATGAATGTCAATTCTTACTTCTGAAGCAGATGTCTGGATATATCAATTTCTTCTTCTGTAAGATCGTCTAATTTGCCTTCTAAAGTTTCTTGCTTATGCATACGGGTCAGCTGGCTGTTTGCATATAGTTTGTTGATGTCTAATTTTCAAATTCTGTTATTACTGATTTCTAATTTCCAGAATCTGTTCTATTGCATAAATCTCTCAAAATAAAGAACTCTTCGTCTCCTTTTTAACCTTAAGACATCTACAAAATAAACACAATATCTATATGTTTGGTACCCAAATCTTCTTGGGTCCTTTTGGGTTAGTAGCATATAAATCACATTTTTCTTATCCAATTTTTTTTTATTTTAACTTTATTACAATTAGAATCAAAATAATCTTTAAAGCCACATTTTTTGCAAGTAACAAACGGTGAACAATAAAGAGGTTTATGCATTAGTTTCCTATTAATCATTCTAATATTATTATTATTTCTATTTTCCACATTTTTAATAGGATTATACTTGATTCCTTGTTTATCACGACTAGACTTTTGTTCCCCTAACATAACATTTAGGTTTTCTTCTCCTTGCACAAATTTAGAAAGATCATTTTTTAAAGATGTTATTTCAACATTTGTTACATTGTCAACATGTTGCACATTCATCATTTTTCCAACATTAAAAGCATCTATGCATGCATATATTATATTCAAATTTTCTTTTAAAACTTCATTTTTATTTTTAAAATATTCATTTTCTTTTCTCTCTTCAATAAGTGTCTCAACTTCATTTATTAGTTCATTTACGCAATTCTTTAAATAAGTAGTTTTCTTTTTGAGCTTTTGATTTTCATTTTGTAAAGCAAGATAATCAGACATAGTTATTTCAAGAGATTCATTAAAATGAAAATTGTTTACCTCAAGTTGATCACCATCTTCTAGTCCCATGAAACAGAGTTAGGCAATTTTATCTTCTTGTTCTGTTTTGGACTTACTCATTGGAATTGAGCTACCTTCTTTATTCTTCTTTTGTTTCTTCCTTTGGAGTAATCTTTCGAGTTTTCTTGATAACATTTCAATTTCTTTATTAAGATATTCGTATTGATCATTCTGATTGTTCTCAACTTGGAGTGCCAATATCTTCCGAGTTGGTTCTCAAACTCTCCAAATAATGTAAGTGTCTCCATGGTACTGATTGTTGATGAGTCTTGGAGGGTGGTGACTTTTGGAGCGAACCGTTTTTGCATGACTCGTAGTAGCTATCTATTGATTTTTAGTTGATCAATTTTCCTCCCAAACATGCTAAAAGAATTCATTATAGTGAGGAACCTCCCTTGAGCTTCATTAATTGTTTCATTTTTCTCTAATTTGAATAACTTTTACTCTTGCATCAACATACTAAGTTTCACCTCTTTCAGCTTAGACGTCCCTTTATGGCTCATGATTATAGTATCACATATTTCTTTCGCTTTACTGCAGCCCAAAACTTTGTCAATTTCTGATTGTATCATACCACTTAGCAAGGTATTCATCGCTTTTGAATTGTAGGACATCATGTACAATTCATTCGCATCCATCTCCATGAGCGTTTTGGGACTACTATCATCATACCTAGGAATGACGGGTCCATTATCAACAACCCACCATTCCCAAAGGTTTCTGTTAAGATATATCTTCATCTTGAACTTCTAAAAATTAAAGTTCTCATTGCCCAACAATAATGGAGGTTTACTAGTGGACTGCCCTTCTTAAAAATTAAGGTGTGCCATTAGAATCTTACCCTACGGTCTGCAAAGACACACGTTAGTAGAGCCAAAGATCTGATACCAAATGAAATTCGTATAAAAGCGCACACGGAAGGGGGGGGTGAATAGGTGCTTATGATGAAAGTGATTTACAATGATAAATTTTAAATTCTCTACTAACAGAACTATCCAGACAGGATATGACCTATCTCCTTAAGTGTTTAAATGAATCTTGATATGCAGAGTCAAATCGTAGAGTAGACCCTAAACTATCCAGACATGTTACCATCTGTATACTTAATTATATTCAACTGATATGCAGAACCTGTTAAGCAGTAACTTCTTAGTTTTTTTATAAATGTAGAATATGAAGTGTATTTAAGTGCAGAATTGAAACAATACAACAAGATAAACAGTAAATAAGAATACCAAGATTTTTATGTGGTTCTTTCCTTAACCTCTAATGGCTTAATCTACATCCAATACCAATTGGTATTGGAGACTCCTTTATTCAAATAGATTTTCAATTAATTACAAATACTCTCTGTTACAAAGAAGCTCTGAATATTGTTGGACACCACTGCCCTCTTTGCACAACTGTAACCACTTGCACCACTGTAACCTTAGAGCTTTTTTTTGTTCAGGCCTATCCACCACTGGATCACACAAGCCAAACTAGGCTTGTATACATGTTTTAGTATGAACGAATATGATTACAATATATCTATGAATTTCTAGCACAAGAAATTAAGAACAAGGCAAGAACAATTTTGCTAGAAATTTTTCTGTTAAAGCTCTCTTCGTTGGTTTTGAAACTTAAGCCATGGAAGATACATATAGGAAGAAGGACCAACAACAATAAAACCAATTACCCAATTTTATCAATCCCAAAGAAAGATAGGAACAAACTAATAAGGAAGGGATTTGAAATTTAAAACTAAATAGCTTGAATCAAGGGATATGGATAAGAAAAATTAGCTCCATTAGATTATGAAAATATCTCTATATTGATATAGCTTTGGAAAATAATTCTTTAATTGATATGGCTTCCAAATAAATATTTCTACCTTTTGAATTTGAATTTTTAGCTTTTGAAATAACGAATAATATCTTTGATATTAAAATACCTTTGGAAAACATGGCTAAATATTTCTCCATTGATTTGGTTTCCAAAAATAACTTATTAAAGGATTTAAATTTTAAGCACATGAAACCTTCTTTTGTAAAATAATTTCTAGCAAAATAAAATTGTCTTGAAATTAATTAAATGAGCTAAAAATTCTTACATTTGATTTCCTAGGTGAGATCCTATGAACCTAACCATGTGGTGGCTCTAAATAATATTTCTTCATGAAGACCCACTTGAAATCTTGATACATGCATAATTAGTCCATAACCTAAAAATCATAAAACATCTCCATACAAAATATATGTTATCATCATAAAAATAAAAACTCATAAATCAACACGTACTTCTATACATTTAAATATTCTCTCTTTATGCATTTCTTCCTCTTAACACCATCTGACCATTTAGGTCTTTCTTCTGTAGCTGCAAAGGATTTCGAATTTGCAAGGGTTAGCATTTAATTGCTCAACAAGTATACGCAGTTGAGTAAACAACATTAATCTCAACAATAGAGTAGTTATTTTTAAATTCTTCAACAATTGAACATTAATTGTGAAGTTACTTGAATAAACAAGAATAAATTAGATTCTTTTCCTTTAACATTTTTAACACCATACTAACAATCACAATGATTAAAATAATTCTTTTAACCATTAGCAAACACTTCATTGCACGGGGTGTAATCATGTTAATATTGGCTCACAAAAACACATTGTTGCACGGGGTGCAACCCACACTATTAATTGTCCAAACTTATTTGATTTGGAACATACAATGTAAGACCCCAACTTTTATGAATAAAGATTAATGTTCTCTAAATATTATTTTGAATATTATGGTGTGAATTTGATATAATGTTATAGTTGTGGGTAATATTTTGCAAAGTAAGCAAGTTGTCATAAAATATTCATTTGGACGGGGAATATTCGTTTTATCAGGAAATATTCGTACGACGACACAATCATTGGTGGACCACACAACGGAATTACTGTCGGAGTTAGAAAACGACAAAATAACTTTTTATAAAAATAAAGGCAAAAGTTTTACCGTTAGCTGTTGAAATACCCGGTGATAAAAGTACAGTAATACGTGTGGTTGCATAGCAGCACACGGTATTGTACATTATCTTTGATTATTGATACTTACGTGAGAAGTCACTCTGTTTATTTCAATTATTGCCACAGTAATTGTTGCATTGTATCTCACGTTATTGATTCAATTATTGTCACAATATTTTATATTTTTAAATCAATAATTGAGACGACAAAGTTATTCATATTATTATTTGCATTATTGACGATGTCTAGAAAGTTCTGTCAAGGAAAGAGGTTTTGTCACCTAATTGCGCGTCAATAAGGAGAAATCCTTATCGGAAAACCCCCTCTTTCCTGGGAATGATTTGGTTGTTAATATTGCGAGTTATAATAATGATGAATAAATATTATTAAAAATGTGTTTTGTAAAGCCAAGTGAATTGAGATAAATAGAAGGGCTTTTTATGAAGTATTTGTTGTAAATTTGGTTTATTACATGGACCCCCACTTACCCATTTTTTAAAACTATTGGTAGAAAGTTATCTCAGTTTTGTTATATATATATATATATATATATATATATATTTAATTAAGGGGGGACCATAAGTCACCTGGGGATACAATTTTTTATTATATATATATATATATATATTATAATAAGTTTTATTTTTTAATATAAAATAGAATATATTATATTTTATTATTTACGTAGTATTGCATAGTTTTTGCATAGTAAAATCAATTTTTTTTCCAGAAAATTCAACCGAACGTCTGTGATTGCATTTCTCTATTCACCCATGATTTTTAATTTAAATAGCGCCCTACCATTCTTCTATAAATAGAATACTTAGTTTAGAATTGAAAATCACACCAGAATCAGAAAATTATTCTTCTATAATATTGAGCGTATTTCTTTAAGAGTTTAAGGAAGCTTTAAGTGTAGAAAACAGTATAAGTTTTCTTCAAGAATATCTCCGCTATACCAGTCGAAATTGCTCTCTTTTTAAGGTAAGTGGTATTATTTATTTCATATTCGCTTACGATATTATTTTTCGTATTCGTAAGGAATTTTATTTTCGTTCAATATTCGTAAGGAAGATTATCTTCGTTTTATATTCGTAGGAATATTATTTTCGTTCAACAGTTGTAAGGGGTATTATTTATTTCATATTCACTTATGATATTATTTTTTGTATTCGTAAGAAATTTTATTTTCGTTCAATATTCGTAAGGAATATTATCTTCGTTCGATATTCGTAAGTAATATTATTTTCGCTCAACAGTCGTAAAGGATATTACTTTTGTTCAATATTCGTAAGAAATAATATTTTCTTTCATACTCTGTAGTACGTAAGTAATATTATTTCGTTTCAGATTCCGAATTCTACACTCATTTTGTTAAGTATTGCTTCTGTACTCCTTGAAATTAGTAGAATATCCTTAAAATTTGCGCTTCATCTAGTATCGTTTCATAAAAATATTTTTCTGAACATTCTTGTTAAATTTTAAACTTTTCATGCCGGGGTACTATTCATGGGATACTATTCATGAAGTACTATTCGGTCAGGTACTATTCACCCGAGGTACTATTCATGACAAAAATTAATTTCTTTACTGTCAAAATTATTTTCGGAATATTATTCTTGAATTTTACTCCACAAAGCAGTTATCATGTTAACAATTTGGACATTTTTAAACTCTGGATAAATTTAAAGTCTTTAATATTTATCCTTGATTTCGTTTGATTGAATTCTTATATCATTGTCATCATCCTCATGCTTATATTGTAATAAAAGTCATGTTTGGCCCGTAATGCATAAATGGATTGTTGATTGGTATAATTATGACCAGAGATTATTCGGTATAATCATGACCTGTAATGTTATAAATGATGTGGTAAAAGTCTTCATTGACCCGTAGTGCATTGATGGACAGTTGTTGGTATGATCATGACCATGGGTTCACTTCCGTCAATGGTGCAAAGATGAATTGTTGTTTGTCATGATCATGACTATTGGTGATAACACGAATATCCTTGGCCCGTAGTGCATGGATAATTCGTGGATGTGATACTAATGAATATCCTTGGCCTGTAATGCATGGATAATTCAGTGATGTGGATTATTTATTAAGCTGAGTCTCAGCGATAAAATTTATGATAAACTTTTAAATCATAGAAGATAGTAGATATCTTGTTCTACTTGACTCTTCTAATGGATTGTTTGTTCCGCTGCAGTTAAACTTGTTGTCTATTTTATTCTATCAGTTTAACACTATTGAAAACTAACGATAATTTATTCTGCATTATCTTAGTCATAATATTCTTTACTGGGCTAGTTGAGCTCACCCTTTGTTTTCATTGTTCTCTTCAGAAAATGAGAATATAGCTGGGACTAGTCGGAGAATGGAGTGATGGTCCAAATGGTTGCTTTAGTAGTCCTCACTATATCTTTGAAATAGTGTGATAATAAATGTAATAATGACTTCATTTGAGTTTGGATATTGCATGTCTAGAAGACAATATTCGTGTTAAAACACTCAGTTTATGTTACACGACAGTTGTATGATTAAGTTTGTATTTGTATTCTGTACCATGTATTTGGTGACTCAGAATGGATGATGTATACCTATTTTGGGGGCGTCACATACAACTTCTCACAAATAAATAATTTATCAACATTCAATATCTTAACAATAAACATTTTGACTGAAATAGCTCAACAAATTGAGTTAAACAGAATCAAATGGCTGAACTCATTTTTCATAGCTTATATCACTTTATACGATGAATTTTATATATCAAATAAAATTCCACAGTTTAATCTCATGTCTTGTACATAACAATAGATATACAAGATTATACAATACTTGCATTTATGAATACGTAATCAAATGAAAGTAGAAAACTCACTCAATTATAAAATTTTAGTAAGTTTAGAAAACTTACCTTAACACTATAGTTTATGCTACATTGCTCTTCAAACGACCTACATATATCATTAATGTCGAATATACCAATTTGTCAAGTATTGACTCCAAATAGTGGTTTACTTTAGCTTATCTTAACTTATTTCATAATTCACAATGTTAGGGTTTTATAACTCGAAACAACGTACTTAACTTTATACACCCCGGTATATTTCTCTTTTAACTTCGTTCATAGTTTAGACTTTAATTCAAAAGTCTCATGATGCTTATATTTCATAATTTAAGACATATTAAATCATTCTTTAATTAATCTTTATTACGCTCGTCTTATATAGTTCGGAACAACGTAGCATAACGTTGTCCGACTATTTTGCTTTTGGAAATCAATACACTTTGTTTACTTCCCGCTTAGCCTAAATCATAATTTAGAATTACATATTAAAGTCCCTCCATGACTTTATTAATTTCATTCCATCTCTTATATTCGCATTTTATGATTTAATCAATACGCCCAACTTTTATTCTTCATTTTATGTTACAGGTATAAAATTGACAGCTTAACATGTCTACTTTATCTTTAAACTCCATGTATGACCATCCAGACAGCAAAAATTCGTCCGTTTTAGCACAAAACTCCATGTCTGTAAATCCGAACAGGCTAACCTTTCTGCATTAGTACAAAACTACCTGTCTCCAGAAACGAAAACATGCAGTTTTTCGTTATCGTTGCACTTACTTTACAACGTCATAACTTGACCCTCCGTTATCGTAATGAGTCCGTTCTTGCATTATTTTCTTCCTTATTGCATCTACTACAAATCCTCACGAGTGGAAATTTTTTCAGGTTCATTCTTTGGCCCAAACAGTGGCACAAAAGTCCCTACCCGAAATAATTTTACAGTTTTTGACAGTTTTGACTAGTCTCCTTCCGAAGGGAATATCACCCACCTCCGGACTCGAAATGAAGTCATTCTTACGTCCACGGACTTGTTACTTAATTAACGTAATACACAACCCTCAAAACGGAAAATTTTTCTAGCAAACCATTTAGAACAGAAAACTGCTCAAGAGTCCAGGTTTACACTAATTTCATTTTTAACTTTTTAACTAGTACTTTTATTTAAAAATTCGTCATGGCTTCGTTATACAAGCTTTTGCCTCCGTTCCAATTGGGTTATGTTCATAACTCATAAGGGCATAAAATAACACCCCAAAACTTAATTTTTAGATTTGGTACATAATAGCAAAATGGTCCCAAAACAGCCCACTATTTATTTTTTTTCCCTCCTTTATGCTTGGGTTCATTTTCTTTCTTTTGTTCCATTTTTCATGCATTTACCGGGTAGATTACAAGCATACCTATATATACCATATTCAACCACCATCAAAACTAATATAAACATGAAAAGATGGAGAAATGGTTTAAGGTTTTAAGATTACCTCTTGAAGATCTTTTTCTTCTTACTTAGCTAGATGATCAAAGCTTAAAGCTTGCTAGATGATTGCTTCTTCTCTTTGCTCCTTAACTCATCCATGAGTTTCTCTCTCTTTCTCTCTATTCTCTCTCTTGCTTTCTATTTTCTCGAACGATATAGATGAAAAATGAAGGAAGGATAATGAATTTTCGAAGTCTTAAGGGCTAAGGAAGTTAAGGGGTAGACAAGTGACTAGAACTTAACATAATGGTAAGTTCCCGTCTCACTTTCCCTTCTTCTTTTTAGCTTCCTTTATCTCATGTGTTTAATCTCTAACACTTGACACTTGCCCCTCCACTTTTTATTCATTCTTTTAATCTCATATGCTTAATTAGTTAGTAAGTGACACATGACCCCTTTGGTCTTTCTTTTATTTTACTTTGCTTGTTAATAGCTTTAATTCCCATGTGGGAAATTCTTGAGGTCCCACCCTCCTCCTCCATCCGGATATACATTCCCTCCTTGTTCCTCATTTTCTTTTTTCTTTTTTTTTCTTTTATCATTGTATTCCTCTACCACTTTGACCCAATTTTGACTTTCTCAATTGGGCTTGATTTATTAATTAGAAATTCATTTAGACATTTATTAGACTACTAATTTAATTCTTTATTATATTCTTTTAATTGGATTAACTATTTACTAACCAATTAAATTATCACATTCATACAGATAAATATACATTTTCCCCATATATTTAGTTAGCATATTTACACCAAGTAAATTCTTTCCATAATAATCTCCATCAAAATATTTATTCCATTAATAACTTTATAATTAAATCTTCTTGCTTCCTTCCATAAATTATTTTTTAAACAATTTATTTAATGTAATATATATATATATATATATATATATATATATATTCATTAATCAAACAATTAATTTGATTTACATAAAATTGACATATTTACTTTTGTCATAATCAACATTACATAATACAAATTACTTCCTCATACAATTAAATAATTTCTTATTTAATAATTACTCTAACAAATACATTGTTTTATAAAACTTAATCTTTTAATACATTTAATATTTATTGATCAACTAATATAAGTTGATTAATTTAATATAATATGAATTTAATCTCAATTAATTAATATTAATTAATTAATTTCCTTCATTTCCATATTTCACTTAATAATTAACTCAAGCTAACTAATTCGATAGTTTAGTTAATTATTAACTCTTTCATTCCAAACATATGTATATATTTCACACTTATATATACATATGTTTTCACACATAAATCACAACCCCCCCCCCCACACACACACACACACACATATATATATATATATATATATATATATATATATATATATATATATATATATAGAATAGGATCAGTGCATACCTTATATCTTTACTTCACTACTGCTCACCCCCTTTAATGATGTGACTGACGACGATTTTGGTTATACAACTGTCGCCTCATACATACTTTTAGCGACGGACAACATATAGCGTCGCTTAAAAGTATAGATTTACTTGTCAGATGATCGAACTGTCGTCACGTCCGTCATAAAAGGGGAGTGAACTCGAGTGAGTTGGATAAGGAGTGAGCTTAAGATCCGGACCGTATATATATATATATATATACACACACACATTCAAACACAACACATTCCACAATAAAACATTTATTTATTAAATTTTTATTTTTATTTTATTTCCGAAAAATATGAGTTGTCCCACATATATTTCAAATGATTACGTACCATAAAGTACTTATATTTTCACCATCCACACTATGTGATGAATTAATTTAAGTAATACGTACCAAGCCATTTATACGGATTAAGAAAATTGAGTCAAGGATCAACTTTATTATTGACCATTAAGTTAAAAGTTCTTAAAAAAATAAAATAAAATGATTTTCCATTAATGCATGGCTTATGGCTATGTATCAATATTCCTTTGGTTGACTTGAAATGATTAACAATTAATATCAAATTTCTTCTGTTAAATAAGAGAACTATTTATAAATAAAATAAAAGAAAATACTAGAGGTATTCAATTATTTATGTTGAAAAGTGTTTCAAATGACTTGTTATCAATATATTGATTGAGCAGATCTCATATAACTGATTATGTCACAAAATATTATTTAATTATTCATTAATATCATGTCATTTGAGATCAAAAAATAAAATTGAGAACCCTAACATTATCCTAAAATAATATAAAAGAGACCTAGCTAATAAGGGAAAGAGGTAAAATAGAATAGAAATAATTTAAAATAAAAAAATGTTTAATGAAAGATAGCTAGGTAGATAGCTAGCCAATCATAAACATAATTTTAGTTAATTCCACAAAACAAACATATATGCTTGATCATCTCAATTTATTATAGTGATTTTTAGAAGATCCACTACAAGAAAAAGATTTATCTACGACCATGTTATCTGCGATTGCACTCCATCGCATATTCGTATTTGTGACCACTTGCTGTCGCTAAAATCAGTCATACATAATCTAGTTGTTGTGTGGACACCAGTGACCACTATTATATCGCCTTTAGTCTTAACAACTTAATATACAAAATTTTGATGCAGTTGAATTAAGACAAAGAATATGAGAAATTTTTTTCTATAGGCCTCTAGCTATATATCGCCTTTAGTCTTAAGAAATTCTTTGTGTCAATGAAAATACATATTATTAGTATAATTCCTAATCAATAAATAAATTAGATAAATATAGATTTGGTTGATGCGTCCCTAGTTTTAGTATGTTAAGAAATATCAAAATATCAAAATATCAAAATATACAGTTCATTATAGTATTCAATAAATGCAATTATTTTTTTTAAAAAAAAAATCTTATGATTATCAAAATAGATTTAAAACACCCTTATAAATCAATACCAGACAAAACTTCTTTACCAACTTATTTATCTTGTTTTTTTTTTGATTTAAATGGAGAAGCTTGTATAAATAAAATTTATGTTCTCATTTATAATTACATCATGTAGCTTGGTTGAATAGTTGTAGTTGCTTAAAGTTATGCGGGTGAAGTTTTTTTGAATCTTAATTTGGCTTACTTTACATGTCATCATTATCACGTAGGATAGTCAATACCCAGCTGTCACATAAAGATTTATTATCCAATTTTTTTATAGTAGAGAGTGTTTTTCATTGACCAACAAAAAGGGACACAATATCCAAATATACTAAAAGTACAATGATTACTTTTGCATTTTACTCCAAATCAACACTGATGTGATAAAAATATTTAACTACAAGTGCATAGTGTCAAATTGAAGAATTGACAAGTACAGGTCGAACTCACAGACTAGATTAATTTTAATGTATCCTTAATATCTATTTTAGGCGAATTAGAAATAAAGATTGAAAATTGATTACTTAGAATATGAAAACTAATAATGAGGAAGCAATCTAGGAATCTGAATTCATTAAATAATAAACATAACATATAATTCAATCTCTTCTATTTGTATAACTTCAACTATGATTTTGATCTTCATTCCCTTTAATTTAATAATTTTATAATTAATGTGTGCAAGCATAGACTATGAAAATTTAGGGATTAATTATAATCCATTAAAACTTCTTCGAGTAAACATGGATTATAAAAAACTCAAATATTAACAATAATCTATCAAAACCTCTTAATTAATTTAAAATCACATAAGAAATATAAAACGAAGGTATTTCAATAACGAGACATGAAGGCAAAATCAGTTAAACATAAAAGCATAAATAATAGACGAAATAAAAAATATTATCATGAACAATTATTTAATTTCATCTTCATCCTAGATTAAAGAAAATAGCTAGACATGGAAAATAATTAAACTAACTAAAATAAAGAAAAGAATAAAATTAAGAATAAATAAGAAAACTCCCTTTAATTAACGATCATCCAACGAACGTGCAATGAAAAAGTAATCTAATCTACTCTTACTCCTAACCTAAACTAATACAATCTCTTCTTCTCTCTAAAACAAAAGACCTATTTATAAGAAAAATAAATTTGTGCCCTAATTTAGATACATTGAACTTAGTCTTTTTTGTTCTCTCTCCATGTAGGTTTCAACTTTCTAGTAACAATCAACTTCTAAAAGAGATATTCTAGATAAAGAGATCTTCTAGATATACTTTCTTTTCTCTTGTTGGATTTGACTTGCACACTAAGATTGCTCCACATCTTTCCTTCTGTTGTAGGATTTTTCTTAGATATTTCCTTATATGAATAAGAGTATTAAATATCGCTTGATCACCAAGATTTTAACTTTATTACAACAAATATTAAATCCTACAAAATAAAATAAAAATATTTTAATTAAATAAACTAATATAATTAAAAGGACAAAATTAGGGATAATAAAATGTATGAATTATGTGTCTATCAAATACCCTCATACCTAGCTTTTGCTCATTCTCGAGTAAAATAAGAAAACAAAAACAAAAACTATACTACCCCATTTTTGTAGGAAACACGATTACACTTAGCATGTGCAACAAGCATTTAAACCCCAAGATTACCCCAAATGGACGAGTTGTGTCTCGTGAAGGTTTGCCGTGAATATACCCACAAATTTAAAAATATTTTTGGGTTCAGTAAGTTATGAAATTGAAAGAAAACTTCTAAATATCCATGGGCATTATATATAAACAAGATTAAATTCAAAATCACATTTCACCTTATCAAAAATACTCAATCTTCATTTTAGACACCATCCAACTAAAAATTAATTCCGTGTAATGCATGCATGTGTATATGATGTAACTCTTAATTATTAGGCATTTTTCCCATGAAAATCAAGCAAACTCATTTTTCTTTTTCTTCTTTCTTTTTTTCCTTTTTTTTTCTTCCATTTTTTCTATTTTTTTAATTTTTTTTTCTTGACTTACGCAATGTCTCATTTTTTTAGGCTTTTCAAATTTACTCATGTAGCGAGCGTTAGACCAATGACTCCCAAACCACTTGACTTTAGGGCACTAGGTGTAAAGACACCCCTAAGGGTTTACTCACTCGAGTAACAAACGCCACAAAATTAGACTAGTCAAACTTCTTTTATCCATCACATTTTTCTGCGTGAATATCATACTTCCTGAGGCTTGGATACCCAGTTATTTCGTTCAATTGACATTGAAGCAATTATTTATTTCTTTTTCTTTTTTAACTTTTTTTATTTATTTATTTCATTTTTTTTTGAAATTACTCGAATTATAGTTTATATACACCCCACAACTAAGAATTAGCATAAATGTAAAGTGCAAAAATTCTTATGAAATCAATTTTATTCCAGATGGTATTTCAAACTAAGATTTCGTATCTAATAAAAGGTTCAAGAGTTCTAAATCTTTTAACTTTATTCATGAATTTTTACTTCACAAACACTTATTAGAGTTATTCCAACTCATAAAAAGAAAAGAAAATTTCATTTTTTCATGTTTTTTACTATATTTTCCTAAAAAAAGAAAAAAAAATAATGCAATAATACAAACAATCTCCCACATACCTAAATCATGCACTGTCCTCAATGTATACAAATGAAAAATAGATAACAAAGAAATGAAAGAATTGTACCTTGTATGCGGGGCTTTTGTTCTGCAAGAAAATGTGGTGAGAAGGAAAATAAATGTACATACTTACGAATTTCATATATCCTAAAAAGTATGTGACTAAAAATGAATGCTACAAATGGGTAAGTGAGTGACAACTTATTATTATTTTCAGGAGGTCTAGGAAATTGAAAATAGTCAAAATTCTCATCAAAATTATGCTTAAAGTCTACCTCAAGAAAACTTTCACTAACATGTTCAAAGGATGGAAGAATTGGTTCAAATACATGATCTAGTTTAGTTGACTTATTTGTAGTGGATCTCAACAACTCATTGACCTTATCTAAATATTTAGATTCATTCCAATTTTGGTCAAAATGATTTGAGAAAAAATTAATTGGATCTTTTTCAATCAAGAGTCTATTTTCAGTTATTTGTTGGGTCATTGACAACTCTTGGATTATGTTTACTTTAATGGGTTGGTCCAAAAAATCACTAGGTAGTTTTTAGGAATAAGTCTTTCAGGGTATGGAGCTTTAGGCTTATAGACTTTTTCAACCAACTTATTAAATGTGACATAATCAATTTTAGGCATAGACTCATAATTTTTAGACTCCTCAAATTCGCTTGACTCAAACAGTGTAGAATTGAATACAAAATTTTTATTTCTCATTATTTCCACAATCATCAATATTTTCAAAATTAAACTCAGAGTTACTAGAAAATTCAACCATATCTTGTTCATTTACTATGGTGGCTAATCGACTCATTTGAATTTCTAGACGAGATATAGCTTGGTTTGTGTTTTGCATGAAAGCTTCTATAGTTTTCTCTAAGGTATTGAATCTTTCCTCTTCTTTATTTGAAAATTCTTGTGGATATTGAGGTTCTAGATCCGAATCTGGATATGAATATGAACATGGATATGAACTTATATAAGTATTTTCATAAGTTGAAAAAAATTGATTTACTTGGTGTGCATTAAAATAAAGAATGAAAAAAAATTGATTTACTTGATTTTCATAAGATCTTGAATGATTAAAATAAAGGTTAAAGAATAAAACCTACATTTGAAAATAGATGATTTATTTAAAATTTTAACAAAAACATGTATGGTATAATATTCGAAAGAATGTAAATAATTTTTTTTATGATATATGTGGAAAAAATTATTAAAGAAATAAATTTCAAATGAAGAGATATTATAAGATTAAATTAAAAATGTATATGTATAGATCGGTCCGAATATTAAGCTTACCCCTTATCTAACATACCTTGCATACCCCCCTTTAGCGACGGATCGAGCGACGATTCGGTCCGTCGCTATTGGTTCGGTCCGTCGCTATATGTTATCCGTTGCTAAAAGCTAAGACGACGATTTTATATATAGCGACGGACCGAATCGTCGCTTGGTCCGTCGCTAAAGGGGGGTATGCAAGTTATGTTAGATAACGGGTAAGCTTAAGATCTGGACCGATGTATAGATATATATATATACACTTATAAAGGTGCTATATATATTTTAAACAAACAAGATGAATGCTTAATTAAATTCTTCATACAAGAATAGTAGGTCACATTAATTATTTATCCATGTATTAAATACTTTGTGACTTATGAATGATGTGTATGTGATTAAATGAATATATATATATATATATATATATATATATATATATATATATATATATAAATATGTGTATATTTATTGTGTAATAAAAAGAAGGTTATATAACCTAATTATATATTAGTATAAGGATTAAATAACCTAAGGGTTATAATTATTGAAAAATCACGATATTTAATCTATGTATTAGTAGACTAACACTAAGAGATTTATTTTAATATCTCTAATCTATTTATTTATTAAACATAATTATTAGAAAGTCTAATTAGGTTATAAAATTAAATCTATTTGAGTAATCATTTAAAGTCCAAAATGAGTGTACTAGAAATCATAATTAAATAATTAGGGTAATATAAATTTAATGTGTTGGGATTTTGTTATTTTACATGGCCCAAGCAATTTATTAGAAAGCCCAAACAATTAAGAGACATGGCCCAAAACTTAGTCCAATTTGAGAGGAAATTTCTAGATCTCTTAAATTAGCAAATTTATCAAATAAACAAAAAGATCAAAAATGGGCTAAAGGATGGGGAAGTATTCCGCACATGAAGAGAAATAGCACATGTTTATTTATTTTGATAAATTTTTTAAGATTTGGAAGATTTAGTAAGATATTGGAGAGAGAGAGAGAGGGAGAAAAGATTTAGAAAGATAGGAAAGAGAAATAGAAGATTTTAAGAGATTTTTGGAAGATATGTTAGGAGATTTGTGTTTATATATACATATATCTATACATTTTAAGTAAGGGTGAGCATGGTGCAGTTTGGTATGGTTTGAAGCTCAAACCACACTCCAAACCGCTTATGTGCAGTTTGAAAAATACAAAACTGCACATGAAACCATTTGTGATTGGTGCGATGCGGTTTTGAACCGTGCAGTTTGGTTTCATTTGGTGCGGTTTCGGTTCCAAAATCAATTAAAATAACAAACCCGTAAAATAGTTAGCAAAATCATTCACGCAAACGTATTACGCAGTGAACACAATCATGGAGCTAATTTAACAAAATAATTCCAGGCATCAACAATTATATGGTTAATTAATACTATGTCATCAAATTTGATTTAGGAAATACCAAGCCACTCTTAATTTGCAAACATAATTGAGATTATTTATTCTTCATTCAATCCTGCAATATCTGTCTTCTAAAATAAAATGAGGAGAATAAATTATAGTAGAGAAATTGTATATACTTGTAGCCAATTTGAGAAAACATGATGATTATTTGGTGCGGTTTCGGTTTTATGTGTGCAGTTTTGACTAGTAACCAAACCGAAACCGTAAATTTAGTTTTTTCAACCCACTTAAAATCGCCACATACGCCGGAGCCGTTGCTGCGATTTTAATTGGTGCGGTTTGTACGGTTTTTTGTGTGGTTTCGGTTCTAATTTGGTTCCTTGCTCTGTCCTAATTTTAAGGCCTATAAATATAGCTCCTCTCATTCGCTAACAACAGTTAATCTTCATTTCCACTTTATAAGTTCCTAAAAGAAAGAGAAAATAATAGAGAGAAAGGGAGGAAACAAAGGGCAACCATGAACTTGAGGGGGAGAAGGAGAAGAGAGATCTTGTCATGCCATCAAGCTTCACCCACCTAGCAAGAAGAAGAGGAAAAGCCTTAAAGGTTTAAAAGTCTCCCTTACCTAAAACCTATCTTAGATCTATGTTTACTCTTATGGTTGTTTTAGATCTAGTGATAAACTTTTGTTCTTAAACACTAGAGTATTAGATCTACATGTTTTTATGAATTTTCATGCTTGGATATTACTAGTTTATGTGTTAATGAGCTTTAAAAAGGAAGAAGATGAAAAGCTATTTTTGGGTATAAAAACCCCAAATATTAGTCCACTATGAGGCTTTACCATTTAAAATATACAAATTATTTGTGTGATCCATCAAAGAGGTGTGTTATATCTATGAGTTGTCTATTAAACCCAAGGACTAAAACTCAAAAATATTAAACGAGCAAACTGTGGCGTCAGTTTTGGCGAAACAGTCCCAACCGACCAAAAATCTAAAAAAAATGGAAAAGTTTCTTGCCTGTTTTGGCGTGAACTATTTTGGCTACTTGTGTGGCTCTAAAATTCCTGATCTTTTGTGGTATAATAAAATGTTAAGTTAACTAGGTCTTGTCCAAAGATGGGAATTTTTGGATGTATAGAATGGGAGATATGACTTTTACAAAAAAGTGTGATTTTAAAAGTAAACTGTTAGAACTCGAGTAACTTAGAAAAATGTAAAATTTTTACAAGAGCTTTTGTATAATAATAGGAGTCAACCGTGTAAATTTCAAATGTTTTGAACAAAGGGATAATATATGATAAATGTTGTTATTTTGGAATATTTTAGCTTATTTAAAAATAGCAAACGAATTTGGAAAATTACAAGAAAATTATTTGGTAACTTAAATATCATATACTGATATTCCCCAAAATATAAAAAAATAATACGTTGGTTCGGTATTTTTCATGCCTATGAATGAGTTAAGAATAAATGAGAAAATTAAGTTATATTGAGTTATAAAACTTGGAAATGTGATTTTAATGATTAAATGATCATTATATGATATAATAAGACTTTATGAGGGTATTTTGGTCATTTTTATTTAAAAAATTTTTGAATGACATGTTATGTGTGTTAAATAAATTAAATAGTAAGAGATAAACAATTAAATTAAATTGTTTATAAATAAATAAAATATTATTAAATGATTAATAATATTATTAAGTGATTGAAATATTATTAAAGGATTAATAATATTTATAAATGATTAAGATATTATTAAATGATTAATAATATTAGACAAGAGTTTTAAGAAAATGATTAAATAATTAAAATATTATCAAAAAAATGATAATATTACTAATAAGTTAAGGAATTATCTAATGTTTGATTATGTGACTAAATGTTAGATAATTTATTTTAAGAATAATTGAGTTAAGATATGTTATGCTGATTGAAAGATGAATCTTATTAATGATAGGTCTTTTATAAGAGATTAAAATTAGATTGCATAGCAGTAATCGACGGGCAAAGCAAGTTCCCTAACTCAAACTTGAGTTATTATTTCAAATTATGTTAGTGGATAATTATTGTTTATTATTTCACATCTATGATTATTGATTCACAATTATTGCATGATGGATATATTCATCAGGTATGAAAGGCTGATCACCTTGATTACATAAGGTTCAGTTAAATTTATTTATAGTCATTATTGACCAATCCGCATTATTGATTTAGTTAATTCAATCATTGAAATTGAATTATGCTCTTTCACAATTATATTACATTGTTGAAAATTTGAAAGCTTATTCCTTTTCAATCATGATATATATATATATATATATATATATATATATATATATATATATATATATATCCTTCATATACTTAAACTTGTTGGGCAAAGTAGTTGGTCACTTTTGCTATATCATGATAACATTTTCAGATTAAGACGAAGGTTCAAGGAAAGACAGAGACATGGGTAAATTCCAAGAGTAGCTTATTATGCAATTAACTATTATGTTACCTTAAATAGGTTGATTATGTAAAACTTTTTAATTGTTTAAGGTGTGTAATGAGTTAAGGTTGTAGATCTTTGGGAAGTGTTATAGAATTATTTGAAATGAACAATGTATCTTTATATATTGCGCATTAGTTATAAAATGTGTAATAAGATGTTGTACCTTGACGTACCAGGTCCGAGGTTAAAGGGGCCCGGATTTGGGGGCGCTACAGATGGTATCAAAGTTTTAGGTTATAAACCTTAGGTAAGGGTACCTTAGGCTATAACCGCAAAGGTAAGGATAAGGAATAAACTCAAATAAAGTTTAAAGTGTTAAGAGATGAATTTAAGAAATTCATTATTAAGTAAAGGAGAAGATAAATAAGATTCAAAGAAGAATCTTGAAAGGTTATAAATATAAGAATCTAGAGTTACCCAACTCTGATAATGAAGATGAAAAGTAATAATGAATAGATAGAGTCTATAAAACTAAAAGCATAAAAGAAATCATAATATAATATGATTAAAGGAAAAGATAAGAAGATCGTAAAACAAAATGATCATAAGATAGAAAAGAATCGTAATATAACACGATTAGAAATAAGAGATCACAACGTGATCTGATGAGGTCATAGAAGGAAAGATGATTAATCGAATGATTGAAAACTTTATTGCAGAATTGTTGTACGAAAGTTATACTACGAAATTGTACTATGTAAACTCATAAAAGAGTTATAAATGGTGAGATACGGATTAAATGAAATTCGTATTGAGTAAAGAGGAAGCTAGAATTGTGTGGTATTTCAATTGAGGACTCATGTGATAGCTGAGTTGTACAAACCTTTGTATGGGCAGGAGTTTTGTGTTTGGTCTAATGACTACTTAGTTTATCATATTGATAATCATTGGAAGCTGGTGTCGCATTATTCGCTATATGCATGTTGAGAAGGTGATTCTTTTCTCATGTGTATAATAGATAGGTAGAGAATATAAGGTAAGGAGCGAGTTCTTAAAACTCATACTTATAGTAAATTTGTGACTAATAATCGTATGGTATGTTTTTGAACTCCTAAGCATATGGACAGTCCCTGATTGGTTCTTGGACTACGTATTGTTAGGATAAGTTCCTAAACCCATATTATTATGGAATGTTCTTAAACTTGTGACAACCGGAAATTTTATAAGATCTTGAATGATTAAATTAAAGGTTAAAGTTTAAAATCTAGAGTGCAAATAGAGCATTTATTTAAAATTTTTAAGAAAAACCTATACGGTTTAATAATTGAAAGAGAATTGAGAAAATATGGGTTGTGAAAATCCAAAACCCTAGAAAGAATTTATATGTACTTTTGGTATATACAATAGCGATTTCAGGGACGGAATCCTTATAAGGGGGAAAGAATGTGATAATCCAAAATTTTTGCTTAATTTATGAATGAAGTATAATCAAGTATTTAGGTCACAAAGTAGATGAGGATATTTTTTTAAATACTTTGTGACTTATGTGAAAGATATATGTGATTAAATAAATAAATATATTAAGTATATATATTTATTTATTATATAAAGAAAAACTAAATAGAAAGTTACATAACCTAATTATACATTAGGTATATGAATTAAATAACTTAAAGGTTATAATATGGAAGAATGTTAGTATCTAAAATTTATACTAACCTAAGAGATTACTTTTATTATCTCAATTTATTATTTATTTTAAACCTAATTAAAGTAAGTCTAATTAGGTTATATAATTTAATTTATGTAACTGATTATTAAAATTCCAAATAAGTGGAATACAAACCCTAAATAAATGTTTAGGGTAAGAGAAAATTTGTGTATTGAACACATGCTAATTTACATGGTCCAAACATTTTTAATTAGAGAGCCCAAACTATTTAAATGGGAGCCCAACCTTTGACCCAATTTACATAGATTATCTAGAAGCTAAATAACCCAAAATTATCAATTAAAATAAATCAAAAAGGGGGCTAAAGGAGGGGGGATGCAACCGGTATTGAAAGGAGAATAAGGCATGTGTTGGAAATTTTTTTCAAAGCGTCAGTTACACTCAAGTCATGTGTCTCCATACCACTTGGCCACATTTTGCCCAAGATTTTTCATGGGATTAGAGAGACAATGGAAGATTGTGGGAGATATTATATATATACTTATGATATATATCTATACTTATGATATATATCTATACATTTAGTAGAAATAATTTTTTTTCATTTCATTCTCTTACTTCCAAAAGAGAGAAAGAAAATAAAATAGAAAGAGAAAGAGAAAGGAAGAAATTCAGCAGCCTAAGGAGAGGGAGAAGAGAGGGGTTTGATCCTTGCATATCCCAAGTTCATCTCATATTATAGAAGAAGAAGAAGGAAAGCTCTAAAGGTATAAAACCTAAACTTTAGCTTGGTTTAATTATTTTGGTTGTTTTTAATCAAACCATGGGTTGTGATCTTAAACTCTAAAAACCTTAGATCTATAAATGTTATATAGTGTATTATGTATGGATCTAACCATTTTTGGTGTTGAGAAAACATGATCAATGAAGAAAGAAGCAAAACAGTTTTTACAAAATAGAAAAACTAGTAGACAGCTGCCCCTAAATAGAAAATTTGGGGGTTAACTAGAGGTTCTAGAAAATTCTGGGCTTTTGGTATGTTGTATTACACTAAATAAGCTTTCCATAGACTCCAAAACAAACTAATTCCGACTTCAAAGCAAAGAGTTATGACCATTCAAAGTAGTCGCATCAAAACTGTCTAACCAACTCGGGGTAGTCACCTTGCACGAATTTTCTGAAATTTTGTGTTTAGAATTTGAAAAAGGTCAAAGAATAAAAGTTGTAGTCTCGAAAGTTAGCTTCGTGTGGGCTCAAGAATCGCTCAAAAATATTTTGATACGAAAAAGTTATGACTGTTTTAGCGAGAGAGGGCTAAAGGAGGGGGAAGTATTCCACACATGAAGAGAAATATCACATGTTTATTTATTTTGATAGATTTGCTAAGATTTGGAAGATTTAGTAAGATATTTGAAAGATTTGTAAAGATATTGGAGAGAGAAAGAAAAGATTTGGAAAGATAGGAAAGAGAAAGAGAAGATTTCATGAGATTTTTGGAAGATATGTTAGGAGATTTGTGTTTATATATACAAGATATATCTATACATTTTAAGGCCTATATATATAGCTCCTCTCATTTGCTAGCAAAAGTTAATCTTCATTTCCACTTTCTAAGTTCCTAAAAGAGAGAGACTAATAGAGAGAGAGAGAGAGGGAGAAAACAAAGGGCAGTCGTGGGCTTGAGGGAGAGAAGGAGAAGAGAAATCTTGTCATGCCATCAAGCTTCACCCACATAGCAATTAAGAAGAAGAGGAAAAAGCCTTAAATGTTTGAAAGTCTCCCTAACCTAAAACCTATTTTAGATTTATGTTTACTCTTATGGTTGTTTTAGATCTAGTGATGAACTTATGTTCTTAAACTCTAGAGTATTAGATCTACATGTTTTATGAATTTTCATGCTTGGATGTTACTATTTTATGTGTTGCTGAGCTTTAAAAGGGAAAAAGATGAAAAACAATTTTTGGGTATAAAAACCCCAAAAATCACTCCACTTTGAGGCTTTACCATTTAAAATGTACAAATTATTTGTGTGATCCATCAAAGAGGTATGTTAGATCTATGATTTATCTGCTAAATCAAAATGGTAGAACTCAAAAATATTAAACGAGCAAGTTGTGGCGTTAGTTTTGGCAAAACAGTCCCTACCGACCAAGAATCTGGAAAAAATGGAAAAGTTTTGGCCTGTTTTGACGTGCACTGTTTTGGCCACTTGTGTTGCTCTAATAATCCTGATCTTTTTTGGTATGATAAAATGTTAAGTTGACTATGTCCTGTCCAAAGATGAGAATTTTTGGATGTCTAGAATGGGAGATATGAGTTTTACAAGAAAGTGTGATTTTAAAAGTAAATTGTTAGAACTCGAGTTGTATAACTCAGAAAAGTATGACATGTTTGCAAGAGCTTGTGTATAATAACAGGAGTCTACCGTGTCAATTTCAAATGTTTTGAACAAAGGGATAATATATGATAAATATTGCTATTTTAGACTGTTTTAGCCTATTTAAAAATAGCAAACGAATTTGAAAAATTACATGAAAAATATTTGGTGACTAAAATATCCTATACTAATTTTTCCCAGAATATTAAAAAATAATAAGTTGGTTTGATTTTTTCATGCCTATGAATGAGTTAAGAATAAATGAGAAAATTAAGTTATATTGAGTTATAAAACTTAGAAATGTGATTTTAATGATTAAATGATCATTATATGATATAATAAGACTTTATGAAGATATTTTGATCATTTTAATAAAATGTTATATGAATGGCATGTTATGTGTGTTAAATAAATTAAATAGTAAGAGATATATAATTAAATTAAATTGTTTATAAATAAATAAAATATTATTAAATGATTAATATTATTACTAAGTGATTGAAATATTATTAATCTTGAAATATTATTATATGATTAATAATATTTATAAATGATTAAAATATTATTAAATGATTAATAATATTAGTAAGTAATTAAAATATTGTTAAATGAATAATAATATTTGTAAATGATTAAAATATTATTAATTAAATGATATTAAGAAGTGATTAAGATATTATTAAATGATTAATAATATTAAGAAGTAATCAAAATATTATTAAATGATTAATAATATTTGGCGAGAGTTTTAAGATAATGATTAAATAATTAAAATATTATCAAAAATGATAATATTACTAATAAGTTAAGGAATTATCTAATGTTTGATTATGTGATTAAATGTTAGATAATTTATTTTAAGAATAGTTGAGTTAAGATATGTTATGCTGATTGAAAGATCAATCTTATTAATGATAGGTCTTTTCTAAGAGATTAAAATTAGATTGCGTAGCAGTAATCGATGGGCAAGGCAAGTTCCCTAACTCAAACTTGAGTTATTATTTCAAAGCATGTTAGTGGATAATTATTGTTGATTATTCCACATCTATGCGATTATTGATTCACACTTAGTGCATGTTGGATATGTTCATCAGGTATGAAAGGCTGATCGTTTTGATTACCATAAGGTTCACTTAAATTTGTTCATGGTCATTTTGACCACTCCGCATTATTGATTCAGTCATTCAATCATTGAAATTGATTCATACTCTTTCACAATTATATTACATTGTTGAAAATTTGAAAGCTTATTCCTTTTCAATCATGATATATCCTTCTTATATTTAAACTTGCTGGGCAAAGTAGTTGCTCACTCTTGGTATATCATGATAACATTTTCATATTAAGACGAAGGTTTGAGGAAAGACAAAGACATTGATAAATTTAAAGAGTAGTTTATTATGCGATTACTCATTATGTTACCTTAAATAAGTTGATTGTGTAAATTTTTTTAATTGTTTAAGGTATGTAATGAGTTAAGTTTGTAGACCTTGAAAAAATATTGTAGAATCATTTGAAATGAACAATGTATGTTTATATATATTCTGTATTAGTTATAGAATGTGTAAGAAGATTGTACCGTGACGCACCAGGTCCGAGGTTAATGAGGCCCGGATTTGGGGTCGCTACAACAGCTCCTAATGTTCCAAGTTACACTTTAAGATCCACCAAATTCAAAATTAATCATATCACTAACCAGGTAAATGTAAGAAAGGTGGGAGTCTCTTCGTTGGTACGGTGACTAATTTAATAACGACAAGATCTGTAGGCGTTTACTTTTTGAACCACTTGCCTTGACACCAGTAGTTTGATTAATTTAAAATTTAGTCTCCCCTTGAAGTTTCTTGTTCTAATTGAACTCGAGAGTCCTATGGGCCAATTAACGTCTACTTTATTTTTATTAGGGCAATGTTATGCAAAGTGCAAGTTGGGCTGTTTGTGGGCCAAGAAAGGGTGATGAAATCCCCACCTTATCTTTTTACAGATTGTGCTTTTAATGTTAGATTAAATATGAAAAAGCACAAATAAAAAAAAACTAGCTATAAACAAATAAAATGTCCTAAAATTATATGACTTACGTCAAAAGGAGAAATTTTTGATGTACCTCAATTCTCCAACAATCATCACAGTTTATATTTGACAAAAAAATCTATACGGGATGTGCTCTACGTGAGTGAATACATGAATGCGACAATTAGTATTCTAACTAACAATAAAAACTAAAAAAAACAAGTTACAATTTTTTTAGTTAATAAAAATAATATCAAGAAAAGGGCAATAATAATCTTGTCTTTCTGCACCGTTGATCCGCCTTGATAATCCTGAAAAAAATAATAATATTAGAAATTAAAAAAACGAATTCGAATAAATAAAAATTTAAGAATATAAAATTAAGTTTAGTCCCCAACAACAGCGCTAAAACTTGACGTAATAACAATATTTAACTTTAACTGCACAGTGTCAAATTGAAGAAGTGATAAGTACAGGTCGAACCCACAGAGACTAAATTAATTTTAATGTATCATTAATATCTATTTTAGGTGAATAAGAAATAAAAATTAAAAATTGATTATCTAGAATATAAAAACTAATAACGAGGTAGCAATCTAGGAATCTGAATTCATTAAATAATAACATAACATATAATTCAATCTCTTCTATTTTTATAACTAACTATGATTTTGATCTCCCTTCCCTTTAATTAATTGAATAATTTTAAAATTAACGTGGGTAATCATATACTATGAAAATTTAAGAATTAGCTATGACCCATCAAAACTTTTTCGAGTAAGCATAGATTATGAAAAATCATATCTTAACTTAATAATCTATCAAAACCTCTAATTAATTTAAAATCACATAAGAACTATAAAACGAAGGTATTTCAATAACAAAATATGAAGGCAAAATCAATTAAACATAAAAACATAAATAATAGAAGAGATGAAAAATATTATCATGAATAATTATTTAATTTTATTTTCATTCTAGATTAAAGAAATTAGTTAGACATGGAAAATAATTAAACTAACTAAAACAAAGAGAATAAGAAGATTAAAAATAAATAAGAAAACTCCCTTTAATTAAAGATCATCCAACGAACGTGTAATGAATAAGTAATTTAATCTACTCATACTCCTAATCCTACTCCTAACCTAAATTAATACAATCTTCTCTTCTCTAAAGCAATAGACCTATTTATAGGGAAAATAAATTTGTGCCTTAATTTAGATACATTGAACTTAGTCTCTTTTGTTTCATTTCCATGTAAGTTTCAACTTTCTAGTGATAATCAACTTCTCACAGAGATCTTCTAGATAAAGAGATCTTCTAGATAGTCTTTTTCTCTTTTGTTGTATTTGACTTGAACACCAAGATTTTTCCACCTCTTTTCTTCTGTTGTAGGATTCTTCTTGGATATTTCCTTCTATGAATAAGAGCATTAAATATCGCTTGATCACCAAGATTTTGACTTTATTACAACAAATATTAAATCCTACAAAATAAAATAAAAATATTAATAAAATAAACTAATATAATTAAAAAGACAAAATTAGGGATAATAAAATATATGAATTATGTGTACCTATCAAGCACAACCTAAACAAATTCTCATGCTAAATTAAAAAGAAGTAAAAACTTATTATAATTCAAAAACATTACCGAATCGCATTGCATAATTCTAAAACGCTATAATTCCCTCCAACAGATTAATAATGCAGTTCAGTTCGATACATTTATTATAAACAAAGATGCAAGATTCCTCCATTTCTTTTATTAAAAAAAAAATTGAATATTATATGGTTAAATAATTTCCATGCATTATAAGGGTTGATTTTATCTCATGAAACATTGCAGACCTTGGCCTTCTACAACTCGAACAATATAATTGTGACTGGATTAACCTCATTAAACAGTCAAATGTTCCACAGAGTGGTCTATGGATACCGGAATCTCAAACTAAAAGGAATAAAGATCTCAGCTCCGGGCAACAGCCCAAATACTGATGGAATTCACGTGCAATCCTCGTCGGGAGTCGGCATATATATTTATCTATCAAATTGGTACCGGAGATGATTGTATCTCATTAAGCCTCGGCACTACTAACACATGGATTGAAAGCGTTTTCTGCGGCCCCGGTCACGGCATAAGGTTTATATTAATTAATTATTTTCATTAGCAAAACCAGCTACTTAGTTAATCATGTACGGATTATCTAAGTAGTTGAATATTTTATATTTTCTTTTTTATTATGTTCCAAAACTAAAAGTACATTTTTTTAGTTTCTTTCAGAATTAGGTATACATTTTTAGTTTTAAACTATAAATTAAGTATATCAAGTTTTTAATATATCATTACCTATACGTACATATGATATATATATATATATATAATGATATATATATCATATATCATTCGAAAAATTATAATGCTAAGGTAGCATTTGGATTTAAGGATATGAAAGGAAGAGATTTGGTATTGACCTAGTGAAGTACACAAGTTTGATTTATATGTAATTTTGTAAATGTGGATTTCGAATAACAAAATGAGCTGATGTGAGACTTGTAATGGATGAGTTTGAAAATTCCATCGTATATTTGAAAGCTGAGTTTTTTTGTTTTGTTTACATCCTCACTTTTGGAGCAATGCAATTACAAATAAAGAAATTAATATCAATAAAAAAATATTAATTCGTAATAATATTATAAGCGTTAATATCATAATCTGTTTGCTTGCCAAATCATCAGATAACGAGCCAAAATCTGTACAGAAAAGGAAACAAGCACACTGAAAAGCTTGACGACGGAGGCCGTCAAGAGATAGCTCCGGTATAAGAGTAAGTTCATGCTACAAAACGTCAATAATGGAGACATGTAATTGTTTGTGTAAAGTAGATAAAATGTCATTACGTGTAACCTAAATTATGGTAGTGTATTTATAGCTACTCACACCGCTTTGTGTTGTTTTTTATACAAAATAATATATTACAAAGTTAAATAAAAATAAATATATTTATATATTTTGGTGATGTACCATTAAAAGAATTTAATGTGTAAATTAATGAGTTATAATTAATATATTTATGGAGATTTTGTAACTGCTAATATATATTAATACCTATTAAAAAGATATTACCGTTGCATGTTTAATATTACCACTACTATATATATAAAGATATGTTACCGTTGCAACACATATATGTATACATACGTTGGCTGCTATTATGATATGGAGAAGGAAGGCTCATATATATATATATATATATATATATATATATATATATATATATATATATATACTGTACTTGGTGCTAATATATATATATATATATATATATATTCTATTCTTCTTCATATATATAATATTATTTATATATATATGTGGTAATTTTTGAGTTTGAGTAAGAAAAAATAGAACTTGTTCATGGGTCATTTAACTATTTCAAGTGTTGGTTAGTTGGGTGAAGAGTCGTTGAATCTTGGAGTAGGATTTCGTCAGTCACCTTAGCACCGAGAAAAGTTTTCCGAGGGGCGAAATTTTTATTTAAGGACATGCACTGCACGCCTCTGCTCAACATAATCGATAAGTCAAATTTTTGCCATTTATTTATTTGATAGTTAAATTCTATTTTATTCGTATTTTTCCAAAAATCTTAATTAGAAATTATACTTTTACAAGACCTTATTTATATGAATAAGGTTTTATTATTCATGTGAGGCGAGTTTTGTGAAACAAACAAATAAACATAATGAAAATAATTTTTTTTAGTACAATATTTCACCAACAAATTTTCCTAATGTTGTACGAAAGACGTTTCTGTAGCAGTGATATGAGATTGTTCCTTAGAGCTCATTATTCATATTTCATTCAGTTCCTCGACCAGTTAGATGAACCCCTTCTCCACCTGTCCTCTCTTCCCATCAACTGTGTGGATAAGAAAAGGTCTAAAGTTCCTTTTTGACATTAATTTTAATAATTTGATTTAATTTTTATTGTTTTAGCATTTTAGCATTATATCTTAGAAAGTCATACGGGATATATGTGACTTGTTATGCATGTTTGTACGCATTCATAAACTAAACCCGGTATGCATGCTTTAATATTCTTGAAAGCTTTATGAGTCATTTAAACTCAATGAAGCATTGTATATGTTACTAGACGTTAGCTAATGGTAGTGAGTTGGAAAGGCGTTGCCCAAACTGATTGGGTGTTTTACTTCATTCTGCAATTTAACGGTAGCAGTGATTGTATTATGGCTTAATAAGACATCTTGTCTTCTTAGTGTCAAATATTTATTCTGACATTCAAGAATCTACTTACTGAAAATGTCAAAGTGTGTACCAATTTCTTTATAGCTTATATTCATAATTTGTTTTCCCTGATTGAATATCCTCGGAATCCTCTTCAAGCTCCTTTAGTCCTTTCTTGGTCTGGCAATGCCGATTTTTGAAGGGGAAAATGTTTCGCCTATATGTAGATATTTGAAAGTTTAAAATTTCAATTCTCAATATGAATAGTCAAGTTTGAATATTCGTGTGTGTATAATATGTATATAAAGTTACCTGTGGGTGAAAACTAGAAAAACACCTTTTGAGCTTTGGAAAAATCATTTACCTAATTTGAAATACCTTAAAGTGTGGGCGTGTCTTGCTAAGGTAATGTTAATCCTGTTAGGATTCCGTATGATTCTTGTTTACATTTAAAAAAAAACATGAGGGACCTAGTGTATCTCAATCTGAGTATGCCCAAATCATAAGTTGCTTAATGTATCTTACTAATTGCACAAGACCTGATATATCTTATGCAGTTAATAGACTCAGCAGATACACTCATAATCCTAATAAGGATCATTGGACTGCTTTATGTAGAATACTCAAGTATCTGTGAGGTACTATTGGATTTGGTTTGTATTACTGCGGTTATCCTGCAGTTCTTGCTATAGTGATGACAACTAAATCTCTGATTCAGATGAAATCAAATCCACGAGTGGCTACATATTTACCCCTTAGGAAGAGGAGCAGTTTCTTGGAAGTCTACTAAACAGACTTGTATAGCTCGCTCTACTATGGAGTCTGAGTTTATTGCCTTAGAGAAGGCAGGTTCTGAAGTAGAATGGCTCAAAAATCTTTTGGGAAATATTCCTTTGTGGGCGAGACCAGTTCCATCTGTGCTCTACATTGTGATTGTCAAGCTGTTATAGGCAAAGCTAAAAATAAGAGTTATAATAGCAAGAGTAGACATATACGGCTAAGACATAATATTGTGAGACAGCTGTTATGTGATGGGATTATATCCCTTAACTTTGTAAGATCAGAGTTAAATCTTGCGGATCCTCTGACAAAGCTACTAAGCAAGAGGCTAGTGAGCAATACATCGAGGGGGATGAGACTACTGTCTATTACAAAAATTAACAGTGATGGTAACCCAACCTATATGAATGGTAATCCCACGAAGTAGGTTCATATGGGTAACAACAAGTCATTGGTTGATTGCTTGAGACACTATCCATTTGATACATATTTGAGTTCATCCCTATGGTGTAGGATAGTGTAATTCTACAGTGTTAGAGGTTGAGTTATATACTCTTAATGTTTTTCATAGTCCTGTTGGGTGATGTGTTTAACTGTAGAACACATTTGATGAAAACTGTGACGCCCCCAAAATAGGAATACATCACCCATCTTGAGTCGCCAAATACATCGTACAAAATTCAAATACAACTTAATTATACAATAGTCGTGTAAAATACGACAAAACATAATCTAATAGTTTCAATAAGAATATTGTCATCTAGACAATATCCACACTCAATGGAATCCTCATTATATTTATTGTCACACTATTTTATACAATAGTGAGGACTACTAAAACAATCATCTGGACCGTCAATCCGTTCCCCGACTTGTCCCAGCTATATTCTCATTTCCTGAAGAGAACAGTGAAAGAAAGGGTGAGCTCAACTAGCACAGTAAAAAATATTATGACTAAGATAATGCAGAATAAATTATCCTTAGCCTTCAACAGTATAACAACTGATAGAATACAATAGACAACAAGTTTTATATCAACAACTGCAGCGGAAATAAGCAATTCATTAGAAGAGTCAAGTAGAGCATAAAATCTACTGTCTTCTATGATTTAAAAAGTTTTTCATCAACTTTATCACTGAGACTCGGCTTAATAAATAAAATCGAATCATCCCTGCACCACGGCCAAGGATATTCATGTAATCATCAATGGTCATGATTATACCGAATAATTTCTGATCATAATCATACCAATAACTGTCCATCAACGAACTACAAGCCAATGAGGACTTTTACCACATCATTCGTCACATTACGGTCATGATTATACCAAATAATTCCTGGTCATAATCATACCAAGTCCATCTATGCACGTAAGCCAAAGATGACTTTAATCACAATATAAGCATGAGGATGATGACAATAACATTATTATTCAATAAAATAAGTTCAAGGATAAATTTTAAAGATTTATAATTTAATTTATCCAGCAATCTATAACGTCCAACGTGACGCCCCCAAAACAGGTATACATCACCCATCTTGAGTCGTCAGATACATGATACATAAATCCAAATACAACTTAATTATACAACGATTAATGTAAAATACAACAAAAACATAAATAGAGAGTTTAAACAAGAATATTGTCATCTAGACAATATCCACACTTAATGGTGTCCTCATTACAATTATTATCACATTATTCCGTAGAATAGTGAGGACTACTAAAGCCATTTATCGTGGACCATCACTCCATTCCCCGACTCGTCCCAGCTATATTTCATTTCCTGAAGAGAACAATGAAAGAAAAGGGTGAGCTCAACTAGCCCAGTAAGAATTATTATGACTAAGATAATGCAGAATAAATTATCCTTAGCCTTCAACAGTATAACAACTAATGGAATATAATAGACAACAAGTTTTAGATCAACAACTGCAGCGGAATAAGCAATCCATTAGAAGAGTCAAGTAGAACATAATGTCTACTATCTCTTTTAAATTAAAAGTCCATCATTAATATTTCATTCCTGTAATACTCAACAACAGTTCTTTGTTATACCCAATACAAAAAGAACTATCATCACCCGTCTTCACCTAAACCACCAAAGATTATAGTTAAATCCACAATTCATATTTATAATCATATAACTCAACAGTTTCTCCTTGCCACAAAGGCTTAATAGAACTTTTACTCAATATCCTTACCCCAAAGGCTAAAGATATTCAAATGTAATAACAATGATCATACCAATCAGTTGTCTACCTTTGCACTACGGGCCAAAGATATTCAATTATAAAACCAATGGTCATGATCATACCAATTAATTGTCTGTCAGTGCACTACAGCCAAAGACATTCAACTGTTAACTAATGGTCATGATCCTACCAATCACATCATCGAATTATCCATGCACTACGGGCCAAAGATATTCGTTATTATCACCAGTGGTTATGATCATGTCATACATCTGTCCATCTTTGCACGTAAGCTAAAGATATACAACTATAAAACCAATAATCAACAGTCCATCTTTGCACGTAAGCCAAAAAATATACAACTGTAAAACCAATAATCAACAGTTCATCTATGCACATAAGCCACAGATGACTTGCATCACAATATAAGCATGAGGATGATGACAATTATATAGGCATTAATCAAACGAAATCAAGGATAAAGATTAAAGTCTTTAAATTTATCCAGAGTTTAAAAATATCCAAATTGTCAACATGATACTGCTTTGTGGAGTAAAATTCAAGAATAATATTCATGTACCAAAAATAATTTGGACAGAAAAGAAATATATTTTTCGGGTGAATAATACCCCGTGAATAGTAACTCGTAACAGAAAAATACCAAAGAAAACGATATTTCATAACGAGTACAAAAGAAATGATATCCCAGATGAGTATAATAGAATATTCAAAACTGCAAATGAATTTTCACCCGCTATGCGGTAATCCACGTAGACAGATCATTTCCACAATTTAATAAAAAATGAATACAAAGGATCATTCACCATGCATGCGGTAATCCACATAGATGTTATTCCAATGTAATAATAAAGAATGGAATAATGAAGAATTCACCATGCATGCGATGATAATCGCATGCATGTGTTATTCCCAATGTAATAATAAAGAATGGAACCAGTCATGCGCGTAATACTCACGCATGGGATATTCCAACGTAATAATAAAGAATGGAACCAGTCATGCGTAATCCGCATGCATGTGATATATTCCAATAGAATAATAAAACGAGAATAACAACAGAAATTCACCGGGCATGCGATGGGCCGCACGATGCAAGTTATTCCAACAGAATAATAAAGAATAGAATAACGTAAGAATTTTACCATGTATGCGGTATTGGCATGAGATGATAAAAGTTATTCCAACATAATAATAAAGAATGGAATAACAATAGCTCTCTTCATGAATACGAAAGAATAATACCCCTTACCTCAAAAGAAGACTGGATACTAGAATAGTGAGGTAACAGACTTCTCTTCTTCTTTCTCTATATAATTTCTCTCTATAATAATTGCTCTATAGCTTTAGTGAGTTGGTGAAAAATAATGAAGGAATGAGCTTCTATTTATAGGAAAATATAGCTTCGATAATTACACGTTTTGGGGCTCGAAATATTATAGTATAATACCTTCCTCTTTTCCTTCATTTTTAATTTAGTCCTGCAAGTATTATCAAACTTGCACCACCTCCCCTAATAGTAAATCATGTGAATCAATAGTAAATCATGTGACTCAATAGTTCTAGACATGTGAAAATACGAATTGCAGTATAGTACCTCCATCTATACCTCCATTTTTAACTTAGTCATGCAAGTATTATAAATCTTGCACCAACTCCCCTAATAGTAAATGAATGTGAATCAATAGTACAGACATGTGAACAAATAGTTATAATCGTGTGAATCAATAGCAGTTAATTGCTCATTTATCCGATTAATTACCCGATTAGTCAATATAAACTCCAGACATCTATTATTATCAAAATAAATGTCAATTTTCACTAACACTAATAATTCCAACACAATGGAACTATCAATTTCATCTTTAATCAACACGAAATTATTCATCATTAATATTATAATTCACAATATTTAATAATCAGGTCGTTCCTAAGAAAGAGGAGGCTTTCCGATAAGGATTTCTCCTTATTGGCGCGCAATTAGGTGACCAAACCTCTACTTGACAGAACTTTTAGACATTGTCAATATTGCAAATAATAATATGAATAACATTGTCGTCTCAATTATTGATTTAATAATATAAAATATTGTGACAATAATTGAATAAAACCGAGTTACTTCTCACGTAAGCATCAACAATCAATACCGTGTGCTACTATGCAACCACGCGTATTACTGTACTTTTATCACCGATTATTTTATGACAACTTGCTTACTTTGAAAAAATTTCAAATATCACCCTTAACTTTAACCTTTTTATCAATTTAACGATTTACTAAATAGAATAATTATTAGAAAATTGAATACTTTCATTTCATAAAATTCGGGGTCTCACATCCAAATTGTCAACATGATACTACTTTGTAGAGTAAAATTCAAGAATAATATTCATGTACCAAAAATAATTTGGACAATATTACTGGAATAGTGAGGTAGCAGACTTTTCTTCTTCTTTCTCTCTATAATAATTGCTCTATAGCTTTAGTGAATTGGTGAGAAATGAAGGAAGAATGAGATTCTATTTATAGGAAAATATAGTTTCGATAATTACACATTTTGGGGCTCAAAATATTACAGTATAATACCTTCCTCTTTTTCTTCATTTTTAATTTAGTCCTACAAGTATTATCAAACTTGCACCACCTCCCCTAATAGTAAATAATGTGAATCAATAGTTCAATCATGTGAATCAATAGTTATAATCATGTGAAAATACGAATTACAGTATAGTACCTCCATCTATACCTCCATTTTTAACTTAGTCATGCAAGTATTAGCAATCTTGCACCAACTCCCCTAATAGTACAAGAATGTGAATCAATAGTACACACGTGTGAATAAATAGTTATAATCATGTGAATCAATAGCAATTAATTGCTCATTTATCCGGTTAATTACCCGATTGGTCAATATAACTTCCAGACATCAATTTTTATCGAAATAAATGTCGATTTTCACTAACACTAATAATTCCAACACAATGGAATTATCAATTTCATCTTTAATCAACACGAACTTATTCATCATTAATATTATAATTCACAATATTTAACAACCAAAATGTTCCTAGGAAAGAGGGGCTTTTGTGGCGCCCCAAAATAGGTTCATTCCATCCAACCCATTCTCGAGTCGCCAAATACATGGTGCGTAAATAACTACAACTTTATTAATACATTTGTCGTGCAAAATACGACAACATATATATCATCATGAGTTTAAATACAATTATTGTCTTCTAGACAATATACATACCCAAATAAATCCTCATCACAATTATTTATACATTATTTTACAAAAATGGTGAGGACTACTAAACAACTCTCTCTAGAACCTTCATTCCATACCCCGACTAGTACTCGCTACATTCTCGCCTCCCCGAGAAGAAAAATGGAACAACAAGGAAAAGGGTGAGCTCAACTAGCCCAAAGAAGAATATTATGACTAAGATAATATACAACAAATTATCGTTAGTCTTCAACAGGAAAAAATCTAATAGAATACAATAGACAACAAATTTTAAATCAATATTCGTAGCGGAAATAATAATTCATTAGAAGAGTTAAGTAGAGAATGCAAACTACTATCTTCTATATATGAAATTTAAAACTTCATCGTCGATATTTTATCCTCGTAACATCAATCAATATACATCCGAATCAAATATTCATCTTTGCACTACTGAGCCAAAGATATTCATCGATCGGTCATGTTCATCTCAACACTGCTCATCTTTGCACTACGGGCCAAAGATATTCATCGATCATTGGTCATGTTCATCTCAACACTGCTCATCTTTGCACTATGGGCCAAAGATATTCATCAAGAAATCATTCATCTTTGCACTACTGTGCCAAAGATATTCAAGAATATCATCATTTAGGACCGAGGATGATGAAAAATATTTCAAAGAAAAGCGAATCCAAAGTGAAACAAAAGAACAAGTATTATGGATTTGTACTTTAAACAATCCGAGTTCAAAATACTTCATAAATAATCATAATCAAGTAAAATTCAAGAATGATCAAAACATGGATACAATCAAAGCTAGTATCCATAATAGATATTTTGACGAAAAGAAGAAATTTCATTTTTCTATGAATAGTCTTGAGTATTCGTGAATAGTCTTGATATCGTGAATAGTCTTAGATATCGTGAATAGTAACTCAAACACCAAAAGATAGAAATTTCACAAAAAAACATCTTCACGCTTCATGAATAGTACTCGTGAATAAGAACTCGTGAATAGTAACTCATGAATAGTAACTCGTGAATAAGAACTCATGAATAGTAACCCCGACATGAAAAAGTTCTAAATTTGATAAAAAGTTCCAACCAATATTTCAAAGATAATGATATTGAAGAAATAATATCATTTGAGAAGAAAATAACATCCCTTACCTCGAAAAGACAAGATTTCTAGTTGAAACACCTGGATATAAAGCTATGACTTGAACTTGCAGACCAGATAGCAATACTCAAAGTATACTCAAAATACTCACAAGAATACGCTCGATAATATAGAGAGAAAACTTGAGCTTTACGGTGTGATTTTCAATTCTAACCTAAGCACCTATTTATAGAAATTGCTTAGAACACCAAAAGCGTAAAATTGAATATAATAATATTATATATAAACAAAATTCATACGCCCACATCTTGAATCTGAATTCAGCCACCATGCACATGTTAAATAAGCCTACAACATATAAAAAACGTTTTTCTTAAAAAACATAATTAAAACTTCCAAAAATCAATTATTTCAGAGCTTCGAAACTTAAATAATTCATAATAATGAGCCCTTTTATCAGAAAATTCGAATCTCGCGACTTTTTATAGGAAATTCCATTATCTACAACTTTGCAGAAGGAAGTTTTTCCAAATTCCAAACAGAAATTAACCAAAATCCACAAACGGACGATTTTACAGGCTATAATCAAATTTCAGTCAATAAATGGGGTCCACCACACACACAAAAACATGTGTTAATTATTTAATGCCACAAAATACTCTTCCCTCCTCATATACTCATATATCCCACATTCATTATAAAAATATCACCGTTAATATATTATTAAAATAATATATTTAAATGAATTATTTTATCGAGAAAAGATAAAATATTAATTTTCAACAATTGTCATTTTAAAAATTTTCTCCATCTATATCCACATAAAATCAATATTTTTCTCATCATATAAATCAATAATTAATTATTCATAAATAATATTACGAGAATCACAATCTCGGCAACCGGTAGTTCTCCAGGAAAGAGGGGGCTTTTCAATAAGGATCTCTCATCTGGCGCCGCATTAGGTGACCAAACATCTCCTTGAGATGTAACTTTTAGACATTGCCAATAATGTTATCTAATAATATTATTCGGATAATATGAATTATTGCTTCGATAATGAAAATATTTGTATAATGATAATTATTGAAACAACAATGAATATAAAATATCAATGTAGCAATTATTAAATCAATAAAATATCGAGCAAGAATTATCGTAACAATTATTGAGTAGTGTCTTCTTACGTAAGAATCAATAATTGGTGCAATACTGTGTGCTTCTGCTCAACAACGCGTATTAGTGTGTTTTTTAACCACCGGTATTCCAACAAGATAATACTGCAATAACTACGCTGCGTTATTTATAAACAACTTATATTTGTCGTTTTCTTCATCCAATCGCTTTTCAGCTATGGGGCCCACAAAAGATGCATACTGGTCGTCATTTAATATTCCCCGACAATAATGAATATTTTATAACCACTTGCTTATTCAAATATTTATGTATTTTACCCATAACTATCCACATTAATCAAATCAACCCTTACTATTTCAAAATAATAAATAGAGGAAAATAAATTTCATTTATTAATAATTTGGGGTCTTACAACCTCCCTCCTTATGAAATTTCGTCCCTCGAAATTGACGTCGTACGAATGGGTGTTTCAAAAGATGAGAATACCTCGCTTTCATTTCCGCTTTCCAACTCCCGTGTCATTTCCTCAATAGCATGGTTTCTCTACAAAACTTTAACTTGTGGTATAACCTCGAGACATAGGACATGTTTTTCCTCTACAAGATCTTGACAGGTACCTCCTCGTACGTTAAGTCTTCGGCTATCTCGTCTGGTTCTAACTCAATGACGTAGTTCAGGTCATCCATATATTTACGTAACATCGATACGTGAAAAACGTTATGAACACGCGTCATACTTGGCGGTAAAACGAGTCTATAGTCCACAGTTCCTATTCGATCGAGAATTTTAAATGGATTATTAAATCGAAGGTTTGAGCTTTCCTCACCTCACCGATTCTCTCGCTTTTGAAATAACAACTTCTTGCACCTCCTTCTTCAAATTCATCACCCGGTGTGTGCTTTGAATAACTTTTAACTTTATCGATTAAAGTCGATTATACTCGTATATCATCACGTGGGTAACTAGAGTTTTCATCTCCATCTCTTTTATTTGTAAATTATTCAAATGAGTCTTTGACAATATCGTACTTTCGTGCTTGTATACGATCTTCTACTCAACACGCCGCCTACCACGCTCGCTTTTCCGGATGGCATGGTCGAACATGTCTTTGAAATGAGTCTCTTCTTGAGTTCTTCAAGCTCTTCCCACATTCCTTGCTCCATTTGAATTTGTATCTCTACGAGTCACCTTCGTTAATGGAATAGCGATTCGAGAATATCCTTCAACGAATCTCCGATAATAACCAACTAAGCCTGAAAGCTACGTGTTTCGATTATCGACTTAGGTTGTTCTCAACTCGCGACTCATATCCCAACCTTGGATAAGACGTTACAATGACACATATCGCTTTACTATCGCATGAATATGGTGTCCCCTACGGAGAGTCCGGCGGTGCATTCCACAAAGGAAGTCACCAGATAAAGGCTCAGTACCAAATTTATAGTTGAATTTTTAACTCCTCAAGTTCAATAGAGTCATTCGATATGAGATTTTAGAAATGAGTTTTGTCTGGGGTTCAAAGTCGATACAAAATTTAATATCGATCTTTGGAAGTAAGCCAAGAAATTCTTCAGAAATACGTCGAAAAAATTCAATAACAACAGAATATTATTCAAATCGACGTGTCTTTATTCAAATCCATAACATGGACTAAGAAAACTTGACATCCGTAATAAACAAATGACTTCATGGCTTGATATGAAAATGTTTGACTACAATGGTTTGATTGCTTGAATTCAACAACAAAGTTGCTTAGGAATATGAAAACTAACAACCTTACGAAAGAAATCAATTTCTAAGGCATGATGAGTAGTTAACTTTAAAATCACATCAAAAGCAAATATCTCTATAGAAATAAGGTTAACAAGTAATGTGATAGTGCCAACCTGAATCAAGCAAGATTTCTAAACAACGGATGTAATGAAAGTTTCTCTAACTGAGTCTCCATAAATAGGTCAAAGTCTAATTTCTCCATAGTCAAGTTCAAACGCGTTGAGCGCAAGCAAGAGAGATAAAAGAATGGGTAGAACCAGATTCTAGTAAGGTATAAACTTCGCAAGAATTTATAATTAACTAACCCGCGCTAACTTCATTCGGGTTCCTCGCTTTTGAGAAGTCACGAAAAATGCTCTTCCAATGAATCGTTGACTTTGACTTTTCTACAGATCCGCCTCTGGTGCCAACGTCCCAACCGGACTTGATTTCGCTTATAGGACAAAATCGAGCTATGTGACCATCTTTTCCACAACTAAAACATACCTTGGAAGGCTTTGAACAGTTTGACCTTATATGTCCCTCTCTCTCCGCATCTCAGTAGCATCTAACCGGCGATCGTTCTCTTCCCTAGAATTTGTTCTTTGGTGTTTGATCTTTGCTCCGACGCCTTCCGTCATCGTTAAATCTTCTCTTTTAGATTGGACATCTCTTTCCATAATATCAACGCGTCGTGCGGCTTTTACCCATGCATCACTCATTCTCACTCGTTCGATTATTTCTTCTTTCACTTCGATTCCACTTTATCATCTTATACTCGCGCGAAAGAGTGCTTCATTCAAGCATCACATATCGGGTAACATAAGCTTGAATCGTTGCATCCTTTTGCTCCACGACCGCCGCAATTCTTGACTGCTTCTTCTAACTCATGAATACGATTTTGCAATTCTACATTTTGATCATAAAATACCTCTAATAAACTCTCTTTAGGTACCTCTTCTTCCTCTTCTTCCTCACTCTCACCGTTACCTCCTCTGCGATTATCTCTAAAATGCAACTATCAATTCTTCACTCACCACACGGATATCTCTAATTCCTTCTTCGCTTGACATCACATTATCCTCGTCATGGCGATTAGAGGTGTCTCCACGATCTCATTCACTCCAATCATTAATATTCTCATTCGACATTCTCAAATCATCGTCATAAAACAAGGGTTAATTAAGGAAATCAATATATCACATAATATCCCTATATACTTGACCAACTAACAAATAAGCTTAGGTAGGACACACTAGCGAAGGATTTACTCGTCTCTCCCTCCTAGTTCTATTCCCCGATCTCCGCCAGAGATCATATAACTCTTTCTCGATATTAACCGTGGCCCCCCAAAATAGGTTCATTCCATCCAACCCATTCTCGAAATCGCCAAATACATGGTACGTAAATAACTACAACTTTATTAATACATTTGTCGTGCAAAATACGACAACATATATATCATGAGTTTAAATACAATTATTGTCTTCTAGACAATATACATACCCAAATAAATCCTCATCACAATTATTTATACATTATTTTACAAAATGGTGAGGACTACTAAACAACTCTCTCTGTAACCTTCATTCCATACCTTTACTAAGTACTTTCGCTACATTCTCGCCTCCCGAGAAGAAAAATGGAACAACAAGGAAAAGGGTGAGCTCAACTAGCCCAAGAAAAGAATATTATGACTAAGATAATATACAACAAATTATCGTTAGTCTTTAACAGGAAAATCTAATAGAATACAATAGACAACAAATTTTAAATCAATATTCAGAAGGCGAAATAATAATTCATTAGAAGAGTTAAGTAGAGAATGCAAACTACTATCTTCTATATATGAATTTAAAAGTTCATCGTCGATATTTTATCCCTGTAACATCAATCAATATACATCTGGAATCAAATATTCATCTTTGCACTACAGGCCAAAGATATTCATCAGTCGGTCATGTTCATCTCAACACCTGTTCATCTTTGCACTACGGGCCAAAGATATTCATCAGTCGGTCATGTTCATCTCAACACCTGTTCATCTTTGCACTATGGGCCAAAGATATTCATCAAGAAATCATTCATCTTTGCACTACAGGCCAAAGATATTCAGTAATATCATCATTTAGGACTGAGGATGATGAAAAATATTTCAAAGAAAATGAATCCAGTGAAACAAAAGAACAAGTATTATGGATTTGTACTTTAAACAATCCGAGTTCAAAAATACTTCATAAATAATCATACTGAAGTAAAATTCAAGAATGATCAAAACATGGATACAATCAAAGCTAGTATCCATAATAGATATTTTGGACGAAAAGAAGAAATTTCATTTTTCGGTGAATAGTGCCGTATTCGTGAATAAGTCAGAGTATCGTGAATAAAGGTCAGATACGTGAATAGTAACTCTCGACACCAAAAGATAGAAATTTCACAAAAAAAACATCTTCACGCTTCATGAATAGTACTTTCGTGAATAGTAACTCGTGAATAGTAACTCATGAATAGTAACTCGTGAATAAGAACTCATGAATAGTAATCCCGACATGAAAAAGTTCCAAATTTGATAAAAGTTCCAACCAATATTTCAAAGATAATGATATTGAAGAAATAATATCATTTGAGAAGAAAATAACATCCCTTACCTCGAAAGACAAGATTTAGTTGAAACACCTGGATATAAAGGCTATGACTTGAACTTGCACATGATAGCAATACTCAAAGTATACTCAAAATACTCACAAGAATACGCCGATAATATAGAGAGAAAACTTCAGCCGGGTGTGATTTTCAATTCTAACCTAAGCACCCTATTTATAGGAAATTGCTTAGAACACCAAAGCGAAAAATTGAATATAATAATATTATATATAAACAAAATTCATACGCCCACATCTTGAATCTGAATTCAGCCACCATGCACATGTTAAATATGCCTACAACATATAAAAACGTTTTTCTTAAAAACATAATTAAAACTTCCAAAATCAATTATTTTGAACTTCAAACTTAAATAATTCATAATAAATAGCCCTTTTATCAGAAAATTTGAATCTCGCGAATTTTTATAGGAAATTGCATTATCTACAACTTTGCAGAAGGAAGTTTTTCCAAATTCCAAACAAAAATTAACCAAAATCCACAAACGGACGATTTTACAGGCTATAATCAAATTTCAGTCAATAAATGGGGTCCACAGACACACAAAACATGTGTTAATCATTTAATGCCACAAAAATACTCTTCCTCCTCATATACTCATATATCCCACATTCATTATAAAAATATCACCGTTAATATATTATTAAAATAATATATTTAAATGAATTATTTTATCATAAAAAGATAAAATATTAATTTTCAACAATTGTCATTTTAAAAATTTTCTCCATCTATATCCACATAAAATCAATATTTTCCTCATCATATAAATCAATAATTAATTATTCATAAATAATATTACAGAATCACAGTATTGGCAACCAGGCCGTTCCTAGGAAAGAGGGGCTTTCCAATAAGGATCTCTCCTTACTGGCGCGCAATTAGGTGACCAAACCTCTCCTTAGACAGAACTTTCTAGACATTGCCAATAATGTTATCTAATAATATTATTCAGATAATATGAATTATTGCTTCGATAATGAAAAATATCGTATAATGATAATTATCAAAACAACAAAGAATATAAAATATCAACGCAAAGAATTATTAAATCAATAAAATACTCGAATAAGAAATTATCGTAACAATTATTGAGTAGTGTCTTCTTACGTAAGAATCAATAATTGGTGCAATCTTGTGTCTATCGTTCAACAACGCGATTAGTGTGTTTTAACCAATCGGTATTCCAACAAGATAATCTGCAATAACTACGCCGTTATTTATAAACAACTTATATTTGTCGTTTTCTTCATCCAATCGCTTTTTAGTTATGGGGCCCACAAAAGATCATACCGTCATAATTTTAAATATTCCCGACAAAGATCTAATATTCCACGACCAAACGAATATTCCCCGACAATAATGAATATTTTATAACCACTTGCTTATTCGAAATATTTGCGTATTTTACCCATAACTATCCACATTAATCAAATCAACCCTTACTATTTCAAAATAATAAATAGAGGAAAATAAATTTCATTTATTAATAATTTGGGGTCTTACAGCTTTCCTATAAGGATTTCTCCTTATTGGCGCGTAATTAGGTGATCAAACCTCTCCTTGACAGAACTTCTAGACATTGTCAATATTGCAAATAATAATATGAATAACTTTGTCGTCTCAATTATTAATTTAATAATATAACATATTATGCGATGATCTTTGTGACAATAATTGAATCAATAATATGAGATATGATGATCGTGATTCTTTGTAGCAATAATTGATATAACCGAGTGACTTTTCACGTAAGCATCAATAATCAATACCGTGTGCTACTATGAAACCACGCCAGACATCGTACTTTTACTACTACGGGTAGTTCAACAGTTTTAACGGTAACACTTTCGCCGTTATTTTTATAAAAGATAATTCTGTCGTTTTCTTACTACGACAATACTTCCGTTGTTGGGTCCACCAGTGATTGTGTTGTCGTACGGATATTCCCCGACCAATCGAATATTATATAACAACGACCATGTGAAGACGACAAATCTTGGTAAAGCGGTTCTAAGGAGGAGAACGACCACCCATCATATCTTATATAAATGCGGGAAAGAGGGACATATCACCCAAACTATCCACAACAATTCAAGGTATGCTATAATTGTGGAAAGGAAGGACATATCGCTCGAGATTATCTGATAGCGAAACCTAGTTCAATGAGGGACGGTGACTCAAAAGATCATCCTGAAAAGTCAAAGTCAACGATTCCTAAAGAGCGTTTGTTGTGATTGGTCAAAATGCGAGGAACCCAAATGAGGTGATCACGGGTAAGCTATTTATAAATTATTGCGAAGTTTATACCTTACTTGATACCGGTGCTACCCATTCATTTATCTCTCCTGCTTGTGCTCAATGTTTAAACTTGACTCAGGAGAAATTAGACTTTGACCTATCTGTGGAAACTCCGTTAGAGAAACTTTCATCACATCCACTGCTTATAAATCTTGTTTGATTCAAGTTGGCACCATTACCTTACCATTGACCTTATCTCTTTAAAGATACTTGTTTTTGATGTGATTTTAGGGATTGATTGGTTAACTACTCATCATGCCAAAATTGATTGTTTTCGTAAGGTTGTTAGTTTTCATATTCTAAACCAACCTATTGTATGCAATTCAAGCAACTAAACCATTAAAATCAATCACCGTCATATCTAATCATAAAGCTATTCGTTTATTGAAAAACGGATGTCAAGCTTTCTTAGCCCATGTTATGGATTTGAATAAAGACACGTCAAATTTGAATAATATTCTGTTGTTATTGACTTTCCCGACGTATTTCAAAGAACTTCCGGTCCTACCCCGAACGTGAAGTTGAATTCTTTATTGATCTTGAACTTTGGTACAAAGCCCATTTCTAAAACCCCATATCGAATGGCTCCTATTGAACTTCAGGAGTTAAAGGTCCAACTACGGGAATTGTTGGACATCGGTTTCATTCGTCCTAGTACATCTCCTTGGGGTGCTCCTGTTTTATTTGTAAAGAAGAAAGACGGGAGTATGCGACTTTGTATTGACTATCGGGAATTGAACCATGTCACCATCAAGAATAGGTATCTTCTACCTCGTATTGATGACTTGTTTGACCAGGTTTGCAAGGGCATAATTCTTTTTAAAATTGATCTCCGATTACGGATATCATCATTGAAGATTAGAACGAGGATATTCCAAAGACGCCTTCGTAACTCGGTATGGGCATTATGAATTCTTAATCATGTCTTTCGAACTAACTAATGCTCCTGCGCTATTTCATGGATATGATGAACCGAGTATTCAAGGAATATTTGAATCGGTTTGTTGTTGTCTTTATTGATGACATCCTTATATATTCCAAAAGTCGTGAAGATCATGAGCACCATTTGAAGTTTGGTACTCAAAAGGCTTCGTGAAAACAAACTATATGCCAAATTGAAGAAATGCGAGTTACGGCTTGAGGAAGTAGCATTCCTTGGGCACGTGGTGTCGAAATATGGAGTATCTGTTGATCCGTGAAGATTGAAGCAATACAAAGTTAGAACAACCAAGTCGATGTGATCAAGAAATCGTAGCTTTTGGGCTTAATTTGGTTATTATCGGAGATTAAGTGGAAGGGTTTTCTCGAATCGCTACTCCATTAACTTCAATTAACTTCGGAAGGATACAAAATTCGTTTGGAGCGAAGAATGCGAGAAAAGTTTCCAAGAGCTTAAGAGGAGACTTATTTCGGCACTGTTCTAACAATACCATCTGGTTCGGATGGATTTGTTATCTACAAATGATGCTTCGTGCAAAGGGTTAGGATGTGTTCTCATGCAACGGGAAAGTCATAGCCTTATGCCTCGCGATAACATAACTTAAAGAGTATGAGAGGAATTATCCTACTCATGATCTAGAGTTAGCGGCGATCGTTTTTTACGCTAAAGATATGGAGGCACTATCTATATGGGGAGAAAGTGGAGATATATTCGGACCATAAAAGCCTTAAATATTTCTTCACTTAAAAAGAACTCAACATCTTTGCAATGACGTTGGCTCGAAGCTATTGAAAGACTACGACCACACTATTGATACCATCCTAGAAATGCGAACGTGGTATTGGTGACGCGTTGAGTAGAAGATCATATCTTGAGGAACGAGTGCGATGATGTCAAGTATACGCATAGAGCCAACTTTAATAGAAAAAGTTAAGGTTGCTCGAGCCACCGAGGCTTGGAGTACGTCGTATGAAGAAGAAAGCCCCAAAATTAGGTATCGTCACCCATCTTGGGTGTAGCCACTTACATGGTACATAAATTCAAATCTGACTTACTAATATAAGCGTAGTATGCAATCGACATAAAGCGTGAGTTTGAATACAAATATTATCTACTAGATATTATACAAACTCGAAAGGAGTCCTCATTACAACTATTATCACCTTATTTCACGAATATAGTGAGGACTACTAATCTTATCCTCTGGACCATTACTTACGTTCCCAGAGCTAAATCCCGGCTATGTTCTCATTTCACGAAGAAACGGTGAAAGAAAGGTGAGCTCGACTAGCCCGATGAAATATTATGACTAAGATAATGCGAGAATAAATTATCATTAGCCTTGACGATGTTAAGCGATAAAATACAATAGACAACCGGTTTAAGCTGCGGTGAATAAGCAATCCATTAAAAAAGTCAGTAGAGAATAAAATCTACTATATCTTTTAGGTTTTAAAGGTTTTTCATCAATTTTTATCGGCGAGACTCGACAATAAATAAACCACCACATCTAATCATCCACATACCACGGTCGAGGATTTTCATCAAATTATCGATGGTCAAATGACTATCTTAAGAATCACCCACAGTCATAATCATACCAAAAACTATCCATCAACTTGCATTCTGAAGACCCTTTGAGGACTTTTGTCACATCATTTATATCAAGTCGTGATTATCTCTAGAATGATCCACAGTCATAATCATACTAAGTTCATCTATGCTTGCGTAAGCGAAGATAACATAATATATACATGAGGATGATGACAATGACATAATAATTCAATAAAACAAGTTCAAAATTATTTAATCCATGAATTATTAACGTCAAAATTATCGACATAATCTTTGTTTACGTGAAGTAAAATTCAAGAATGATCGGAAGAATATTTCCATGAAAAGATCTTTGGATGAAGCATGAAATATCGAGGATATTCTACTAATTTCATGGAGTATAGAAGTCAAAGTTTTAACCAATTTGGGTATAATAAAGAATGGAATAACAAAAGAAATCACCGTGCATGCGGTGCTTGCGCATAGACGAGTTATTCAACGAGAATAATAATAGAACGGTCGGTGAAATTCACACAAGCGGGATGTTCAACGAGAATAATAAAGATGGAACCGGATCCGGTGTAAAACACGAGATAGGATATTCAGCGAGAATGATAAAAAGCGGAACCGGTCGGTGTAAAACACCTGAGACGGGATGTTCAGCGAGAATAATAAAAAGCGGAACCGGTCGGTGTAAAAAAACCTGCAGACAGATGTTCAATGAGAATATGTTCACCAAGAATAATAGAAGAATGTCACCATTCAACGTATAGGGTAAAATGGAATAACGGAGTCACCAGTTATTCAGCGAGATTCCATAATAATTAAAGAATGGAATAACATAAGGATTTCACAGTAAGTATAGGGTATCTGGCGTATCTCGAGGTTATGTATAGGGTATACCACTTTTACGAGTTATTCAACGAATAATAATGAATGGAATAACGAAGTTCTCTTGAAGAAGAAATAATAACACCCTTACTAGTAAAAAAAATGAATATAGAAGTAGTGAAGTAGCGAATATTCTTCTTCTTTCTATAATTTTCTCTCTATAACTTCTCTATATAATTTCTCTCTCTAGAGTTTGATGAATTAAATAAAAAATAATGAAGGAATGAGCTTATTTATAGGAAAATGGAATGCGTAGTAACTAATCCATGAGCGGTCCAGTTGATTTACTTTAATCGGCGGTCCATATTTAAAGAAAAATCTTTTAAATAAAATATAATATATTCTATTTATATAAAAACATTTTACTATGCAAACACCTTTATGCAATCTTATGCAAAAACAATATCTGAACACTATACATACTACACTATCGTAATAAAATATAATATATTACATTTATAGAATAACTTTAATAAAGTATTCTATTTTATATAAAAGATGTTTACATTTTATTACGTTAATAATCTGAATAAAACAAAAGCGTCGTTATCATTATAATAATTCATATTATTAATAATACGATAATGGAATCAATGGTGACTTCTCACATAAGCATCGATAATCAATCTGGTGTGTTTTTATGCAACCACACGTATTCTTTGTACTTTTACTACTCTGGAGTAGTTCAGCGGTAACCACGGTAAAACTTCCGTAGTTATTTCAATAAAATATTTTTGTCGTTTTCTCGATCAAATGATAATTACATTATGGGGTCCACCAATGATTGAGCCGTTATGCGAATATTCCTGCTAAATAAATATTCCCAGAGCCAATCGAATATAATATAACCACTTGCATACTTTGCAAAATTTATAAATACTACCCACACTATAATATTATCTCAAATTCACACCATAATATTAAAAAATTATTTCACAAAATTTAAATCTTTATTGATAAAATCGGGGTCTCACAATCTCCCTCCTTATGGAATTTAAGCCCTCGAAATTAGAATGCGATACTGATATGATAAAGAGATGAGGATACCTTGAATACCTTTATCGTTTAAAATATTAAATTCATCTTTGAAATCAGCGAAAGATATTCATTAAGAATTCATCATTTATTCAATTCATTAACAATTCATCTTTGCTTTCTGGCTAAAGATATACAAGCTATAAAACCAATAATCTTTGAGACTTCGACTTAATAGTATCACGACCACGAATTATCCATGCACCTTTCTTGGCGAAGGATATTAGTGTTTTTTTCAATCTGATCGTGATTATCTTAGAATAATCCTTGGTCGTAATCATACCAAGTCTATCAATGCTACTACTGACGAAGATGACTTTTACCACATCCATGAATTAATATTTCATTCTTTGAGACTCATTTCGATAATTAATCCATATCATCGAATCATCCACCTTTTACGGGCGAGGATATTCATTAGTATCACGACCACAAATTATCCATACACTACGGCGAAGATAATTGTGTATTCATTAGTATCCGACCACAAATTATCCATTACACTACTGACCAAGATAATTGTGTATTCATTAATATCCGACCACCACAAATTATCCATACCTTTACGGCGAAGATAATCGTGTATTCATTAGTATCACGACCACAAATTATCCATACCTTTCTGACGAAGATAATTGTGTATTCATTAGTATCACGACCACAAATTATCCGTACAAATTATCTACTTCTGCGAAAGATAATTGTGTATTCATTAGTATCCGACCACAAATTATCCATGCACTACTGCGAAGATAATTGTGTATTCATTAGTATCCGACCACAAATTATCCATACTTTACGGCGAAGATAATTGTGTATTCATTAGTATCACGACCACAAATTATCCATACACTTCTGACGAAGATAATTGTGTATTCATTAGTATCACGACCACAAATTATCCATACACTACGGCGAAGATAATTGTGTATTCATTAGTATCCGACCACAAATTATCCATACACTACGGCGAAAGATAATTGTGTATTCATTAGTATCCGCGACCACAAATTATCCATACCTTCTGACGAAGATAATTGTGTATTCATTAGTATCCGACCACAAATTATCCATACACTTTCTGGCGACGAAGATAATTGTGTTTTTCAATTACGGTTATGATTATCTTAAAACAATCCACAGTCATAATCATACCAAGTCCATCTATCTCTACTGAGCCACGAGATGACTTTCAACGTAATATAAGCGTGAGGATAATGATATAAAGAATCGATCAAATGAGATAAAGGATAAATATTAAACATTTATAATATAATTTATCCGAGTTCAAGAATATCCCCATGTTATCAATCATTAATAATCTCATAATCTAATATCATTAATATTATAACAATATTTTAATCATTTCTTAAATTTATAAACAATTTATCTTAATTGTTTACGTTTTACCATATAATGCATTTAATCATTCAAAATGCCATACTCATAAAATATCATCACCAATTATCAAATCTCTCAAAAAAAAATATGCATATACTACATATAGGATTCTCTAGCCATAAAATCCTATTTTCAACTTTGTTACTTCACATAACATATTTAACTCATATGTTCGTAACTAAACTATTTTCATGAAAAATACCAAATCAGTCCCAAAAATATTTCTTTTCTGGGATTTAGCATAATATAGTCCCATAATGAAAATATATTTTTCTCGGAATTTTTAAAATTCATTTACTATTTTTCAAAAATCAATTTCTAATTAATTCCTTAAGAAATTAGCTACCTCAAGTTTAACTCCAAAAATTCCCAAATCTTGGCAGGACCTTACACATGTTAACGTGAGCTTCTAGTTTAAATTTCATGGTCATCGGAGTTATAGAACTCCGGTTATAGCGTTTTTAAATCGGAAAAACCTAAATATTGAAATAGTCATAACTTGCTCATTTTAAGTCGAATGAGCTCATTTTTGGACAGGAGATACTTTATACCATATACCTTCATGTCCCAAAAGGCCAGAATTTTTCTCATAATTTAAGTGGCCAAAAACAGCCCTTAAAGTTTCTGGGCAGTAGCATTTTTGAAATTTACAGCTTTGGCCTCCTTTGCTAAAATCAGTCCACACAAAAATCTACAACACCTTTTCCAGTAATTCCACTTGGATTAGTTAGGTAACTCATAGATCTAACTCTAGGACTTGACCACATTCAAAATTCAAAATATAATAGGAGATATGGTCAATTGAATTTCATATTCGTTTTTCACCAAAATCGATTTTCAACTCTTTGTGATTTCTAAGAAACTTTCATGTTTTCACATACTAACCAACATAACTCATCATAAAACTTACTAATACTTCATATACCCATGATTTTCATTAGTCCTATGCTTTTATTATGACTTTCATCATAATCCACGTAAAGCAGATCCTTTTAGTTGAAGAAATATTTGAGGTTTAAGAAATGGGTTTTTTATCTTTGGGGTCGATACAAAATTCGATTTCACGCTCTAGGGTAGGCTAGAAAGTCTTCAAGAATCGTCAAAAATTTATTAATGATAGAAATATCATTCAAAGCTATTACTCTCGTCCAAGACTTGGATAGTCGTCACATTAATACCAAGCTGTGACTTCTATCCCTTAACACAGATAGCACCTCACAATGATACCTATAAACTTGCCATCTTCATTCACGATGTAAGCCTCTGAAAAATGCGGCTTGGTGCATTCCACACAAGGAAGTCAACAACGAAAGGATCGGGGCTCTTTACTTATGGCTTGATATAACGATGATTAACTTTAGGGTTTGGTTACTTTGAATTAAGTATAACGGGTTGGTTATGAATATAAAAGCTAACAACCTTACAAAAAAATGATGATGAGTAGTTAATCAATTGATTTCTAAAATCACCTCAAAGGCAAGTATTTTCAAAGAGATAAGATCGACGAATTAGCGTGAAAGTGTTTATTTGAATCAACAAGATTAATAAAAATAGTAGGAGTATGTGAAGGTTCCTCTTAGCGAAGTTTCAACCAATAAGTCAAAGTTTAACTTCTTGAATCAAATTTAAGCGTTGAACACAACTAGGTGAAATAAAAATGGGTAGAAGCGGTATCTAAACGGTATAGACTTATGAGCTTATGATTAACTTACAAGTGATAATTTTATTCGGGTTCCTCGTCACGAAAAAAAAAAAGCTCTCTCTCTTAAACTCTAGGCTTTGGTTTATGCAGGGGCGACCTTTGGTGCCTCCATCCTAGTTGAATTTGTCTTGATGGCGACAAAATCGAGCTAAGTGACCTTCTCTTCCACAATTATAACATGCTTTGGATGGCATGGCGCGATTCGGACTGATGTGTCCCTCTCCTCGCATTTGAAGCATATAATAGGTGGTCCTTCTCCTTCCTTAACAACAGTCTTTGGTCTTGGCGTCTTTCCATCATTGTTGAATCTCCTTTTCTTGAAATGTCCATTCTTATTATTTTGTACGATTACCACAAAGTGGTTACCATATCTGGCTTTGTTGATTCCCTCCACGCTTGTTGTCACTAAACCGATGACTACTCTCGTTTGGTATTATAATTTTGCGGTTTTCTCTTTTTTAGTTACGTTGACTCGTTATTATCGCTCCCTTCTAAGCGAGCCTATTTACAACATCTGAATAAAAACACGGTTTATGAGAAATAAGATGTTGGCGTATCTCTGGCTTCAAACCTCTTAAAAACATTAGCGTCATTCTCTCTTCATTATCCACCAGAGTGGGCCTTGAATCGTGATAACTCATGAAATTTTGCCTCGTATTGCGACACGGTCGTATTGTTTTGTTCGAACTTGATAAACTCCACCTCCTTCATGTGGCGAATACTTTTCGGGAAAGTATTTGTCGTTGAAACGACTCTGGAACTTCTCCCAAGATATCTTGATCTGATGAGGTTGAGTCGTTTCTGGAATTCCCACCGATGTCTGCCTCTCGCGCGCAACGTAAAAGCGGCAAAGGAACCTTTTGCTCCTCGGAACATCCCAGACATCAAATATCTTGGTAATCTGCTTTATCCATGCTTCAGCGAAAGTGGTTTTGGCTCTCCCTTAAACTCGGTGGTCCCGGCTCCTTGAATTGTTTAGCGGTGACCTTGAGAGTTTCAAGTGTTTCCACCTACGTTTTGGGCGAGAATCGCTTTACTTTGATGTTGCATGAATTCTAAAACCTTTTTAAGCGTCTGTCGTTCATCGATTGATCGGTGTTGTTGTTTACGGGAGGATTATCGCCATCTGTTGCACATTGTCACGATTATTGATATGTGGAGAATCAGCGATCTCACATGCTCCATTCTTATTCTCAACATTCTCGGATGCCATTTTCAAACAACGCCACAAAATAAGGGTTAATTGACATATCACATATTATCCTATATACTACGTGAAACCAATTAAATACCAAATAAACTTAGGTAGGTCATACTAGCGAAGAATTCCCGTCTCTCCCCTCCTAGTTCTTATTCTCACATCTTAGCGAGGATCGTATCCTAGCTACGATACCAAGCTGTGGCGCCCCCAAAATTAGGTATCGTCACCCCCATCTTGGGTCGCCACTTACATGGTACATAAATTCAAATACAACTTACTAATATAAGCGTAGGTATGCAATCGACATAAAGCGTGAGTTTGAATACAAATATTGTCTACTAGATATTATACAAACTCGAAAGGTCCTCATTACAACTATTATCACCTTTATTTCACGAGAATAGTGAGGGACTACTAATCTTATCCTCTGGACCATTACTTACGTTCCCAGGCTAAATCCCGGCTATGTTCTCATTTCACGAAGAAACGGTGAAAGAAAAGGTGAGCTCAACTAGCCCGATGAAATATTATGACTAAGATAATGCGAGAATAAATTATCATTAGCCTTGACGATGTTAAAGCGATAAAATACAATAGACAACCGGTTTAAGCTGCGGTGAATAAGCAATCCATTAAAAAATCAAGTAGAGAATAAAATCTACTATCTTTTAGGTTTTAAAGGTTTTCATCAATTTTTATCGGCGAGACTCGACAATAAATAAACCACCACATCTAATCATCCACATACCCACGATCGAGGATTTTCATCAAATTATCGATGGTCAAATGACTATCTTAGAATCACCCAGGTCATAATCATACCAAAAACTATCCATCAACTTGCATTCTGACGAGCCCTTTGAGGACTTTTGTCACATCATTTATATCAAGTCGTGATTATCTTAGAATGATCCACAGTCATAATCATACTAAGTTCATCTATGCTTGCGTAAGCGAAGATAACATAATATAACATGAGGATGATGACAATGACATAATAATTCAATAAAACAAGTTCAAAAATTATTTAATCCATGAATTATTAACGTCCAAATTATCGACATAATCTTTGTTTACGTGAGAGTAAAATTCAAGAATGATCGGAAGAATATTTCCATGAAAAGATCTTTGGATGAAGCATGAAATATCGAGGATATTCTACTAATTTCATGGAGTATAGAAGTCAAAGTTTTAACCAATTTGGGTATAATAAAGAATGGAATAACAAAAGAAATCACCGTGCATGCGGTGCTTGCGCCAGGCGAGTTATTCAACGAGAATAATAATAACGGAACGGTCGGTGAAATTCACAAAAGCGGGATGTTCAACGAGAATAATAAAGATGGAACCCGGATCCGGTGTAAAACACACGAGATAGGATATTCAGCGAGAATGATAAAAAGCGGAACCGGTCGGTGTAAAACACCACGAGACGGGATGTTCAGCGAGAAATAATAACCGGTCGGTGTAAAACGGAACCGGTTCAATTAATAAAACACACGACGGGATGTTCAGCGAGAATAATAGAAGAATGTCACCAAGTATAGGGTAAACCGCGTATCTGAGTTATTCAATGAGAATAATAAGCGATGGAATAACATAAGGATTTCACAAGTATAGGGTATCTGGCGTATCGAGGTTATGTATAGGGTATACCACTTTTACGAGTTATTCAACGAATAATAGTGAATGGAATAACGAGTTCTCTTGAAGAAGAAATAATAACACCCTACTACAAAAATAATAATATAGTAAAAAGGCTGAATATAGAAGTAGTGAAGTAGCGAATACTCTTCTTTTTTCTATAATTTTCTCTCTATAACTTCTCTCTATAATTTCTCTCTCTAGAGTTTGATGAATTAAATGAAAAAATAATGAAGGAATGAGCTTATTTATAGGAAAATGGAATGCGTAGTAACTAATCCATGAGCGGTCAGTTGATTTACTTTAATCGGCGGTCCATATTTAAAGAAAAAATCTTTTAAATAAAATATAATATATTCTATTTATATAAAAACATTTTACTATATCTGAACACTTATGCAATACTTATGCAAAACAACATACAAAACACTATATATACGACACTATAAATAATAAAATATAATATATACATTTATAGAATAACTTTAATAAAGTATTACATTTTATATAAAAAGATGTTTACATTTTATTACGTTAATAATACGAATAAAACAAAAGCGTCGTTATCATTATAATAATTCATATTATTAATCGTGATAATGGAATCAAAGGTGACTTCTCACATAAGCATCGATAATCGATCTGGTAATGTCTTCTTATGCGACCACACGTATTCTTTGTACTTTTACTACTGGGAGTAGTTCAGCGGTAACCACGGTAAAACTTCATAGTTATTTCATAAAAATATTTTTGTCGTTTTCTCGATCAAATGAATAATTACATTTATGGGGTCCACCAATGATTGGTAGTTATGCGAATATTCCTGCTAAGCAAATATTCCCAGACCCAATCGAATATAATATAACCACTTGCATACTTTGCAAAATTTATAAATACTACCCATAACTATAATATTATCTCAAATTCACACCATAATATTAAAAATTATTTCGACAAAATTTAAATCTTTATTGATAAAATCTGGGTCTCACAATCTCCCTCCTTATGGAATTTAAGCCCTCGAAATTAGAATGCGATACACAGTATGATAAAGAGATGAGGATACCTTGAATACCTTTATCGTTTAAAATATTAAATTCATCTTTGAAATCTATTCATTAACAATTCAGAAAAGATATTCATTAACAATTCATCTTTTTTACTGGGCGAAAGATATACAAGCTATAAAACCAATAATCTTTGAGACTTCGACTTAATAGTATCCGACCACGAATTATCCATGCACCTTCTTTGGCGAGGATATTAGTGTTTTCAATTCTGATCGTGATTATCTTAGAATAATCCTTGGTCGTAATCATACCAAGTCTATCGATACACTACTGACGAAGATGACTTTTACCACATCCATGAATTAATATTTCATTCTTTGAGACTCATTTCGATAATTAATCCATATCATCGAATCATCCACACTTTTACGAGGCGAGGATATTCATTAGTATCACGACCACAAATTATCCATACCTTTACGGCGAAGATAATTGTGTATTCATTAGTATCACGACCACAAATTATCCATACACTATCGAAAGATAATTGTGTATTCATTAGTATCCGACCCACAAATTATCCATACCTTCTACGGCGAAAGATAATTGTGTATTCATTAGTATCACGACCACAAATTATCCATGCACTACTGACGAAGATAATTGTGTATTCATTAGTATCCGACCACAAATTATCCATACATACGGCGAAAGATAATCGTGTATTCATTAGTATCCGACGACCACAATTATCCATACTTTACGACGAAAGATAATTGTGTATTCATTAGTATCACGACCACAAATTATCCATACACTTCTACGGCGAAGATAATTGTGTATTCATTAGTATCACGACCACAATTATCCATGCACTCTGACGAAAGATAATTGTGTATTCATTAGTATCGACGACCACAAATTATCCATACTACGGCGAAGATAATTGTGTATTCATTATTCATTAGTATCACGACCACAAATTATCCATTTCCTTCTGACGAAATAATTGTGTATTCATTAATATCACGACCACAAATTATCCATACACTACGTGAAGATAATTGTGTATTCATTAGTATCACGACCACAAATTATCCATACCTTCTGACGAAGATAATTGTGTTTTCAATTACGGTTATGATTATCTTAGAACAATCCACAGTCATAATCATACCAAGTCCATCTATACTTCTTCTGAGGCCACAGATGACTTTCAACGTAATATAAGCGTGAGGATAATGATATAAAGAATCGATCAAATGAGATAAAGGATAAATATTAAACATTTATAATATAATTTATCCGAGTTCAAGAATATCCCCATGTTATCAATCATTAATAATCTCATAATCTAATATCATTAATATTATAACAATATTTTAATCATTTCTTAAATTTATAAACAATTTATCTTAATTGTTTACGCTTTACCATATAATGCATTTAATCATTCAAAATGCCATACTCATAAAATATCATCACCAATTATCAAATCCTCATCAAAAAATATGCATATACTACTATATAGGATTCTCTGGCCATAAAATCCTATTTTTCAACTTTGTTACTTCACATAACATATTTAACTCATATGTTAAGTAACTAAACTATTTTCATGAAAAATACCAAATCAGTCCCAAAAATATTTCTTTTTGGGGATTTAGCATAATATAGTCCCATAATGAAAATATATTTTTCTCGAATTTTTAAAATTCATTTACTATTTTTTCAAAAATCAATTTCTAATTAATTCCTTAAGAAATTAGCTACCTCAAGTTTAACTCCAAAATTCCCAAATCTTGGCAGGACCTTACACATGTTAACGTGAGCTTCTAGTTTAAATTTCATGGTCATGGAGTTATAGAACTCGGTTATAGCGTTTTTAAATCGGAAAAACCTAAATATTGAAATAGTCATAACTTGCTCATTTTAAGTCGAGAATGAGCTCATTTTTGGACAGGAGATACTTTATACCATATACCTTCATGTCCCAAAAGGCCAGAATTTTTCTCATAATTTAAGTGGCCAAAACAGCCCTTAAAGTTTCTGGGCAGTAGCATTTTTGAAATTTACAGCTTTGGCCTCCTTTGCTAAAATCAGTCCACACAAAAATCTACAACACCTTTTCCAGTAATTCCACTTGGATTAGTTAGGTAACTCATAGATCTAACTCTAGGACTTGACCACATTCAAAAATTCAAAATATAATAGGAGATATGGTCAATTGAATTTCATATTCGTTTTTCACAAAATCGATTTTCAACTCTTTGTGATTTCTAAGAAACTTTCATGTTTTTACATACTAACCAACATAACTCATCATAAAACTTACTAATACTTCATATACCCATGATTTTCATTAGTCCTATGCTTTTATTATGACTTTCATCATAATCCTATAAAGCAGATCCTTTTAGTTGAAGAAATATTTGAGGTTTAAGAAATGGGTTTTTATCTTTGAAATTCAATACAAAATTCGATTTCACGCTCTAGGGTAGGCTAAAAATCTTCAAGAATCGTCAAGAAATTTATTAATGATAGAAATATCATTCAAAAGCTGTTACTCTCGTCCAAGACTTGGATAGTCGTCACATTAATACCAAGCTGTGACTTACATCCCTTAACTTAGATAGCACCTCACAATGATACCTATAAACTTGCCATCTTCATTCCGCGATGTAAGCCTCTCTGAAAAAGTCGGCTTGATTGCATTCCACACAAGGAAGTCAACAACGAAAGGATCGGGGCTCTTTACTTATGGCTTGATATAACGGTGATTAACTTTAGGGTTTGGTTACTTTGAATTAAGTATAACGGGTTGGTTATGAATATAAAAGCTAACAACCTTACAAAAAAATAATGAGTAGTTAATCAATTGATTCCTAAAATCACATCAAAGGCAAGTATTTTCAAAAGATAAGATCGACGAATAGCGTGAAAGTGTTTATTTGAAACAACAAGATTTAAAAATAGTGGAGATAGCGAAGGCTCCTCTTAACGAAGTTTCAACCATAAGTCAAAGTTTAACTTCTTGGATCAAATTTAAGCGTTGAACACAACTAGGTGAAATAAAAGTGGGGTAGAAGCGGTATCTAACACGGTATAGACTTATGAGCTTATGATTAACTTACGTGATAATTTTATTCGGGTTCCTCGTCACGAGAAAAAAAACTCTCTCTTTAAACTCTGGCTTTGGTTTATGCAGGAATGACCTTTGGTGCCTCCATCCTAGTTGAATTTGTCTTGATGGCGACAAAATCGAGCTAAGTGACCTTCTCTTCCACAATTATAACATGCTTTGGATGGCATGGCGCGATTCGGGACTGATGTGTCCCTCTCCTCGCATTTGAAGCATATAATAGGTGGTCCTTCTCCTTCCTTAACAACGGTCTTTGGTCTTGGCGTCTTTCCATCATTGTTGAATCTCCTTTTCTTGAAATGTCCATTCTTATTATTTTGTACGATTACCACCAAGTGGTTACCATATCGGCTTTGTTGATTCCCTCCACGCTTGTTGTCAAGCTTGATGACTACTCTCATTTGATATTATAATTTTCTTAAATTTGCTTTCTTTTTTAGTTAGCGTTGACTCGTTATCGCGCTCCACTAATGAGCCCTATTTACAACATCTGAATAAAAACACGGTTTATGAGAAATAAGATGTTGGCGTATCTCTGCTTCAAACCTCTTAAAAACATTAGCGTCATTCTCTTCATTTATCCACCAGTGGGGCCTTGAAATCGTGATAACTCATAAAATTTTGCCTCGTATTGCGACACGGTCGTATTGTTTTGTTCGACTTGATAAACTCCACCTCCTTCATTATGGCGAATACTTTCGGGAAAGTATTTGTCGTTGAAACGACTCTGGAACTTCTCCCGAGATATCTTGATCTGATGAGTTGAGTCGTTTCTGGAATTCCACCGATGTCTGCCTCTCTCTCGCATGACATAAAAAGCGGCAAAGGAACCTTTTGCTCCTCGGAGCATCCCAGACATCAAATATCTTGGTAATCTGCTTTATCCATGCTTCCTTGAAAGTGGTTTTGGCTCTCCCTTAAACTCGGTGGTCCCGACTCCTTGAATTGTTTAGCGGTGACCTTGAGAGTTTTCAGTGTTTCCACCTACGTTTTGGGCGAGGAATTCGCTTTTTACTTTGATGTTGCATGAATTCTAAAAACCTTTTAAGCGTCTGTCGTTCATCGATTGATCGGTGTTGTTGTTTACGGGAGGATTATCGCCATCACATGCACATTATCACGATTATTGATATGTGGAGAATCAGCGGTCTCTGTGCTCCATTCTTTATTCTCAACATTCTCGGATGCCATTTTCAAACAACGCCACAAAATAAGGGTTAATTGACATATCACATATTATCCTTATACTCGTGAGGACCAATCAAATACCAAATAAACTTAGGTAGGTCATCTACTAGCGAAGGAATTCCCGTCTCTCCCCTCTAGTTCTTATCTCACATCTTAGCGGGGATCGTATCCTAAGCTACGATACCAAGCTGTGGCCCCCCCCAAAATTAGGTATCGTCACCCGTCTTGGGTCGCCACTTACATGGTACATAAATTCAAATCTGACTTACTAATATAAGCGTAGGTATGCAATCGACATAAAGCGTGAGTTTGAATACAAATATTGTCTACTAGATATTATACAAACTCGAAAGGGAGTCCTCATTACAACTATTATCACACTATTTCACGAGAATAGTGAGGGACTACTAATCTTATCCTCTGGGACCATTACTTACGTTCCCAGGCTAAGTCCCGGCTATGTTCTCATTTCACGAAGAAACGGTGAAAAGAAAAGGTGAGCTCAACTAGCCCGATGAAATATTATGACTAAGATAATGCGAGAATAAATTATCATTAGCCTTGACGATGTTAAAGCGATAAAATACAATAGACAACCGGTTTAAGCTGCGGCGGAATAAGCGATCCATTAAAAAAGTCAGTAGAGAATAAAATCTACTATCTTTTTAGGTTTTAAAAGGTTTTCATCAATTTTTATCGGCGAGACTCGACAATAAATAAACCACCACATCTAATCATCCACATACCACGGTCGAGGATTTTCATCAAATTATCGATGAGTCGTGACTATCTTAGAATCACCCAAGTCATAATCATACCAAAAACTATCCATCAACTTTGCATTACGAGACCCTTTGAGGACTTTTGTCACATCATTTATATCAAGTCGTGATTATCTTAAGAATGATCCACAGTCATAATCATACTAAGTTCATTCATCTATGCGCGTAAGCGAAAGATAACATAATATAACATGAGGATGATGACAATGACATAATAATTCAATAAAACAAGTTCAAAATTATTTAATCCATGAATTATTAACGTCCAAATTATCGACATAATCTTTGTTTATGTAGAGTAAAATTCAAGAATGATCGGAAGAATATTTCCATGAAAAGATCTTTGGATGAAGCATAAATATCGAGGATATTCTACTAATTTCATGGAGTATAGAAGTCAAAGTTTTAACTTATTTGGGTATAATAAAGAATGGAATAACAAAAGAAATCACCGTGCATGCGGTGCTTGCGCATAGACGAGTTATTCAACGAATAATAATAACGGAACGGTCGGGTGAAATTCACAAGCGGGATGTTCAACGAGAATAATAAAGATGGAACCCGGTCCGGTGTAAAACACGAGATAGGATATTCAGCGAGAATGATAAAAAAGCGGAACCGGTCGGGTGTAAAACACCTGAGCGGGATGTTCAGCGAATAATAAAAAAGCGGAACCGAATCGGTGTAAAACACAGGATGTTCAGCGAATAGGATGTTCAATGAATAATAGAAGAATGTCACCAAGTATAGGATAAAGAAATAAAGTATCTAACGAGTTATTCATAGAGAATAATAAGAGTTATGGAATAACATAAGATTTCACATATAGGAAGTATTCACAGTATAGGGTATCTGGCGTATCTGAGGTTATGTATAGGGTATACCACTTTTACGAGTTATTCAATGAAATAATAGTGAATGGAATAACGAAGTTCTCTTGAAGAAGAATAACACCCCTACTAGTAAAAAAAAGCTGAATATAGAAGTAGTGAAGTAGCGAATATACTTCTTCTTTCTATAATAATTTTCTCTCTATAAACCTCTATATAATTTCTCTACTGAGTTTTTGATGAATTAAGTAAAAAAAATAATGAAGGAATGAGCTTATTTATAGGAAAATGGAATGCGTAGTAACTAATCCATGAGCGGTCCAGTTGATTTACTTTAATCGGCGGTCCATATTTAAAGAAAAATCTTTTAAATAAAATATAATATATTCTATTTATATAAAAACATTTTACTATCTGAAACCTTTATGCAATCTTATGAAAACACATATACTGAAAACTTTATATGCTTTACTATATTATCGTAATAAAATATAATATATTACATTTATAGAATAACTTTAATAAAGTATTACATTTTATATAAAAAGATGTTTACATTTTATTACGTTAATAATCTGAATAAAACAAAAGCGTCGTTATCATTATAATAATTCATATTATTAATCGTGATAATGGAATCAAAGCGTGACTTCTCACATAAGCATCGATAATCGTCTGGTGTCTTCTTGTCTACTATTATTATTAATGAAATTTAATTTTCTCTATTTATTATTTTGAAATAGTAAGGGTTGATTTGATTAATGTGGATAGTTAGGGGTAAAATCATGAAATATTTCAAAATAAGCAAGTGGTTATAAAATATTCATTGTTGTCGGGGAATATTAGTTTTGGTGTAAAATGGAATATTAAATCTTTGTCGGGGAATATTAAATGCGGAATATTAAATGCTGTGTGACCGTGTGTGGGCCCCCATGCCCATGTGAGCGATTGGATGAAGAAAGCGACAAATATAAGTTGTTTAAAAATAGCGGCGTAGTTATTATTCTGATTATCTTTGTTAAAATACTCGGTGGTTAAAACCACGTAGCTACTGCGGTATTGCACCAATTATTGATTCTTACGTGAAGGCCTACTACTCGATAATGGTTCTGATAATTCTTTATTCGATTTTTTTATTGATTTAATAATTCTTTGCGTTGATATTTTATATTCTTTGTTGTTTGATAATTGTCATTACTGGTATATTTTTCATTATCGAAGCAATAATTCATATTATCTGAATAATATTATTAGATAACATTATTGGCAATGTCTAGAAAGTTACATCTAAGGAGAGGTTTGGTCACTAATTGCGCTTGCGGCGATGAAGAGAAATTCTTATTGGAAAGCCCCTTTCTGGGCTGCACGGTTGTCGATATTGTGATTACATAATATTATTTGTGAATAATTAATTATTGATTCATATGATGAGAAAATATTGATTTTATGTGGATATAGATGGAGAAAATTTTTAATGTGACAATTGTTGAAAATTGAAATTTTATCTTTTTACGATAAAATAATTCATTTAAATATATTATTATATTTTAATAATATAATAATGGTGATATTTTACAACGAATGTGGGATATATGAGTATCTGAGGAGGAAGAGTATTTTTGTTGCAATAAATGTTTAAAACATATTAAACATGTCGGTGGACCCCATTTATTATTTGAAATTTGATTATAGCACATAAAAAATCGCTTGGTTTGTGGATTTGGTCAATTTACATTTGGAATTTGGAAAAACTTTCTTACTGCAAGTTGTAGAAATTGAATTTCCTATAAAAACTCATGAGATTCAATTTTTTGATAAAAGGGCTATTTATTATGAATTATTGAAGTTAGAAAGCTCAAAATAATTGATTTTTGGAGTTTTAAATATTATTTTAATAAAAAACGTTTTTTTGCATTTAAGTGGGCTAACATGTGATATTAATGATGCTGAAATCAGATCTTCAAAAGATGGGCTAAGGAAATTTATAATATATATATAATATTTTATTAAATTTTACGCTTTGGTGTTCTAGCGTTTTCTATAAATAGGGTCTTGGGTTAGAATTGAAAATCACACGAAAAAAGCTGAAGTTTTCTCTCTATATATTATCGGCGTATTCTTGTGAGTATTTTGAGTATACTTTGAGTATTGTTAGGCGGTGCAAGTTCCTTGACCTTATATCCAGGTATTCGATTAAAATCTTAATCTTTTCGAGGTAAGGGATGTTATTTTTTCTCGAATGATATTATTTCTTGATATCATTATCTTTGAAATATTGGTTGAAACTTTTTATCAAATTTGGAACTTTTTCATATCAACTATTCATGAGTTCTTATTCACTTATTCATGAGTTCTTATTCACGAGTTCTTATTCATGATTCTTATTCACGATTCTTATTCACTATTACTATTAAGCGAAGCGTGAAGATGTTTTTGTGGAAATTTCTATCTTTTGGTGTCGAGTTCTTATTCACGTATCGGCACTATTCACGTATCTGACCTTATTCATTAAAAAAAAAAATTTCTTCTTTTTGTCCAAAATATCTATTACGGATACTAGCTTTGATTGTATCCATGTTTTGATCATTCTTGAATTTTACACCACTATGATTATTTTTGAGGTATTTTTGAACATGGATAAAACAAAAAATCTGAATCCTTAATCCTTAATCCTTGTCATTTTGTTTCCTTGGATTCGTTTCTTTAAAAAAATATTTTTCATCATCCTCGGTCTTAAATGATGATATTATTGAATATCTTTGGCTTGTGCATGTGATTTCTTCATGAATGATTTCTGAAGAATATCTTTGGCGTAGTAGTGCAAAGATGAGCAGTGTTTAGATGAACATGACCAAGTGATGAATATCTTTGGCTTTGTAGTGCAAAGATGAATATTTGATTCGGATGTATATTGATTGATGTTCTGGGGATAAAAGATGAGCGATGAACTTTTAAATTCATACATAGAAGATAGTAGTTTGCATTCTCTACTTAACTCTTCTAATGAATTATTATTTCATTGCGAATATTGATTTAAAATTTGTTGTCTATTGTATTACTATAGATTTTTCCTGTTGAAGACTAACGATAATTTGTTGTATATTATCTTAGTCATAATATTCTTCTTTGGGCTAGTTGAGCTCACCCTTTTCCTTTTTGTTCCATTTTTTCTTCTCGGGAGGCGAGAATATAGCGATGCAGTCGGGGTATGGAATGAAGGTTTTAGAAAGAGATTGTTTAGTAGTCCTCACCATTTTGTAAAATAATGTATCGATAAATGTGATGAGGATTTATTTGAGTATAGATATTATCTAGAAGATAATATTTGTATTCAAACTCACGAGTTTCTTGTTGTAATAATAAAGTTGTAGTTGTTTACGTACCATGTATTGACAACTCGAGAATGGGTGATGTATACTATTTTGGGGCGTCGTCGCGGTTGGTATCGAGCTTAGGGATATGATCTCTGGCGGAGATCGGGGAATAGAACTAGGAGGGAGGCAGTAAATCCTTATTAGTGTGTCTACTAAGCTTATTTTTTAGTTGGTCGATATATAGGGATATTATGTGATATATTGATTTCCTTAATTAACCCTTGTTTTATGGCGATGTTGAGAATGTCGTTGAGAATATTAACAATGGAAATGAGGCCAGTGTGGAGCCTTTGTACTCACCAGCGAGGAGAGCGTCTGCAGCAGTGGCAATGTTCCTCCTCATGAACAACACCATTGAAGAGATGATGAGCGAGGGGATGTTTAGAAGCTTTTTGCGATTCATGCAAAATCGAGACGAGGAGACTTCGTGTTCAAAATCTGAGGAGAAAATGATAGCAATTCACGGGTTGTCCTGACCCCGAAGCGATTCGAAGTTGGGACCACGAAATTTAAGGAAAAGCGGATCCGATCATGGCGGAAACATGGGTCAAACAAATTACAAAGATATTCGATGTCTTGGGATGCGGAGAAACGAAGGTTCCATTCGCCACCTTTATGTTAAAATGGCGAAGCGGACTCTCTTGGTGGGAGTGCGTGAAGCGTACCCATCCGGCCGCTTTTCGGCATGTCTTGGGAGAGCGTTTGAAAAACTATTTAATGACAAATACTTTCACGAAAGTGTTAAATCGTATGAAGAAGAAGTGGAGTTCATCAGATTAGAACAAAACAACATGGCGGTGTCTCGATGCGAGGCAAAGTTTGCGAGTTATCGGTTTTGCACCTCATTTGGTGGAGAATGAGGAGCGTTATGGCGGGATGTTTCTTAGAGGTTTGAAACCGGCATCGTCGATATCTCATTTCTCATAAATTTTCTCTCTATTAGGATGTTGTAAGCGAGGGCTCGAATTATTAGGCGAGATACTTGAGTATGGTCATTTGAGGACCATGACGAGGATCGTACCGAGATATAGCGATCAGCGAGAATAATAATGATAACCCGGCGGAGAAAAGCAGACGGACAAAAATGGTAACCACTCTGGTGGTAATCATGGCCGTGAAAATAGAAGAAGCGAGTCGGGAGGAGATTTTAAAAGAGAGATTTAACAGCGACCATGTGAAGAGCAGCGGTCTTGCGACAAGCCCGGTTCTAAGGGAGGAGAAACGACCACCGGTCGTATCTTTATAAATCACGGAAAAGAGACATATCGGTCAAAGCGCCCTGACAGTTCAAGGTATGCTATAATTGTGGAAAGGAAGGACATATCGCTCGAGATTATGCGATGGCGAAACCTAGTTCGGTGAGGGCGGTGACTCGAAAAATCATCCCGAAAAAGTCAAAGTCAGCGATTAGGGAAGAAGCGTTTGTTGTGGTTTGGTCAAAATCGAGAACCCAAGCGAGGTGATCACGGGTAAGCTATTTATAAATTCTTGCGAAGTTTATACCTTACTTGATCTGGGTGCTACCCATTCATTTATCTCTCTGCTGCATGTGCTCAGCGTTTAAACTTGACTCAGGAGAAATTAGACTTTGACTATCTGTGGAAACTCAGTTAGGAGAAACTTTCATCACATCCATTTGTTTATAAATCTTGTTTGATTCAAGTTGGCACCATCACCTTACACATTGACCTTATCTCTTTAAAGATACTTGCTTTTGATGTGATTTTAGGGATTGATTGGTTAACTACTCATCATACCAAAATTGATTGTTTTAAATAAGGTTGTTAGTTTTCATATTCTAACCAACTTTTTATGCAATTCAAACAACTAAACCATTAAAATCAATCAACATCATATCTAATCATAAAAAAGCTATTAGTTTATTGAAAAAAAAGATGTCGAAGCTTTCTTAGCCCATGTTATGGATTTGAATAAAGACACGTCAAATTTGAATAATATTCTGTTGTTATTGACTTTCTGGCGTATTTCTGAAGAACTTCGGTCTACCCCGAGCGTGAAGTTGAATTCTTTATTGATCTTGAACACAGTACAAAGCCCATTTCTAAAACCCATATCGAATGGCTCTATTGAACTTGAGGAGTTAAAGGTCCAACTACTGAGGAATTGTTGGACATCGGTTTCATTAAATCTAGTACATCTCCTTGGGGTGCTCTGTTTTATTTGTAAAGAAGAAAAAGGCGGGGAGTATGCGACTTTATATTGACTATCGGGAATTGAACCATGTCACCATCGAGAATAGGTATCCTCTACCTCGTATTGATGACTTGTTTGACCCGATTCTGAGGGCACAATTCTTTTCAAAAATCGATCTTAGATTACGGATATCATCGGTGAAGATTAGGCGAGGATATTCAAAGGCGCCTTTAGAACTTCGGTATGGGCATTATGAATTCTTAGTCATGTCTTTGGACTGACTAATGCTCTATGACTTTCATGGATATGATGAGCCAGAGTATTCAGGAATATTTGGATCGGTTTGTTGTTGTCTTTATTGATGACATCCTCATATATTCAAAAAGTCGTGAAGATCATGAGCACCATTTGAAATTTGGTACTCGAAAGGCTTCGTGAAAACAAACTATATGCCAAATTGAAGAAATCACGAGTTACGGCTTGAGGAAGTAGCATTCCTTGGGCGCGTGGTGTTGTCGAAACATGGAGTATCTGTTGATCGTGAAGATTGAAGCAATCTGAAAAGTTAGAACAGCAAAAGTCGGTGGTGAAAATCGTAGCTTTTGGGCTTATTTGGTTATTATCGGAGATTAGTGGAAGGGTTTTCTCGAATCGCTACTCCATTAACTTCATTAACTTCGGAAGGATACAAAATTCGTTTGGAGCGAAGAATCGAGAAAGAGTTTCCAAGAGCTTAAGAGGAGACTTATTTGGCACTTTGTTCTAACAATACCATCTGGTTGGATGGATTTGTTATCTCTGATGATGCTTGAGGCAAAGGGTTAGGATGTGTTCTCATGCAGCGTGGGAAAGTCATAGCCTATGCCTCGCGACAACTTAAAAGAGTATGAGAGGAATTATCCTACTCATGATCTAGAGTTAGCGGCCCGATCGTTTTTCTTAAAGATATGGAGCACTATCTATATGGGGAGAAAGTGGAGATATATTGGGACCATAAAAAGCCTTAAATATTTCTTCACTCAAAAGAACTCAACATGCGGCGGCGACGTTGGCTCGAGCTATTGAAGACTACGACCACACTATTGATACCATCTGGAAAAGCGAGCGTGGTAGGCGGCGCGTTGAGTAGAAGATCATATCTGAGGAGCAGTGCGATGATGTCAAGTATCTGCGTAGAGCCAACTTTAATAGAAAAAGTTAAGGTTGCTCGAGCCAGGGCCGGAGGATCGCGTATGAAGAAGAAAGTGAAGAAGGAGCTATTAGGAGCGAGAATTGATGAAGAAGGAATACTTGAGTCCACTCTAGACTTTGTGTTCTAACGACTCGATTTGAAGTCTGAAGATTATGATGGAGGCACACAATACACCATTTGCAATCCATCACGGAAGTACTAAAATGTATCGTGATCTTGACATACATTTTGGTGGAACAATATGAAGAGAGAGATTGCAAAGTTTATCTCGATGTGTTTAACTTGTCGGCGTGTAAAGGCGGAGCATCTAGTACCTAAGGGTCCGTTGCAACCACTTGAGATTCGAAATGGAAGTGGGAACACATTACCATGGATTTAGTTTCGGGTCTTCTCTACGGTTTCTCGAGGCATCAATCTTATTTGGGTTATTGTTGATAGATTAACCAAGTCTGCTCATTTCTTGCCGTCTGGGAGACTTATTCCTTGAGCGTCTTGCTAGTATATATGCGTGAATGAGATTGTGAGGTTGCATGGCATGCTGTATCCATAGTTTGGGATCGTGACCCAAGATTCACTTCAAGATTTTGGGTTAGCTTGCAAAAAAGCTATGGAGCGCAGTTTCTGATTTATTCGACATACCATCCTCAAGCAGACGAGACAATCGAGAAGACTATTCAAACTCTTGAAGATTTATTAAGACTACGTGTCCCTAGACTTGAAGGCGGTTGGGATAAGTATTTACCATTGGTGGAATTCTCCTACAACAGCGATTATCGAGCAAGTATAGGTGTGGCTCCATTTGAAGCATTATATGGGCCGAAAATGTAGTTTCTCGATATGTTGGGATGAGGTGGGTGAAGCAACATTGTTGGGACTAGAGTTTGAAATGCGTATGACTCTGAAAAGATCCAAATGATTAACAAGCGTATACAAAGCGGCACAAGATCGACAAAAAGTTATCGCGGATCTTCATCGAAAGGGCGTGGAATTTAGTGTAGGGGATCATGTATTGTTGCGAGTTGCTCCATGGAAGGGAGTTACAAGATTTGGGAAGAGAAAAGCTCGATCCACGATTTATTGGTCCATTTCAAATTCTTGGCCAGAGTAGGAAATGTAGCTATAGACTTGCGTTACCTCAAAGTATGTCTCGTGTTCATAATGTGTTTCACATATCATACTTAAATAAATATGTGAAAGACCCGAACCACGTTATAGAGTTAGAACCAGGACGAAATAGCGAGAAGACTTAGCGTGTGAGGAGGTACTGTCAAGATCTTGGATAGGAAGGAGCATGTCCTACTGCGCTGAAAGGTCATACCACAAGTTAAAGTTTTGTGGAGGAATCATGCTTTATAGAAATGACACAGGGAATTGGAAGCGGAAATGAAAGCGAGGTATCCTCACCTTTTGAAACACACCAATCGTCGTCGATTTAGAGGACGAAATTTCATAAGGAGGGAGGTTGTAAGACCCCAACTTATTATTAATGAAATTTAATTTTCTCTATTTATTATTTTGAAATAGTAAGGGTTGATTTGATTAATGTGGATAGTTAGGGGTAAAATCATGAAATATTTCAAAATAAGCAGTGGTTATAAAATATTCATTGTTGTCGGGAATATTAGTTTGGTGGTGGAATATTAAATGCTTTGTCGGGGAATATTAAATGCGACGGCAGCGACCCGTGTGTGGGCCCATAACGAGCGATTGGATGAAGAAAGCGACAAATATAAGTTGTTTAAAAATAACTTGGCGTAGTTATTCTGAGATTATCTTTGTTAAAATACTAAATTGGTTAAAACACGATGCTTTGCGGTATTGCACGATTATTGATTCTTACGTGAAAGGCACTACTCTCGATAATGGTTACGATAATTCTTTATTCGATTTTATTTTATTGATTTAATAATTCTTTGCGTTGATATTTTATATTCTTTGTTGTTTGATAATTGTCATTACACGATATTTTTCATTATCGAAGCAATAATTCATATTATCTGAATAATATTATTAGATAACATTATTGGCAATGTCTAGAAAGTTACATCTAAGGAGAGGTTTGGTCACTAATTGCTTGGCGCCCGATGAGAGAAATTCTTATTGGAAAGCCCCTGCTTTCACAGGGCTGCACGGTTGTCGATATTGTGATTACGTAATATTATTTGTGAATAATTAATTATTGATTCATATGATGAGAAAAATATTGATTTTATGTGGATATAGATGGAGAAAATTTTTAATGTGACAATTGTTGAAAATTGAAATTTTATCTTTTTACGATAAAATAATTCATTTAAATATATTATTATATTTTAATAATATAATAATGGTGATATTTTACAACGAATGTGGGATATATGAGTATCTGAGGAGGAAGAGTATTTTTGTTGCAATAAATGTTTAAAACATGTTAAACATGTCGGTGGACCCCATTTATTATTTGAAATTTGATTATAGCACAAAAAAATCGCCCGTTTGTGGATTTGGTCAATTTACTGTTTGGAATTTGGAAAAACTTTCTTACGCAAAAGTTGTAGAAATTGAATTTCCTATAAAAACTCATGAGATTCAATTTTTCGATAAAAGGGCTATTTATTATGAATTATTGAAGTTAGAAGCTCAAAATAATTGATTTTTGGAAGTTTTAAAATATTTTTTTTAAAAAAACGTTTTTTGCATTTTTTTGGGGAATGTGGCATGTGATATTAATTGAGCTGAAATCAGATCTTCAAAGATGGGCTAAGAAATTTATAATATATATTAATATTTTATTAAATTTTACTGCTTTGGTGTTCTAGCGTTTTCTATAAATAGGGTCTTGGGTTAGAATTGAAAATCACACGAAGCTGAAGTTTTCTCTCTCTATATTATCGGCGTATTCTTGTGAGTATTTTGAGTATACTTTGAGTATTGTTAGGCGGTCTGAAGTTCCTTGACCTATATCAGGGTTATTCGATTAGAAATCTTAATCTTTCGAGTAAGGGATGTTATTTTTTTCTCGAATGATATTATTTCTTGATATCATTATCTTTGAAATATTGGTTGAAACTTTTTATCAAATTTGGAACTTTTTCATGTCGGGTTACTATTCATGAGTTCTTATTCACGAGTTCTTTATTCACGAGTTCTTATTCATGAGTTCTTATTCTATTCACGATTCTTATTCACGATCTTATTAAGCGATGAGCGTGAAGATGTTTTTTGTGGAATTTCTATCTTTTGGTGTCGAGTTTCTATTCACGTATCGGCCTTATTCACGTATCTGACACTTATTCATGAAAATTCATAGAAAAATAAAATTTCTTCTTTTTGTCCAAAATATCTATTACGGATACTAGCTTTGATTGTATCCATGTTTTGATCATTCTTGAATTTTACACCACTATGATTATTTTTTTTGGTATTTTTGGAACATGGATAAAACAAAAAATCGAATCCTTAATCCTTAATCCTTGTCATTTTGTTTCCTTTGGATTCGTTTCTTTAAAAATATTTTCATCATCCTCGATCTTAAATGATGATATTATTGAATATCTTTGGCTGTTAGTGCAAAGATGAATGATTTCTGAAGAATATCTTTGGCGTAGTAGTGCAAATGAGCAGTGTTTAGATGAACATGACCAAGTGATGAATATCTTTGGCACATGTAGTGCAAAGATGAATATTTGATTCGGATGTATATTGATTGATGTTCTGAGGGGAAAGATGAGCGATGAACTTTTAAATTCATACATAGAAGATAGTAGTTTGCATTCTCTACTTAACTCTTCTAATGAATTATTATTTCATTGCGAATATTGATTTAAAATTTGTTGTCTATTGTATTATTCTATTAGATTTTTCCTGTTGAAGACTAACGATAATTTGTTGTATATTATCTTAGTCGTAATATTCTTCTTCTTGGGCTAGTTGAGCTCACCCTTTTCCTTTTTGTTCCATTTTTCTTCTCGGGAGGCGAGAATATAAGCGAGTGCAGAGTCGGGTATGGAATGAAGGTTTTAGAAAGAGTTGTTTAGTAGTCCTCACCATTTTTGTAAAATAATGTATCAATAAATGTGATGAGGATTTATTTGAGTATAGATATTGTCTAGAAGATAATATTTGTATTCAAACTCACAGTTTCTTGTTGTAATAATAAAGTTGTAGTTGTTTACATACCATGTATTGACAACTCGAAATGGGTGATGTATACCTATTTTGGGATCTCCTGCGTAGGGAATGATCGAGGGATGGGGAATAGAACTAGGAGGGAGAAGCGAGTAAATCCTTCACTAATGTGTCTACTATTAGGGTCACGACCACAAATTATATGCAAATGAGACCACGGGCCAAGGATATTTGTGTATTCATCCTGATGGTCACCACTGATGATGAGCGAGGGATAGAAGCTTTTGCATCAATGCAAAATCGGGGCGAGGGGAGACTCGGTGTTCAATCTGATGAGGTCACGACTTTTACCATACATCATTTGTAACATTACGGTCGTCATGATCACAATAACATCCCATAATCCTTCACCAATGAGGACTTTTACAATCATTTGTAACATTAGTCCATCCTATGCACTCTTTCCATCCACATGCTCGATGATGACTTTCAACATAATATAAACATGAGGATGATGGCGGTGATATAAGAATTCAATAAAATAAGTTCAAAATTAATTTATTCAGAACTAATAACGTCCAAATTATCGACATGATATTTCTTTGTAGAGTAAAATTCAAGAATGCTCGAAGAATATTTCCATGTAAAGATCTTTGGATGAAGCGCGAAACATCGAGGATATTCCACTAATTTCATGGAGTATAGAAGTTAAAACTTTAACGATTGAGTATAATAAAGAATAGAATAACAAAAGAAATCACCATGCATGCGGTACTTTGCATAGACGAGTTTTTCAGCGAATAATAAATAGCGGAACGAGGTCGGTGAAATTACATTGCCAAGCAGGATGTTCCAACAGAATAATAAAAAGGCGGAACCGGGCGGCGTAAAATGCATGAGCGAGATGTTCAATGCAGAATAATAAAGATTTTAACCCGGTCCCAAGGTAACCTTCGCCACGAATGTGAGGATATTCCAACAAAGTAATAACGAATGGAATAACGAAAGAATTTCACCAAGTATAGGGTAGCAGCGTATCTGAGTTATTCAGCGAAATAATAAAGAATGGAATAAAGTTCTTTTCATGAATACAAAGAAATAATACCCTTTACCGTGAAAAAAAACTGGATATAGGAAAAGAAAGGTAACAGACTTTTCTTCTTTTTTCTCTCTA